>CM053784.1:35792289-36229789 GCA_028749045.1 Cupressus sempervirens | reverse complement strand
ATCTCACATAATTATGATCACTAAAAGCACATCTTGAGGAGGCATTGCATTTTTTCTTATTTTTGGAAAAAATTATCAAAACATATGATATTATTGTATTAGTGACATTGCCAAGCATGAAAATCAGTACCGTGAACATAATAAATATTGAATAGGAACCAACAATAATACAAAAGATATTGGTGGCAGTAAAATGAAAAGAGGAACCAATAAAAGGTAGTGAGCCAGAACAATACAAATAGAGATTGAATGCTATAAGAAAAACACTACATGATTTTTTCATTTGCACTCCTCTTCCTATTTTTATTCGAATAGTGTTGCATCATAAGTCTATAGCTGCATGAATTTCCAGTCGTACATGAAAAAAAACCTTAGAATTTGAAAAGATGATGCATTTAGTGATGCAGAAGCATCTTGGGTGTGCTCGGTAACTACTTTAGAGTTCATGGGAGGAGGCTCAATAGTTTCTTTGGAGGATGCTTGGACTAATACTCAGTTGAAGAAGGACTAGTGCTCAGCATGGTTTGGGAGCTCGACATGGTCTATGGAGCTTGGCATGGTCTGTTGCACTCGACATGCGTTGGAACTCGACAATGCTTGTTGGAGCTCAGTGATGCTTGGTTTTACTGGTGCTTGACTTGGTCTTGGTTTCTATTGGTGCCAAGTTGTCTGTGAGCTTACTTGTGGCATTTAATTTATGTATGGGTGTTTAATTTGTGTTGTGGCTGACTTGTGGCTTAGTTGGGTATAACTAGGGGGTCTTATGGAGTCTTTTAGGCATTTATTGGAGGGACGATTCACTCATTTTGGAGGAGTGAGTGTGGAGAGTAGCTAAGGAGCGAGTTTTTCCTGAGACTGTGGACAGAGTGCCAAATGTGAAATAGTTTACAACAAGATTGTGATTAATCATCCATCTTGGGGAAGAGCATGGATGATGGAGTAGCTAAGTCAGAGAAGATTTTCAATGTGTGGATAGAGCGCTGAATGTGAGGCAATTTACACTTAGATCTTGGATAAAGTTTGAGAAGGGCTAGTAGCTACAGCTTGGAAAACAAGGAGATTTCTTGGTGGGCTTGCGAGCATAAGTTGAGATCTTCCTTGGAGGTTTCTACCAGAGTGTGGATTTGGACTAGCTAGGTTTGGATTAGATCTTGAGAGATCTTGCATAACTTATTTTGTAATTGCTATTTGTAATTGGCCCTAATCTAGAAGGCCTTGTAGTCAGGCATATTGCATTTAATCAGTTATATAATATGAATAATTATTGTGAGTTCATATCAGATCTTGCATTGTTGTTTCTTGTTGTGTTTTCACTGTGTGATTATATGGCTACAGGCTAGGACATCTCCTTTGGGGATTTCTCTTGCCTTGCACTGCATCAAATGGTATCAGAGCTAAGGTTGTTCCTGAGTGTGTTGATAGATTGCCGAAGTTGTGGTAGTTTGCACCAGGACTGGGGTTGGAAAAGTAGATATGAGTTGATCTTGATTTGGCAATGGATTTTTTTTTGGAGTCCTAGATCTCTTGGTTGTGAGGTGGCAGATTTTGGTTTTGACTTGCAATTGTAGAGGGCTTACAAATGGATCGCTGGATGCAAAGATGGACAAATGATCTTGTTGAGGCATTATTATAGAGATTTTATGGATTGCAGATATGTGGTCCTAGATTTGCGATGTGTTTATAGATTGTTCATGTGAGGTGGTAGGTTGCGACTTGACTTGCAAACAATGTAGGTTTGTCACAAGGAGTGTGGGAAGGATTTGTTGCAGAGGGTTTATTAGTATCTTGGAAGATGGTTCTGAGAGGATTGGACCTTCAGATGATAGTCAATCTTTGTGATGTGTTGGAGAGGAGGTTTTTTGAGATGTTTGCTCAGGTTGAAGCTAGTTTGGTTGAATGAACTAAGAAGGTGGTTGCTCAATTTGAAACTAGTTCAACTAATCGAGATAAGGACATGATGAGGAAGGCATCTTGTAGATGTTTGTGGAGCTAGAGTCTATTGATTCAGAAGAGAGTTGTTTGGCCAATTAAGAGACTTGTTCGTGAGAGAAGATGGCACAAAAAGGTCAAGGTGGAAGAGGTTGGTTTTGTTGATCAATTTTTGAAGTTTGATACAAAACTTGCAGAGCAGTTGGAGGTTGTTGTTGAAGATATTCCTAACCTTGTTGATGCTGGGATAGAGGTTGATTTTCATGATCAGATGGCTGAGTCTAACACATAAATAGCAGAGCACTTGGTCGTGGATGATTTGGTTACTATTGGTGATGAGCTATATGTTGCAAAACATCTTGTTGTGAGCCATGAGATTGGTGGTGTTGTGAGTTTGGCATGTGTTGATTGAGATCTACATGTTGAAGCTGATGTGGAGTTTCTTGCTACTGGTATGGATTCACTAGTTGCTGATGTGGATGAGGGTTTTCCAATGAAGGATTATGTTCAATTTGTTCTAGGGAGTGAGCATGTTGATTAGATGGTTGAGATTCTGGTGTTTGATAGAGTGATGCAGATGTGGATGATGCACTGATTGGTTTTCTTGTCCCTGTTGGAGTGGAAGCCTTTGGTGAAGATGAAGATGGTTGTTACACTTCCTTTGGGCGTCAAAGTGTGAGACGCACTTTTGTATTTACCTAGGGAGTTTGATGTAGGAGCATCTTGGGTTTTTACGGTAACTACTTTGGAGTTCATGGGAGGAGGCTCGGTAGTTTCTTTGGAGGATGCTTGGACTGATACACAATCGAAGAAGGACCAGTGCTTGGCATGGTTTGGGAGCTTGGCATGGTCTATGGAGCTTAGCATATTCTATTGCACTTGACATGCATTGAAACTCAATAATGCTTGTGGGAGCTCGACGATGCTTGGTTTTACTGGTACTCAGCTTGATCTTGGTTTCTATTGGTGCTAAGTTGTCTATGATCTGACTTGTGGCATTTAATTTATGCATGGGTATTTAATTTGTGTTGTGGCCAACTTGTGGCTTAGTTGGGTCTAAGTAGGGGGTCTTATGGAGTCTTTTAGGAATTCATTGGAGGGATGATTCATTCATTTTGGAGAAGTGAGTGTGGAGAGTATCTAAGGAGAAAGTTTTTCCTGAGACTATGGGCAGAGTGCCGAATGTGAGGCAATTTAGAATAGGATTTTGATTAATCATCCATCTTGGGGAAGAGCATGGAAGATGGAGAAGCTAAGTGAGAGAAGATTTTCAATGTGTGGATAGAGCGCTGAATGTGAGGCAATTTACACTTAGATCTTGGATAAAGTTTGAGAAGGGCTAATATTTGTGGCTTGGAAAACAAGGAGATTGCTTGGTGGGCTTGCAAGCAAAAGTTGAGATCTTCCTTGGAGATTTCTACTAGAGTGTGGATCTGGACTAGCTAGGTTTGGATTGGATCTTGAGGGATCTTGCAGAACTGATTTTGTAATTGTTATTTGTAATTGGCCCTAACCTAGAAGGCCTTACAACCATGAATATTGCATGTAATCATTTATATTCTATGAATAATTATTGTGATTTGGTATGAAATCTTGTATTTTTATTTCTTGTTGTGTTTACGTTATGTGGTTATATGGTTGGGGGCTAGGCCATCTCCTTTGGAGATTTCTCTTGCCTTGCACTGCATCAAATGGTATCAGAGAAAAGGTTGTTCTTGAATATGTAGATAGATTGCCGAAGTTGTGGTAGTTTGCACCAAGACTTGGGATGGAGAAGTAGATCTAAGATGATCTTGATCTAGTGGTGGATTTTCTTTCTAGAATCCTAGATCTCTTGGTTGTGAGGTGGTAGATCGTGGTTTTGATTTGCAATTGCAAAGGGCTTACAAATTGATCGATGGATGCAAGGATGGAAGACTAATCTTGTTGAGACATGATCATAGAGAGTTTGTGGATTGTACATCTATGGTCCTAGACTTGTGACGTGTTTCCTGATTGTTCATGCAAGGTGTCAAGTTGCAATCTGACTTGCAAACAATTTGGGTTTGTCATAAGGAGCATGGGAAAGATTTGTTGCAGAAGGTTTACAAATATCTTGGAAGATGGCTCTGAGAGGATTGGACCTTGAGATGATTGTAAATCTCTGTGATGTGTTGGAGAGAAGGTTTTCTAAGATGTTTGCTCAGGTTGAAGCTAGTTTGGCTGATCAAACTAAGGTGGTTGCTCAATTTGAAACTGGTTCAGCTAATCGAGATAAGGATAGGATGAGGAAGGCATTTTGTAGATATTTGTGGAGTTGGAGTCTATCGATTCAGAAGAGAGTTGTTTGGACAATTAAGAGACTTGTTCATGAGTGAAGATGGCATAGCAAGATCAAGGTGGAAGAGGTTGGTTTTGTTGATCAGTTTGTGAAGTATGATACAAAAATTGCATAGCAATTGGAGGTTGTTGCTGAAGATATTCCTAACCTTGTTGATTCTAGGACAAAGGTTGATTTTCATGATCAGATGGTTGACTTTGACATATAAATAGTAGAGCAATTTTTCGTGGATGATCTAGTTGCTATTGGTGATGAGCTATATGTTACAGAACATCTTGTTGTGAGCAATGAGATTGGTGGTGTTGTGAGTTTGGCATGTGTTGATGGAGATCTACATGTTGATGCTGATGTGGAGTTTCTCATTGCTGGTGTGGATTCACTAGTTGCTTATATGGATGGGGGTTTACTGATGAAGCATTATGTTCAGTTTGTTCTAGGGAGTGAGCATTCTGATTAGATGGGTGAGATTTTGGTGTTTGATAGAGTGATGCAGATATGGATGATGTGTAGATTGGTTTTCTTGTCCTTGTTGGAGTGGAAGCCCTTGGTGAAGATGAAGATGGTTGTTGCTCTTCCTTTGGGCATCAAAGTGTGGGACACACTTTTCTATTTACCTGGGGAATTTGATGTAGGAGCATCTTGGGTTTTCTCGGTAACTACTTTGGAGTTCATGGGAGGAGGCTCGGTAGTTGCTTTAAAGGATGCTTAGACTGATACTCAGTCAAAGAAGGATTGGTGCTTGGCATGGTTTGGGAGCTTGGCATGGTTTGTTGCACTTGACATGCATTGGAACTTGACAATGCTTGTGGGAGCTTGATGATGCTTGGTTTTATTAGTGCTAAGCTTGGTCTTGGTTTCTATTGGTGCCGAGTTGTCTGTGAACTAACTTGTGGCATTTAATTTATGCATGGGTATTTAATTTGTGTTGTGGCTGACTTGTGGCTTAGTTGGGTATAAGTATGGGGTCTTGTGGAGTCTTTTAGGCATTTAGTGGAGAGATGATTCATTCATTTTGGAGCAGTGAGTGTGGAGAGTATCTAAGGAGCAAGTTTTTATTGAGATTGTGGATAGAGTGCCGAATGTGAGGCAGTTTACAATAAGGTTGTGATTAATCATCCAGTTTGGGGAAGAGCATGGAAGATGGAGAAGCTAAGTGAGAGAATATTTTCAATGTGCGGATAGAGCATTGGATGTGAGGTAGTTTACACTTAGATCTTGGATAAATTTTGAGAAGGGCTAGTAGCTACGGCTTGGAAAACAAGGAGATTGCTTGGTGGGTTTGCGAGCACAAGTTGAGATCTTCTTTGGAGGTTTCTACCTGAGTGTGGACCTGGACTAGCTAGGTTTGGGTTGGATCTTGAGGGATCTTGCAGAATTGATTTTGTAATTGCTGTTTGTAATTGGCCCTAACCTAGAAGACCTTACAGCCGGGCATATTGCGTGTAATTAGTTATATTCTATGAATAATTATTATGAGTTGGTATTAGATCTTTCATTTTTGTTTCTTTTTGTTGTGTTTCTACTGTGTGATTATATGGATGGGGGCTAGGACATCTCCTTTGGGGCTTTCTCCTGCTTTGCGTTGCATCATTTAGAGATTTCACTAGTAATAATTTACAGCCATCTAGGAAAAAATAAAAATAAAATAGTTGTTTAAGGAAGAGATAGGAGTAGAGAATTTTAGGAAAAATCTAGGCGAATCCTCCAAAAGGGAAAAATTTATTGGGTTTGGCTCATCTCTTGAAATTTTCCCCAAGGTACAATAAAGCTTGTACCTAATTTCTTATTACTGAAATAATATGGACAATTTGGTGCCACAACTATAGTAAACTTCTATGAACTTTCTTTTTATGGATGCAAAAAGAACTATAATACACAAAAAAACTTTGAGATATGAATACCTGATTGAGAAGGCTACTAATTTTGATGAAACTTTTTTAGTCACATGAAAAAATTCTAATATTTTCTATTTTCCATTATTATATAATCACAAGATGCAATTAACACCAAAATCTATCACAAAACTCAACTAAACTCTAAAAATTGTGAGCTTGATGGAATTCCAACGATGAGAGAAAGGCTGTAAAAAAAAAAAAACAGGGCTCATTAGGAGAAACTCTATGGAGCTTCTTCATATCTTCAAGTCTATTATAGGAAATTTTGTCCTTGAAATTTAAAGCTACTCTCTATTCCTCCATTTTTTAAATCTACAATTCTTTGCCTTCAGAAAAGAAAAATGAGTCATAACAAAAACTTGCATGGAGACTTTTATGAATTTGGAAATATCTGTAAGTGAATATATTTAATATGTCAAGGAGCATGTTGTCACATGTAGAGTGAAGATAGGGACATGCACACATAGATGACATGTATATTATTCTTTCTTCTACTGCCACACTTTCATTTCTCTTTTTCCATTTTTTTCAAGATTTCTCATACTAAAAATGTAAAAGACTATCAAGAAAATAGTCTACAGCCAATGAGAAAAAAAATAAAAAATCTTAGAACTCACTCTAATAGAAATAAATTGATAAGTAGGAGATAATTTTCATCGCAAGTCAAATTGTGATATTTCTATCAGGATTTAATTGCGTGATTTTGAGTCAAATTCATTGACCCATGTTTCATGAGTAGTGATTTAAAATAAATCCATCTGTCATGAGAATAAATGGAACACTTATCACTCATTGGATCTAGATGATGCTCACAAGGGTGAAGCACCGAGACTTCCCAGGAGGTCACCCATCCTAGTACTACTCTAGCTTGAGCGTGCTTAACTACAAAGTTTCCTCCATGGTTAAACCCAAAGCTTGCAACCCAAATTTGCAAAACCTTCACCAAGTCTTGTGCCTTATGAACCATTCATTAGAAAGGCCCTTAAGCTCATCAATTGATAAGTAGGAGATAATTTCATAGTAAGTCAAATTGTGATATTGATGCAGGAGCATCTAGAGGTATAAGGGCAATCCTATGTCACCCAAAAAAAAAAACCTAGACATAGTTTTTGTTTCATGTGTTTTCATTTTTGGATACCCATTTGGGTCAAATAAAGGTTCCAACTCTCACAGTTCCACTATTAGTGTTCTGGGTTAGAGTTTTTAAGCACCTTGAGATACATGTAAATGCTAGAAAAATAGGACTATGAAAATGGGCCATAATTATGGTGAGTTAGAAGGTGTAAAATGGTGGGATGATTATAATTTTAATTTAGAACATTCTAGAAAAAGAATCAGGTCAAAAGGCCCCACGGTTTGAAAGTTATTGCAGTTTTTCAATTTCTGGAGACCTCCTAAGAATGCTTCAAAGTCAGGTTAGAGGCATTAAATGACCTCATAAAGGGCCAAAAAATGGGGGATGAGTGAAGCTGGTCCATAGGGCTATAGAGCACTTTGAGATCTTTTTGGAAATGTAAACGATTTGTCAATCAGAGCTACGGTTCAAAAGTTATGCCTCTCAAAAGTTTGGCTATCGTTTCTAGATTCTTCTAATTTTGCACTGACTTCTAATGCAACTTTTGTAGCCTTATATTTGGGTGATGGATGCCAACTGACACTTTCTAGAATTTATTCCTAATCCTAAACCCTTTGGGGTCTATTTAAGAACATTTTGGGCATTGTAAAAAGTAGTTCAGAGGGGAGTATGAGAGGCAGTATTGGAAGGAGAAATTCTCTTCAGTTTTATACTATTGTAAGCCCAAAGGGCATGTTTTGAAGTCTTTTTTCTCTGTAATGAGTGTATTAGCATATTTTCATAGTTAATAAAGTTTTCCCTTTCTTGTTGTGTCCATTCTGTTATTGTGCTTGACCCCATTAGATATTCCTATCAGGATTTAGCTATGTGATTTTGAGTCAAACTCATTGACCCATGTTTAATGAGTAGTGATTCAACATGAATCCATCTCTCATGAGAACAAATGGAACACTTAGCACTCATTGGATCTAGGTGATGCTGACAGGGGAAAAAAATTGTTCAAACTATAGAATAAGTGAAATAATTTGAACTTTGCACATTTCCCAAAGACTTAACTAATAGTGAAAGTGCTATTGAAAATTATAGCCTAGTTCCTTATAGCAAGGACTAACAAGTATCCACAATTTCATTTATTTGACTCTGATTATGTGTGCTAAATTTGAGCACTTCTAGATTTGTAAGATTTTATGATGACAATTAGGAAGGTTTTCACAACTCGTACCATGCATTTTTCATAGCTAGACACGGATGATTTGTAGGGTTATATCACGAAGTCTAGTCTTCACCTACACATGCTCTCAAATACCTTTGCAATATAGACACATTGTTGCAATGTCATAAATGCTCTTCAAATTTCTAGCCCCAATTTCACTTTACCCTAAGTAAGACTTCTAGATTGTCTAAACAATCCAATCAAGCTCATCCTTGGGGAGTATCATATAGATTAAAAATATGGTTAGTTTTTAAAGAGTACTAGTATTTTTTTCACCGAAACCTCTTTATGTGATGAATTAAAATATGTGGAGTTTTATATTTAGTATTGTGTTCATATTACTCCTCCTTTAAAGAAAACTTATGATTACTAAGGTGAGCCTTCTTAGAGTTGAACAATGTTCCACAAAATATACAATGCATTTATCATGGAGACAAAAGTTTAGTGGATGAGTTTGAAAAGTGACTTCTCTATATCTGATAGGCATATCAAAGAATATTACAATAAGGTGGCTATCCAACCATGTTGGTATCCATAGTTAAAAGAAGCATTTACTAATAGATAATGAGTGCTAAAATTTATCTAGTCGAATGACCTAGCTATTGTAAGAAAAATAGGTCAAACAATAAGGAAGATGCAACTAGAATTCTAAAAACATTTTTACCACTAATATTATGGAGTGTATATCTCATATGGAGACACAATCCTAGTGTTTCCACTTGCCTCAAGCACAAATCAACATGAATCATTCTTAACACATGTTTTTGAGCATATACATATGTGTTTGAGGATGAAAATAAATTTATGAATCTTTACTCAGATGGTTTCATATATTTTTTGACACTTGATATCATTGAACCATATTGAAAGGGGAACCCACCAAATGCCTTGTTGGATCTTTTCCATTAGTCTTGCACTATATCAATATTATGTTTACATAATGTTTATAGACCTCCTAAGTACAATAATATTGATAGAGGAAGCATCATGTGATATATTAATTAATGGTATGATTGTGTAAGAATCATTTCTAAGGATAAACCTATGTTGTAAGACATGTGACATTTTAGATACTTGTGATATAAAAAATACTAGTCGAAGTATTTTTTTGTGGAGGTGTTGAGAAGTATGTAACTATGGACCATTGACACATTATATTGAAATGGAAATGGGTGTGATAAGTCCCTATAATGCCATTTTTGCATCTTGGTATAATATAATAACAAGACATAATATAAGTATACAATGGTATTTTCCAATAGTGGCATGTTGTGATGGTTAAGTTGTTGCATTGTTATCCTTGCCATCAAGGTTCAAATCTCATGGGGATGAGGTCCCTCGTTTGTGGCCTCACTGGTTCATAGCTCCAGGTCAAAGCGTTTACCCCTCAAAAAAGAAGAAGAAAAAAGTATACAATGGTATTTGAGCATTAGGGTAAGGGCCCATTTGTTTGTTGGAATTGAATTAGAAT
Source organism: Cupressus sempervirens (assembly GCA_028749045.1). Classification (NCBI taxonomy): domain Eukaryota; kingdom Viridiplantae; phylum Streptophyta; class Pinopsida; order Cupressales; family Cupressaceae; genus Cupressus; species Cupressus sempervirens. The sequence continues at coordinate 36,219,886 of CM053784.1, read as the reverse complement.
TAGAATATGGTAATTCCTAAAATTTCTAATTCGCAATTTGGATGCGAAAAATTGGAATTAGGAATTGGATTTTGTATTTCCATTTTGAACCCAATTGAGAATTTGATATTACACCTTAGGAGGTGGAATTGGGATTGGTAATTCCAATTCTCATTTTCCCATTATTCATATTAGATAAAATTTTCAAGTCCAAGTATAAGATTTTCACAAACATGATTTAGCCAATTTTGAACAATGGAGAAATTAAGAGCATTGATTTTGAAGCGAATAAGGTGAAAGGGATTTGCAATTTCTTGGAGATTGAATGATGGGCTTTTTGGTCTAAGTAGCCAAATTGGCCCTAATTTTTTGACATAACAAGTTTTTCCCTTTGTAACAACTCAACATATGATCCCTTCACCTTCTATTTAGATGATGGTTTTTTTGGACTTTCATAGTTGAGGTCGATAGGTCATTGAACATTGGCCATATAAAAAGAGTACAAAAATAATAGAGGCACAAGTGCTTTCAAGTCATATCAAAGGTAGTTTATCTTTGAATTTACCTTTACCTCTTGATATCCTCCTTGCAAGTAGTACTTATATCTCATCCATATCATCCTCTAAATTTGAACCACTTTCATCTTTATTGTTCTTTTATTTCCATGAACTACCAATGGTTAGTGAAGTCTTGAAATCATTCTCAATTATAGGCATGTACTATTTTCAAAGCTACTTAATTAAAATATAGTCAAACAACTAAATTAACCATCAAGAGTAAGATCACTACTAGGCATAGCTTTGAATTCCTAAATTGTAAATACTCTTATAGCATAAATAGACAAGAGAGTTTTGATAATTTTACTTACCACTTCTTCATTGTTGATGACTCCAAAAAATTTGATAATACTCACCACTTATTTGATTCAGTTCATATACTAAACTATGTTTTCACCTTATTTCTATTGATATATCTAACCATTGTTGTCTATTAGTGTCAACCACTTAGTCATTTACAAGGCAGAGTCAGATGGTCATCATTGCGATCAAGCTACTCTACATAGGCCAAGTCATGTACATAAGCAATTATGTACCGATCTCTATAGGAGCCGAGTAAGTGTATGGTCACTGAGTATTTTAACATGAGCCGAGCTCATCAACGACTGAGAAAGTTTCAAGAACACAAATGCCAAGTGACATAGTGTGTGCTGAGCACTATATAGACTGAGAAACAACAATGCCGAGTGTTAGAAAATAGTAAAGATCGAGAAATGTAGAATTTACACAAAAGTAAGGAATGTAACAAATTTTGAGGTAACACATTTTTGAGCCAACATGGAATGAAAATTTAATGTTTGTAGAGGTTGTTATAAAGAGTTTTATGTGTGAATGACATGGATTACATATCCCTATGTTTCATGATCAACGACTTAGATGGAGAGGCTATTATGGAACCATATAGAAAACTCTTTATGAAACTCTTTAAATAGAGAAGATCTTAACCCAGATTAGAGTGTGTACAAGATCAAACAAGGAGAAATATGTGATTAGTCAAGTGAAGGATTGATATCAGATCAGAAGTCAGTGAAAGGGTTTTGTTAACACTTAACAGAGAAAGTGACCTATTCATAGCAGTGGAGTGAAAGGGAAAGACAAGTATTATCAGATCAGAGGAAAGGATCAATTAGTAAGGAGAAGACTCAAAATCAACTTACAGAGAAAATCAAGAGTTAGATACTGAATCAATTTTAACTGACTTGAATCAGGGTAAATCTCTTAACAAAGTGGTCTTAATAGATCTATGTAAATCTCCTAATAGAGTACTTACTTTTTTGTAATTGTTAATTATTCAGACAAGGTGAGACCTAATAGTCTCTTAAGCTTTTAATAGGGTAGACTCCTCATAGGGTAGATCATATTTTATGATCAAACGTTGTAACCATCATAGGTTAACTTTATTACTGCAATAGTGAAGATTTGTGTGTGTCAGCCCCACCCTAGTTTTATCTTCACCTTAGAGGGTTTCTAGGTAACAAATATTATTTTTATGTGTTTATTTTCATGCATGTGATAGATTATATTTATATGTTACAATAAATTTACATTACAAGTTTTACATGCACAAGTTTATTGATAGATGTGAGTGAATTGGTGAAACGTTTAAGTGTTTAAGAATCATATTTCCTCCTAGACTTTCAAATTTAGCTCTCAATACATTTTAATCTCGACCATGCAAAAGTATCAAATTGTCCCACATTTCTTTAATTGTTACACAATTTTTTACATCAGTAAATTTAGATTCATTCAATGTAGAAGAAATCTCAATCATCAGATTGTTGTTTTCTTTCTTCTGCTTCATGTCCTTAACTATCGTAGGAGGGTTTAGAGTAGTGTACCAATTGTTCAAGTAGTATAGGGCATTGCCTCTAATCCAAGATACATGTAGCCTCATCCTACTTTTCCATGAAGATAAATTCTCCTTGTTTAGCTTTGGTACCTCTCGCTTATACATTTTTAGATCTTTAGCTCAAGTCCCTTAAAACTTCTTCCTTCAAGCACTCAACTCTAATACCAATTGTTAGATAACCAAGAAGGGGGGCGAATCAATTATAACCAATTATCCTATATGCCTTCAAAACACTTTTTAACCAATTCACACTTCTTGAACTTTCAGATCAATAACTTAGTAAGTGGATCTAACATCACAAATCAAACTCATAAAATATTTTTAAGAACTATGATATTTCTGTTCCTTATTATACCAAGTATTAGAGTAATCATCTATCTTATACCGAGTTGTAGCATTAAAAAATTAACGTGAACTAAACTTGCAACACAATAAGAATTCACACATTTGACACAAGTATTTAATGTAAAAACCTTGTAAGGGAAAAACCACGTGAGTACTAAAAACCCTTCTGAAGTGAGCTCTATTAGAAGCCAACCTCATCAAAGGTTACACATACATTTTTAATGTGGTCTTGTTAGAGGGTTTTCACCAAAGATCATCTAGACCTTAGCACTCCTTGACATTTCAAAAGAGTGGTATGCTCGAAAGGACTTACAAAAATTTCAAAAGAATGCTACCATATAGGATTTTAGAGACTTGTTAGGTCCACTCATTTAAGAGATCTTTCTACTAGAATGGTAAGAAAGTAACAGTAAAATGATTTGTTAGGTTTTAACACTACCTTGCTTGTTTAGATCGCTGCTTCACTCAATCTCTTTCTTCTGATCCCTTTCTAGCTAATTCACCCACCCACTCTTCAACGTAGCACTTGCTTTGCTTGATCTTCACATTATTGTTATGCTCAATTCACCTTCTTCCTTTTTTAGTATTAAAAAAATCAACATCAATATTATCGGCAATAATCAACAACAAGAAACATCTTGTTTGTCCTTTTAAATATAAAAATTTTGTCATTTCAAAATCTTCAAGATTTTTCCACTTAACCATATGATTGTAGATCTCCACCAAGTTCAAATTCATTGAATCTAGACACTCAATAAATAGACTTTTACCTTGAACTTTGTGCTCCATTTCAAGTTTGATAAATCTCCTTCATCGGATCTACTTTGAATTTCTTTGATCGTTGATCTCATGACTAACCTCATCCTTATCCTTGAAAATTCTTAATTTTCATCAAATGTTGGCCAGAGATTAAATATTTTCTAATCTTGTTCTTTTTGTTCATAATCGGTGAACATTACAACTTTCTCAATCAATACTTTACTTGGTTAACACTAAAATTACTCAGTTAACACTAAAACTTATTCACTTCTGTTTCAGGTGCTTGATGACAACTATAATAGCTCAGTTAGAATTATATTCCTCCATTCACTAACTAAACTATTTTGTATATACATGATCTTCAACACTTAATCAAATTGTCTAAAATAATCAAACCAACATTATACTATCGGAGTCTAACTCATTCAAGTGCACATTCAATACCATAACTTATCAACACGCTAACTCATCATACTTTCTTCAAATTCCCATCATCAATCAAATGACATGGCACTTTAATGAATTAGAATAATGTCTAACCTATTAAGGGCTGAAATCAATGGCAACACAACAATTGATATGACTCTTTCACACACGTTAACAACATTATCAATTTGGGCTAACATAATAATCATGAGCTTTCTATATATTTATTAAGGAAATTGTATTGTGAGTTTATCCTAGTGGAGGTCCCCAACTATTTTGATATGCTAGATTCTCAGAGTAGAGGTGGTAGGTCATTATTTTAGAGGCAAGGGGAAGATTGTGGCTCTAATGTACCTAGGGTGCTAGTTGGAAAGACCCAAGTGGAGCATTTTATTTTTTCTTCTCTTGTGAAGGAACATGTAGAGGTCAAAACACTAGGCATCATTAGTAATTTGACTCAAAGTCTAATTTTTTGTGCTATTCCTTTACTTGAGGATGAGCCTCATTAGTCTAGATGAGGTTATGTGTGTCAGCCATGTGGATCTTTGTACTCATTTAGCACTGCTGAAAGAGATGAGGAGGAGGACGATGGATTGATGACTGATGACTACCTCAATGGGACATTTGGCATTGATACACATGTACATGTTTATAATTATATTAATCTAATTTCATTACATCAATTATATGTACATGAATGATCGATAAATTAATATGTAAATTGATTGTGTTAAAAATTTAGGGCTAGACTATTGGTGGCAATGGTAATGATCCCCCAACCTATTATACTCTATGTTGACTCTACATGTATGTATCAATTTAATTATTCAAATTAATACATTTAATTATTATGTAATCATATGAATGATTGAATCATAACTTTTATGCATGTGCATTAGTTCTCTCTTGGACCATTGATGTTCACATTGAATAGTGAATGTGGGCATCCTACCACTTATGTAGAGGTATATTTATTTGCATGTTAATTTGATATAATTGATCAATTTTATTTAAGAAATGAATGAAGAATTAAAATAGTTGGCATATTATAATCAATATGCAGAGTCAAAGTGGTCATGGCAGTGTTGAGATGGGGTCACCTATCTTTGCGACAACATCATTTTCATCACAAGTATATACTATTAGATAGCTGGGGGTGGGGGTGGGGGGGGGGGGGGTGGGGGTGGGTCAATTATGTTCAACTATCCTTGTTAGCATGAATGTTGATAGTATTCCTTTGGGGGAGCATCCTAAGAATTTCTAGAACACTTGGGGAGATTGATATCACAATTGACATGTTACATTCATGACTGTATTTGTCATTCATGTCAACATAGTAGTAATTCTATGAAGACTAACATAACAATAGAAATAGATTTTAGTTGAAGAAACAATGGTTTGATTTTTTGGTGATGCACATTCATGGACATGTTCTATATGGTGTCTAGGTATTAAGGTTCAATGCATAGTATCAGAGTTGAAGATGTATGAAAGATATGCTTGATTTACATAGAGCTGTTAGAGACAAAGTAAATAAGAAGTGGTTTCTGATGTGTGCATTATCTCTTCTAACAAAGATATAATCTAGTAATATATAGTCATCCAATATGACATAAGACAATCTAATGATGACATCAACAACTGATCAATCCCTAGTGTCACATGGGCGAGAAGTTTTATAGATTGTGACCTGACAGTGCTATTGTAATTATGAATTAATTAATGATCTTATTATGATTAATTGGGAAAGCCTCAAGGCTGATTCAAGGAATTATTTTGAAGATAGGATATAAAGGAAAGACATTTTCCTTGTTTGTAAAATAGTGAAGTGATTGTTTGTATTGAATGCGAAGTGCGAAAAGGAGCAAAGTGTTTGGTGAATGTGAGTAAGCTATCTAAGGGATTATTGGATGTGAGATTTGTGACCTAGTTATAAGATTAGAAGGACAAAAAGTCTAGTTGATAAGATAAGATAATTTGGACAATGGGTTCATTGGTCTTGCCCCTGAAGCTATTTGGACAGTGGATCCATCTTTCTTCTACAACTCCTAATAGGGATTTAAAGTCTCCTAACAGGGACTAATATGTACTGAATGCTATTATAGGCTCCTAACAGGGTTCATCCTCTAGCAAGGAATATTTATATTAGTACATCATCTTATGGGTATCATTTCCACTAGAGTTTTCCCTCTTGTCAAGGGTTTCCCTAGTTAACATATCTAGTGCTATTGTGCACAAATATCTTGTTGTGGTTTCTAATTATATTTCTCACATGGTTAAGTTTGATTAAGGTTGATAATTGTGATAATAGTTGGATAAATGATTTAGCCCCCCTCTTAGTTATATTGATGGACTATATATTCTAATAATTGGATAACATTGTTGATTAGATCAACACATATGTGGATGATTATTCTTCTACTACTACTATTTTTCTTTTTAGGGATTTTTGGTCCTCTCTTTCAGATTTTCATGCTTGGATCTCCAAATATTGGGAATTAATCATTTTGGATTTAGTTAAGATTTACCATGTGGTAATGCAATTTTTTATTGTGACATTTGCTAATGCTGATGAGAGATGTTCCATCCTATGTTGTGGTTTCTTTTGGGAGGAAAGGTTCCCCCTAATGGCCCAACCTTGGTATCTGACATTTAATCTAACTACTGAATCTTTTAATAAGATTCCTCTTTGGGTAAGGTTGTTGAATCTTCCCCTTAACTTAGTCTTAGAGGCTATGGGGTATTCCCTTGGGGATTTCTTGTTGGTTGATTTAGTCTCCTCCAATTTCTATAGGGCAACATATGCTTGCATCCTTATGGAGATGGATGTCTCCAAGGGGCTCCCTACAATTAGAAGTTTTCTTCTCCAAGTGGTTCTTGGATTGAACTTCTTGATTATGAGGGTTTTCCCTTTAGATGTAGAAAATGTCATAAGATTGGCTATCTTGTTGGGCAATGTTCCTCTAACAAGGTTAGATCAAAGAAATCTCCTTCTTGGTGGTTGGCGGTTTTAGATGATCATTATATGGTTCAAAAAGTATCCATAGACATGGATGGATTGGATAGCTCTTTTCATATTGATCTCACTTTGGACAAGGATTTTGTTGATGTCTCTGATGAATCGAATATTGTCCCTATGACAATTTTGACTCAGAATGTTGATGTTGACCTGTCTCTTGCTACTAACTCTATTGATCCAATTGCTATCCCTTTAGCAACTTTGAGTCAGAATGTCATTGCTATCCCTTCTGCTATTGACTCTACTCAAAACATATTGTTGGTGCTTCTCCTAGTACAAGGGTTTTGGGGGTTAGTGGGGATTGGTAGAAAGCTATTGGGAAGGTGGAGGATGGTTGGACATCAGTTAAAGGAAAAAAAGGAAAATCCTCCAAACCTTCATTTGATATATCTTTATGTTCTCAAAAGACTGGACCAAAATATAAATCTTGGTGGTCTGTGGGCTCTTGGGTTATTTTTCCTCTTGTTGGGAACTTTGCTGTGTCCCTCTAGTTAGTTGGGTATTTTTTCATAGTTAGTATAAGATCCTCATTGTTATATCTTTCTGGTCCCTTTGTACAAGGTTTTGGGTCCTTTCAAAACATATTTTTACTTAATCAAAACAATTAGTATTAGAGCATCATGTGCTTGAAGAGAAAGCTTAACAACTTTGGGAGATCAATGGAAAGTTATTTTAAAAAAGATAGTCCTAAGTCAAATAGAGGAAATTTTGACACCCAGAAGATAGAGATTCTTGTAGAGATTCTTGTAGAGAAGTCAAAATTGTATACAGAATAGAGTATTGAGTTTTTAGATCTAGAATCCTTTTTTTGCATACAAAAGAATAGAAGCACAAGTAATGATACATGCAGATTCAAAGAAGACAAGAAGATCAATGAAGGTATTGATCTGATAATGAAAAGAGAGCCAGAAGGTATGGACATTTTTGTTTGTTGGAACGTTCAAAATAATTGATCAATTGTATATTGTCTTTGACATTACACAAAATGTCATACATTTACCAGTCAATGTCTACCGAGCTCACTTATGTAAAGAAGACAATTCCCTGTGTCTACTGAGCATTCCTATGTATGCCAAGTTCATAAGTTAGTGTCTACCCAATTCACTTAGGAGAAAAAGGAACATTGGAAGACAATGAGTGTTAGCTAAGCTCACTCAATTACTAAAGAGAATTCGTAGAAGGTAGTGTCTACCTAGTTCACTTGGGAGACACAAAATTTTTACATGAGAACCAATGTTAGCTGAGCTCACTTGGTTAATGAAGGAAAATCTATTTTGGTTAGTGTCTATTGAGTAGGGTCTGCTAAAGAAGGTTTTTTCTTGTTTTGGCATATTGAGTTTAATTGATTTATTTGTTGGTTCTAGGCAACCGAAGAGATGAATATTAAGTATTCTATGTTGTTTTCAAGATGACTTGACAATATGTAAAGATATAAATATAAGGTCAAGTTGAGGATTGAATGTGTGCAAGTAATAGAATATTTGAAGATGCTTGGAGGAAGCAAATTTGAAGGATAAGTAGAATATCCTTGTGGAGATGCAAAAATACATTCGATTAGGAAGGATCAAGTATTAAAGCTAGAATTGAGATTTGTAATCAGAAATTTAGTTGCATTAGAAATAAGGTCATCTCATTGTTACTTTCTAACCATTGCAGTAGTGATCTAAATCTCTTAAGAGAGTTGTATTAGCAACTAGTTGTAAGTCCTTTAATAAGGTGGCATTTATATTTAAAGTTTCTTGAAGACCTCTAACAAGGCCACTCCTAATAGGGTGATTAAATTCTCTAACAAGGTCATACCTAACAATGTGTTTTGTAACCTTTAACAAGGTTGGCTCCTAACAGGGCTTACTTTAGAAGAGTGAAAACAATAACTAGTTGTAATTGGTGGTTTTTTCCAAATTGGGTTTCCACGTTAAATCTTGGTGTCACTTGTGTTCATTCTATTTATTTTATGTGTATGCAACTAAGTTAAATTTAAGGTTAATCACATTTAATCACTATAAGACCAGTATATTAAGTTACTTTCAAGTTACAGTTGATTCTCAATGTTTGTCGAGTTACATTATATGCTGTGTTAACTGAGTACTTGTGTGTTTTTAAAGTAACAACATAATACAATTTAATTAGAGTTTATATTTTGATTTGTATTGAAATCTAAGGGATTTGGGATTTATTTTAGTGGTACCTTACTCACCCCTCCCCTCTCAATTACTCCTCTTATATTTTTAACAATTGGTATCAAAGCTTTTGGTGCTTGAAGAGAAGGTTTCAAGGACCTAAGCCAAATATTAGGATGTCTTATAGAAGAGAGATTCCCAAGTTGAACTGAGACAACTTTGCAGCATGACAAGAACTTATGAAATTGAATTTGGCAACCATCAGTGATTCAATTTTGAAATATTTGAACACTGCTTACAAAGATCCTACTAGTACAATGACCATGGAAGAAATTGTTTAAAAGAAAAATCATAATATCATGATGATTGGCATAGCATTAACTCTTAACTATGTTGAATTTGATGAGGTCAAAGGATGCGCTACTACTCATGACATGTGGACCAAAATAAGGGATATCTATGGAGGTGATGACAACATAAAAAGAGCCAAGGAAGAAAGCTTGAGAGCCCAATTTGATCAAATGAAGATAACAGAGGATGAAAACATTACAAAATATGTTGAGAAAATTAAAGCAAGTGTGAGTGCAATCAAACCATTTGGAGGATACATTGATGAAAAAATAGTTGTAAGGTACTCCAAACCCTTCTTCCTATCTATGTAATTAGAGTGTCTACTATTCAAGAGATGAGATGTGATCCAAATAATAAGATAAATCTAGATGCTCTAGTGGGAAGATTGATAGCTTTTGAGTTGGATAACAATGATAACTATGTCCCTAGTTCCAAAGGTATTGAGTTTGCATTTGAAGCCAAGCTTTCACTCAAGAAAAATAGTGGAAAATCAAAAGCCAAATAATCAAAAAGTGAAGAAGAGGAAGAGAATTTAGAAAATGATCTTGAATTTGTTGAAGCCCTACTACAAGGAAATATTCTAAAGGTAGAGGAAAGTACAAAGGTAAGATTCCTCTAATCTATTTTTCATGTGAAGAAGTTGGTCACATCACTACAAGATGTCCCAACAAAGAAGGAAAAGTTGAAAAGAAAAGCAATAAGTTCAATGGTAAGAAGGAATTCAAGATCTACAAGGACTACACGAACAAAGGTAAGAAATATTATTTTATGGCTAAAGAGACTGATAGCAATGATAATGATGAAATGGTCTATATAGTTGTAAAAGATGAATCAGACGATGAGATAGATAAAATGGCATTTATTTCTCATGTTAGTAAGAATGATACATGGATTATTGATAGTGGTTACTCTCATCATATGATTGGTGACAAATCAAAGTTTGAACATATGGAACACTATGATGGTGGAAGTGCTAGATTTGAAAATAATGAACCTTGTTGCATAAAGGGAAAAGGTTGTATCTCACTAACCAATGAAATTAGATGTGATAATGCTTATTGGGTTGATGGACTAAAAAATAATCTACTAATTGTGGCATGGTTGAATAACATTGGATTCAAGATAGAATTCATGAATGGGAAGACCAAGCTGCTAGATAGAAAAGGAAGTCTAGTTGGGTCTGACAAACAAATAAAATGTAACCTATTCTACCTAGAACTCAATAAAAGTTCATGTTTATTGCCCAAGTAGAAGAAATATGGTTATGAAATAAAAGGTTGTGTCATGTGAAATTTGATAATCTAATCAAGATAAGCAAGAAGAAAAGAGTAAGAGGAATTCCTAGTTTGAAAAAATATGATATGGGTCTATGTAAAATTTGTCAAATTGGAAAGATGGGAAGGACTAGTTTCAAAAGAAAGAATTATCATTCAGAAGAAGTCTTGGAGTTGGTTCATACAGACATTTATTTACCTATTGAAATAGAGAGCTATAGTGGAGATAAGTTTTTAAATTTTATTTGTTAATGACTATTCTAGAATGATGACTATAATGTATCTAAAAGAAAACTTTGAAACATTTCAAAAATTTAAGTGGTGTTTCACAAGAGTAGAGAAAGATACTGGAAAGAAGATGAAGTTTTTAAGATCATACAGAGGTGATGAATTCATTTCCAATGAGTTCAATGAATTATGCATTGAAAGAGTAATTAAGAGACTAGTACACCATAGCATAATGGTATATCTAGAAGAAGGAATAGATCCATCATGGATTGTGTAAGAACCTTGATGATAGAAATGAATGTTGCAATCAAATAGTAGAAGGAAGCAATCAGTACTGCAATGCATACTTTGAACATAGCATAGTTGAAGAAAGACTCAAATCAAACTCCTTATAAACTATAGTATGGATACAAACCTAATGTAAGTTACTTGAAAGTATTTGGTAGCAAATGTTATATCTTGAAGGAATCTAGGAAAGGTAAATTTGATGTCAAAAGCGATGAAGGTGTTGGTGTATATAAGTATTTACTTATTACACTTACTTAAGTTTACTTAGGTTAATGCATTATTTAATTATTTTGCATTATTTTATTATTTATTTAGGTGAGACACTTAGGAGTTTGTGTACTCTCATAGAAGTGTGCAACTCTAATTATGCACATGGTGTCTACAACACTGGAGTTTGCATCATTCACTGAGTTGTCATGTTGACAACATAGTTATCCTCAATCCTAATTTAGCACATGTTGTCTACACCACTGATTTGCATGCTACACCATTGTTAGCTTATCCTCAAATCATCGCACTTAATCCCATTCTTAATGGAGGATAAACCATATCTAGTAGACGTGTGCCTGGTTGTATGACTTATCATGATGCTAACTTCTATGCATTCTAGAAGCTCTCTTGAGGCCTTTATATCAAGACACTCCTAGTGTACTCTTAATGTGGCATATGGCATATTGAATGAATATCATCATTTTGGTCATACTCTCTTTAATGGTCTACTATTGTGGTTGTGTCTAAGTTCCTTGGTCTTGGGTGAATTTTGGCCTAAGCCAAATTCTTACATGGTATTCATGCTCGAGGAGATTCTCTACACATAGCCATTTGAGACCATTCATGGTTAAGCACCTCAACCCAAATTCAGAGCATCTATAAAAATTGGGAGCATCTAGAGCCAGATCTGACCTTTCCGTTACATCTGGAGCATCGATTCGGTGAAGAATGACTATAAAGTTGCCTATGCTATGTGAAAGTTGATCATGAGGCTATTTTTTTTTGTAAATCAAAAATTGGAGGCCTCGATTTGCAGCTCAGGGTGCATATTTTCGGTCTCATAAATCCATGGCTAGGGTCATACCATCAAACCTCTACAATTAAATCTAGGCTCTTCAATAAATTAGTGTTATGCTATACATTTTTCGCAACAAACAATCCAAATAACAGCCAAAACAAATCGGTGAGGCCTCCACCAGACTGGTCAAGCTCCAAACCACTAGCGAGACCAACTAAGCGGGCTACCTTGTGTTTGATATAATGCCTGAGTGCTTGTGTTTAAAAACATAGTAAAATTTTCTAGCCCCACAAGTGTGGGATTATTTCGCATAAATTTGACAATGAAAAAAAATATTTTGTCTATAGATTCGAATATTTCAGTGCCCTTGTGAAGAAAATTTTGGCTCCCCACGGTGATTTTTATTTGCCCAGCCTGTGCCACACCATCCTACATAGGGTCCATGTAGACACACAGACCAATTGGCATTTGACATGTGGAAAACATTGATTAGGCAACACATGGTTAGAATTCTAGCTTAGTAGCGAAACATCGTAGCACGGTCAACATTTTCGGCCTATGTTAGCAGTGACTGGACTAACACGTCACCTACTGTGAAAGCTTGCATAGTAAGTCAACTATACCAGTGACTTGGTAGACATGTTAGCATACCTAGTCAATTTCCATACTAAACCATACATTTTGTACACTTTTGACATCATCATGACATCTATTGACATCATCACAAGGGTGGGAGTTGCTGACATCATAAATTTACTATCCTAAATTTGACGTCCATTAGACCATCATTCCTATCCAATTTAGAACTACTATGATGGGTGTATGACAATCAAATTTAACCCCATTATTGACTGATGCAACCCCTCTCTAGATTGATTTTTGATTTTGTAGTCCAAATTTGAGAGGCCATAACTCAAACATCGGGAATCCAAATTAGGTGCAATTTTTTTTGAAATTGGGTAGAATTTCCTAAAATTTTTAGTGGTGTAGCTCTTTTCTAGTTTTAGTGCATAGATTGTTCAAAAATTGCATTTTTTGGTGACTAAACCTGTATAATCTTGCATTTTGCAACTTCAAACACTACATACGAGCACATCTGGAGTAAAAAATAGGTTTCATTTTTTTAAAAAGTGCATTATTTTTCATCTAATTTCCAAATCGTCAATCGGATTGTAGGATTGTATGGACAAAAGTGTCACTTTTAGCAATAGGGCCTTTCTTTGCTTTGTAATGCTTTAGAATTGTAGCACATTGTAAAGTTCTAGATTTTTAATCCATTTAGAGGTTGTAACAAGAAAAACTAGAAGTCCTTAAAGGCCAAAATTAGCAAGTTTCCCATTGTAATTGCACTACTAATAAAGTGCCCAAAGCATCTATTTTTTGGGGGGGGGGGGGGGGTTCTTGATTTAGTGAAAAAGGGGGGTGTTCTTGGTGTTGTGTTCTCTCTTTTCTACACTTTTCTTTCATTTTATACATTATGGGAAAATTTAAGTTTCCTAAATAACTTTGCTACATGGTCCATAAAAATGTTGTATCACTTAATGCATAATAGAGTTTCACAATATGTAGATGGTACTCTTTCTAAACCAGCAGGTGATAAAGTTTTAGCAAGTGATATTTCAGTATGGGTAGCAATGGATAGGAAAGCCCTAGGTTATATATGTTTGGGGGTTGATGATAAGATCATGTATCAAATTAAGAAGTGTTCTACATCCAAGGAAGCTTGGGATACCCTCGAAAACCTTTATGGTAAAGTGTCTAAAGAGGATGTGTTCAAAATTGAAGATGAGCTTGTTTCCTTAGATCCTAAGTCATATGATTCAATTCAAGATTTCATCATCAAGGTGAATGAACTAAGGATGAATCTTACTAATTGTAGGAGTTCTATCAAAGATGACAGACTGATCTATCTCATTCATAACAAGCTTCTATCAAAATATTCCACATTTCTATCTTCTTTTAACACCTCGAAGACTACCTTAGGGTCTGCCTATAAGAAAGTCACTTTTGATAAATATGCTAAACTTTTGGATGATGAAGAAAAGAAGTTGAAATAAGTGGGGATTCTCAAATCACCTCTGTCCAAAGAATTGGAGACCAATAATCAGGGTTCTCAAAATTTAGTTGGATAATCTTCAAATAAAGGAAAGGGTAAGAAGAAATGGAAGAAAAAATCTGAGGATGTAGAAAAGACAACACCACAATCCAATCAACAAGACAAGTTCTCAAATTCCAACAAGAAGGGGAACAACAATAAGAAGAAGAAGTGCGCTTATTGCAAGAAATTAAGTCATGAAGAACATGAGTGTTATCTTAAAAAGATTGATGAATTGACCAACATCATGAAGAAACATAATGTTCCATTGCCTAATGCTTACAAGGATAAAGGGTCTTATTGATATTCTAAGGGAAAAGGGCAAGCACTCATGGCTAATTGAAACTCTTCAAAGGAATGGATATTTGACTCAGGTGCCTCTTATCACATGGGTTCTTCAAAGGAGAATTTTTCTTCAATGAAGCAATCAAAGGTACGACACATCTTTATGGGAGATGATAGTAAAATGGAAGTTGAAGGAAAAGGAAATGTGGAAATGGAAAATGGAGAGTTTAAAAATGTTCTCTATGTTCCAAACCTAATTTCAAATCTCCTATCAATCTACCAAATTACTCACCTCAGAGATGGATATAGAGTTGAGTTCCTTCTAGACTTAGTACAAGTGCATAGTCTAAAAGATGATTCCTTGGTTGCAGTGGGGAAAGTGAATCATAACAAAAGTTTATACTCTTTCTCTCATTTTGTGCCCAAGTCTCCTTCAAAGGCCTTGTTATCACAATCCAATTCAAACATGCAATTATGGCATGAGTGGTACGATCATCTTGACTTCCACTACCTTTAGTAACTTTGCACAAACCAAATGGTCAAAGGTCTACCTCAACTCAATTTTTCTAAGGATGAATGTTCAATAGATTCAGTGGATATGCATCTAGAGGGGGAGTTATAGAGAGGGAAGTCTTCAAGAGCACCAGGTGTTCTACAAATGGTTCACATGGTATTAGCAAGACATTTTCCATTTAGATAGGGATGCTACATACTAAATTTTGTTGATGACTCTTCAAGGCTCACTTGGGTCTACTTTTTTCATAACAAGAATGAAGTGTTGGACAAGTTTCTATACTTCAAGATTCATGTAGAAGAAAAATCTAGGAAAGCCATCAAAGTTCTCGAAATGGACAATGGAAGCATATATGTGAATAGAAGACGTAAAGACTTCTGTACACTTGAGGGCATTGATCTTCAGACTCCACCAGCATTTAGTCTGCATAAGGTAGATGTTGTAGCATTGAGGATCCACACTCTTAAGTCTATGGCAAGTTGAATGATATAGTCCAAGTCTCTAGATCCATCATTAGAAGTTGAAGTAATTAGCAGTGCCACTCACATTCTTAATAAATCTCCTCATCCAACCTTAGATGGTAAGAATCCTTTTGAGGAATGGTGTGGCTAGAAACCTATTGTGACACACTTTAGAGTCTTTGGTTGTCCTACATGGGAAAACAAATCTTCCAAGGGATGTAAGGCATAGTCACCTTAGCCTTGTACCTTCATTGATTATGAAGACACTGTGAAGGCATATAGACTTCTAGATCCAGAGACATATCAGATTTTTGTGGAGAAGGATGTATACTTTGAGAAAAGTTCACCAAACTTGTCCTCTACTCTGCTCTACACATCATATTGTGTGGAAATTGATAGTGACACCAACAATAGTGCTTCAACAAATTCAGACACGTGGGGTTCTATCAAGAATTGCAGGGATAGTTCACTACATCAATTTAGTCTACATGCATACATCACCACATTGATAGGTCCAACACAATAGGGTACATCCAGTCTTCTAGGTACATGTTCAGTGACAGATTTGGGGGATAGTATTGATGATCTGCCTCTTCTTCTTGATGTAGAAGTACCTTCTTTAGTTGTCATGAGGGTTCCATCCAAACCTCTTGTTCATTTTCTACATGATCAATCATCATAGGTTGAAGTGATTGTGGATACTTATGATCAATAGTTGCAGTAGGGTTCTTCATTAGTTGTGGAGTCAAATAGTTCTTTGAAATAGGTTCTTCAATCAATTGATTAGGTTTTAGAGACATCACTTATCCATGGGATTCTTTCCACACACAATGGAAGTGTCTCATTTGTACCTTTGGCCTTGTTTCTTCCTAAGGGAAGGAACACCATTTTGCAGTCTTGGATTAGCTTCTTCATTGGAGCAGTCACTATTTGGCATTCTTCTTTGGGGGGGAAGCCCATCATATCTCTCTTCATCTTTTCATCATACTCTTATGTATATACTAGATGTATGTCGTAATGGGGGGGTCTTGATTACTCCATCCATTCAATCATCCCTATTCATCTCTCTTTTTGGGGGAGGCTTTTTTCCATGAGGTTTTCCCTCTTTCTCTACTTTACAAGAGATAGCATATCATTATGTACATGGGTACCTACGATGGCCTAGTAGTCGGGATCCATCATGCATTTCATCCTAGATGTCGTAAGCTTAAGGGCATTCCCCTAAGTTGCACTTAAGGGGGGGTGTTGGTGTAAATAAGTATTTACTTATTATACTTACTTAAGTTTACTTAGGTTAATGCATTATTTAATTATTTTTCATTATTTTATTATTTATTTAGGTGAGGTACTTAGGAGTTTGTGTACTCTCATAGAAGTGTGCAACTCTAATTATGCACATGGTGTCTACAACACTAGAGTTTGCATCATTCAATGAGTTGTCATGTTGATAATATAGCTATTTGCACTCCTAATTTAGCACATGTTGTCTACACCACTAATTTTTTTGCTACACCATTGTTGGCTTATCCTCACATCATGACACTTAATCCCATGGTTAATGGAGGATAATCCATATCTGGTGGACATATGCCTGGTTGTATGATTTATCATGATGTTGAATTCTATGCATTCTAGAAGCTTTCTTAAGGCCTTTATAAATAGGCACTCCTAGTGTACTCTTAATGTGGCATATGGCATATTGAATGAATATCATCATTCTGATCATACTCTCTCTATTGGTCTACTGTTGTGCTTGTGTCTGAGTTCCTTGGTCTTTTGTGAATTTTGGCCTAAGCTAAATTATTACAGAAGGCATATTCATAGGATACACTTGCAAAAGAAAAGTGTATAAATGTTCAAATTTATCAAATCATAAGATGATAGAAAGTGTACATGTGAGAATTAATGAGTTTACAGAAAAGAGTGAAGAAAAAAGTAACAAAGAACTTGAGGATTACATAAGGTTTTTTTATTAGGAACCTAATACATTTCCAAATCTAATTGGAAGTCAGTAGACTTCACCTTTCAAGTCCCCAAAATCTCCAAAAGCTATCAAGTTGCAACCAGTGCAAGCTGAGTCATAGTCTAAAGGATTGAGTCACAATTAGAAACTACCAAGCTATTGTTAGAGCAAACCGAGTCAGATGGACCTAAGTTATAGATAGTGGGACCCAAGATTGATACAAAAGATCATGGTGAGGTTATTTGAATATGTTTCAAATCCAAAATACCTATATTAGCAAGATATGTCAGAAGCAACGGTGCACCTAATCAGATCATTGGAGACAAGTCAAATGGAACAATGGCAAGAAACAAATTGAAAGGTACATGTGTGCTTGCTAAATTTGAACCTAGAAATGTTAAAGATGCTTTGGATAATGAAAGTTAGATTGAGGCTATGAATGAAGAAATAGAAAAAATATAGAGGAATAAGACTTGGACTCTCGTTCTTAGACCCAAGGATAAGAATGTGATTGGCACAAGTGGGTTTTCAGAAATAAGCTGAATGAAGATGGAAAAGTTTCAAGAAACAAGGAAAGGTTAGGTTGTAAAGGTTATTATCATGAAGAAGGTATTGAATATGGTGAAAATTTTACTCTTCTTACAAGATTAGAAGGTGTTAGGACTTTACTAGCATATGTAGGACATAAAAGTTTCAAAGATAATCAAATGGATGTGAAATCTACATTCTTGAATGGAATTCTTAAAGAAGTTTACATAGAATAACTAGAAGATTTTGTAGATCCTAGCAAAAAGGATATGGTTTGTAAATTACACAAAGCATTATATGGTCTCAAGCAAGCTCCCAAAGTGTGGTATGAAAGACTTGATAACTACTTGATAAAGATTGGTGTTCAAAGAATAAATGGTAACAATAGCTTATATATCAAAGAAGGACCAGACAAGAAGATTGTATTGGCATAAATCTTTGTGGATGACACATTGTTTACTGAAAATGATGACTTGTGCAAAGCATTTTGAGAAGAGATGTGTACAAAATTTGAGATGTCCATGTTTGGAGAGATAAAATTCTTTTTTGGATGTAGATTCAATAGAAGAAAGATGGTATGTACATTACTCAGTCTAAATATATCAAGGAGATACTAAATAAATTTGAAATGGAAGATTCAAATCCAATTGGAATGCCTACATCTTTTGGACATAAGCTTTCCAAAAATGATGATTCTAAAGAGGTCAAATGGACCACATATAGACCAATGATTGGAAAATTATAGTATGTTATACATACTAGGCGTGAAATTGCTCTTGTATTTGGTATGGTGGAAAGATTCTCAACAAATCCTAAAGAAAGTCATATTATGGCAATCAAGAGAATCATGAGGTATCTAAAGGTTATTGAAGATTATGTCTTATGATACAAAAAAGGAGGCAAATTAGAGTTACAAGCCTTCATTGATGCTGATTGGGTAGCAAGCATTAATGATAGAAAGAGCACCAGTGGTGGGGCATTCTTTCTTGGTAAAAGGCTAGTGTCTTGGACAAGAAAAAAGAAGAATTGCATCTCTCAGTCAACATCATAGGAAGAATATGTTGCTATAGTAGTCAATTGTTCCAATATTATTTGGTTCAAGCAATTATTAGCGGGTATGAAGATAGAAATCAAAGATCCAGTGGTTATCTTCTATGATAACATCAGTGCAATCAAAATATCAAGGAATCTAGTGATGCATACCAAAACCAAGCACATTGCTATAAAATATCATTTTCTAAGAGAATTGGTACTAGACAAAGAAGTAGTGTTGGAATATGTTAATACCAAAGAACAAATTGTAAAATATTCATCAAACCATTACCTAACTATGCATTTTTGTATCTACAAGGTAAGTTAGGTTTCATTCCCCTATCTAAAACCCACTAAATGAATTTTAGTGATGCATCAACCAGAGCATGTTAAAAATTAGTCAATTGATGCAGTAATGAAAGGGAAGATTGCATATGAACCAATACTTGAGGTACATTAGATATTCCATCATTCATAATATTTGGAATTGGATGTTAGAAAGGGAGAGTTTTGATGTCATAATTCATTTTATAAAAAGGGAGAAAGTAAAAGAGGAAAACTAATTTAAGAACTTGGTCTGATATCAAAGAGGGAGAGTTTGTTATTACATGAAGATGTTGAAGAAAAAAGACTTTTTCTAATAGAGGGAGAAGACTAAAGATAGAGAGAGTTTATACTAATAGAAGAAGTTCTCATGGATGAGAAATAGAATGAAACTAAGGATGTTTTCTTTACTTTATTTTTCTTTGTAAATTTCATTGTATTATGAAATATTGTGTTGCCATCAATGCCAAAGAGGGAGATTGCTAAAAAAATTGATCAATTGTATATTATCTTTGATGTTACACAAAATTTCATACATTTACTAATTAATGTCTACCAAGATCACTCAAGTAATGAAGATAGTTCCCCATGTCTTTCGAGCATTCCTGTGTATGCCAAGTTTAGAAGTCAGTGTCTATCGAGTTCACTTGGGAGACAAAAGAAAGTTGGAAGACAATGAGTGTTAACTGAGCTCACTTGGTTACCAAAGAGAATTCACAGAAGGAAGTGTCTACTAAGTTCACTTGGGAGAAAAAGTAAGTTGACATGATAACTAGTGTTAACCAAGCTCACTTGGTTAACAATGGAAAATCTATTTTGGTCAGTGCCTACTAAACAGGGTGTTAGTCATGTGTAGAGTCACCTTTTATTTTTTTTAAGGACCTCCTTCAAATCCCCTTTACCTATCTTCATTCGAAGTCCTTTCCTCACCATTTATGTGTTCACTTCTCCTTGAAGTAGTCGGTCGAAGTCGCAAGCTTCAGCGGTTGTGATTCCCTTCATTTGAACCGCTTTGAACCACTTTGAACACTGGTTCAAAGTAGTTCAAAGTAGTTCAACCAAATATTTTCATACTAATGTTTTTTTTATTTGGTAGGAAATATTTTTTTATGCTGTGGCTTTCATTGAAGCACTTCGAACCAATTTGAATCTCAGTCCAAAACGGTTCAAAGTGGTTCTTGATCAGAACGATTGGCGATGATTCATTTTTAAAATACGACGTGCCACTTTTTCACAATCAATTAAGGCTCGTGTTAGATATCAAAAATCAAAAGATCTTTCTCTTTTTCCAAGGAAGAGGTCATCATCATTAGAAGTGGGAGAAAAGATCTTAGACTTGAGGAATGATCATATAATGTACGAAATCAATCATTGTCAATTTATGTGAAGAGAGAAATCATTAAATGAAAGGCTCATGCAGCGATGCTTCGAACATGCCAAGGTTGATGTGAGGTGATATATCATCATGCCTATTAATTATCCAATAATTCCACATGTAAACCTTTCCTTTAACAAAACCATTCAGTAGCTTCGTAAATTACTTTGCAAAAAGCTGATTTCAAAGACAAGGAGCTGTTAGAGAAGATAGAAGAAGTTGTTTGGTTTTCAGCGGAAAGCAGGTGAGAATTTAGAAATCTTTGTTTTGTTTTGGAAATGTGTTGTTTTCAAAGGATTGTCTACTAGAGGTTTTTCTTGTTTGGTTGAAAATGAAGTCAGTCTTGCACTTTTTCGGCAATGCTTCCAGTCTTGAATGTAAAAGACCAGTGATCTGTCATACAAATTTAGAAGGGGTGAATGTAGAAAAACTGAAAACAAATTTTCTTGAGAATACCAAAGAGGTTAAGGGATGCATGGAAGTGTTAACAAGTGGGTTAATTGAAGCCGCTTCCTTTCCTCCTGCTTTCGTGAGCCCTGAGCTTCTGCAACTTTGCATTGACCATTATGATGTAAGGAGTAGAAGCATAATAAGTGAGAATGGCAACACAATACTTTACATCTCAAGGGAAACCATTTCATTTGTTTTACAATTAACAACAAATACCTTTGCCACATTTTCACCCACTCAAGCTTTGGCCGAATATCAGGAAACCCCTAGCATTTTTTGAAACACCCTTGCCAGGAAATGGACTGAAGTTAACTATGGAGGTGGGTCTAGGCTGCCCAAAGTCATTACGAAGGATCACATGAAACCTCATATACATGACTTGGTTGTATTATTGCACAAGGTGAAGGGTTTAGTTGATGTATATTTGTTTGAAGAATGGATGTATAGATATATTGAGATTATCTTGAAGGGCGAGTAGTGGATGGACTGGGTAGAGATCATTGCCAATTCCTTGAGGAACTAACTCAAAAGGGCCAAAGAATCTCACAAGGATTTCTATATGGCCTCCTATTTGACTTATTATATTTCTTGTACATGTGATCTTACTACCCTTCCACATGGGGTATGGAATGAAGAGATAATCGTCTTCTAGTATTGTCCTTTGTTGCAGAAAGACAGAGTTTTGGAGGATTTTATTAAGGTGCATGATGTGTTGTATGGAAGTGTTTATTTGACTCTAAAAGGTGTTCAGATGCCACGACTTTCTTCTGAGTCAAAGAAACTAGTTCAACAATACGGGAGTCACTTCATTCAATTTCCTAGGTTCACATTTATAAGAGTCAGAGGGTTTGAAGATGAACCTCTGAAGTTACCCCGATATGCCCTCGATTGTTTCATTTTAGCTGAATTATGCAGATAGCTTTTCTCAGTCATCAAGGATAATCTTCCTCAGAAGAATTGGAGAATGGCTTTCCCTATCACATTGGGCTCCTTAGTCTGTACTAATATGAATAATGCTTCCATCATCGAAAAAAATTTGTTGGGATTCAATCTTGGTTTCTACCACAGTAGGAGAAATTTTGATAATAAGGGGTATGCAGCTCTAACCCTTGGCCTTGAAGTAAATCCTTCAGATGCTCCTCATCTAGAAGATCTATGGAGAGATTGTGGAGATGAAGAAGAAGTCTTGAGGAAAGACCATTCTAGATTAACCTTACAGCAAATCAAGTCTTTCAGATTGAAGTTCCAAACATGGGGAATTATTGAAGACAATTCATACCTAATCGAGCCCAGTTGGGAAGAGTCCAATGAGTCAAAGTTCCTAGCGGTAGACTGGAGCAAAGAGGAGGAAGATGATGTTAATTTGAGAGCTAGATCTATATTAACCTATACAGATGACTGGTTACAAAGGAAAAGGAAAGGAAATATCAATGAGTCTTCTCCTAAGGTGATTTCTTCCCCAGGACCACTTCAATTTGACATTCCATTTTCTCATATTGCAGGTGACGCACCGATTCCAGATAAGAAACTGAGATCCCCTCCCCATTCACAAGCTACAGCCCCTAGGACGAGATCCCAGTCTAAGTCCAAAGCCTCAAAGCAACCTAGTATTCAGAAATAGAAAATGACATCTCAGAGGCAGGGTTCAGATGATAAATTTGTTTCCCCTGATGAAGCATATGGTGAGGTTCAATTCATTGAAGCCCCGAGAGTAGATCAACCTAAATTCTTAACTCCAACTAGAGACACTCAGGTAATGTCAACCACTCCTACTGTTCCTTCATGGTTATTGAATTCAATTAACAAGAAGCGAAGCCTATAGCCAGTATCCACACCAGTAAAGGACATAGTCACTAGATACGCGGCCAGGGGTTCTAAGACTAAAAAAAAAGTAAAAAAAGATGCTTGTCTCACCAAAGAACCGATAACAGGAAAAATCACAGCAGAGGTCACCACTTATAAACAAAAGAAAGAATTTGGGGAGATCGATGATGAAGGGTTCAAAGTTACTTCTTTTGAACTAGGTTCTATAAATAGAAATAATGGCAACAATTTCTTTAAGTTCTCTGGTGACCACATGCTCACACAATTAGAGAAAGATTCCAGTGAAAAGAAAGAACTAAAAGCAATGGTGGTGACAATGGCCGCATACATCGATTCATTGATCAACCTAGGGGCTGCTCCCATAATCCAGGTATCACAGCCTTTTGACCCAAACTATGTTGAGAGCTAGCAATTGATGAAATAGATGCAGAGGGGAAAACTGCTAACTGATGCCATGACTAACAGGATGAATAACATAGTAAACTAGGGAAATAAATTTATCTCTGAAGTTGCTAGCATCTACTCTAAAGGTGAAATACTTCTAGGGGAGATTCAAACCTTGATCCTAGTATGGGAAATAGAATTAGCACATTGCCAAGCTGTAGTTCTCTAGGTCTCAGAGGTTGAAAATTTTGGGGTCCTCAAATTCCTGAATGAAAATCCTATGAAAGCCGTGGACCCCTGTATACTTTTTATTCTAAAAAATAATATGAATTGGAAGGAGTCCATTTACAAAGAGACCATCATGGAAATACAGGGCATCAAAAGTAAGATCACAGGAATGCACGAGGAACTGGTAAAGGACATGAAAATTGTCAATCCTACAGGCATCTTACAATTCGAGGAAGGAAATATTGACACTGAAGCACTAATCAGGAGTTTCACCGGAGCAGTAGAACAGATCAGAGACAAAGAATCACCGAAGGCTAATGATTTCACCTCCTTGGAAAGCATCGAATCCATGTTGCACCTTAATGAGAACCTGATGCCACATCAGAACCTAAAGGTGAAGGAGTATAGGTGGTAGAAAGACACATGCAGAGCCTAGGTGATGAGTTTGAAAAACCCATACCCCCATGCCATGTAGGAATTCATATCCACATTTCAGAGTTGGAAGCTAGTGCATCAAACTATTGGAGAAGAGGAGAAAACTGATGCAGATACTAGGAACTGAATGGTCGTCTGTTGGCGCCCTTTCTTTTTGATAATTGCTTTCTAGTTTAATAACGGTTTCTTGTATTAATCCGATAGGACTGGGTTTTAATGGAGGCCCTTCAAATTTGAAAAACTATAAATGCTGGGGCATTGAATTGTGTTTTTTTTTAGCGGAGAGAAAATAGGAAATAGAAGATAGAGGTTAGATAACAATATTTCATTATAGATTTGATTTTGATAACAGTATTTGGGAATAGTATATGAATGCTTTGGCTTTCAATGACTTGGTGCATTGAAGTTTGAATATACATATATGAAGAATTTTGGATTATGCTTTGAAACTTTGTGTTCAGAGTGTCGAATTATTATTACTTTGTGAATGTGATTTGGCAATTTGAAAGTCCCAGTTTGCTATTACTTGATTGTAAGTTCTTTAAATTTTCATTCTTTGTTGGTGATACATGTTGAGATTTTAACAGAAATTCATTCTTCGAAGTGGTTTTTCTTTTTCATATCAGTTGAATCTGTTCATCTTTAAGTAGCCTTTGATAATCACCTCACTACCCAAGAGTAGTTGAGAGACCCTTATGCACTTTTGGAAAAAGTGTGAAAATGGTTTCAAATTTATTGTAAATTTAATAAGGGAGCTGTACCTTTAGAAAATTTAGAGAGGAAGTGTAAAGTAAAATAAAAGTGCTTCCTCAACTGTAGTGAGCAATTCTGTCCTTTGTGATATTTGGGTATAGAGTGAATTTGATAGATTATTTAAAAGGACTAATCTATTCACTAACACAGGGTTAGCTAAAGAAGGAATTTTTTGTTTTGGCATATTGAGTTCAATTGATTTGTTTGTTGGTTCTAGCCAACTAACAAGATAAATATTAAGTATTCTAAGCTATATTCAAGCTAACTTGACAATATGTAAAGATATAAATATAAGGTCAAGTTAATGATTAAATGTGTGTAAGTAATAAAAGATTTGAAGATGCTTAGAGGAAGCAAATTTGAAGGATAAGAAAAATATACTTGTGGAGCTACAAAGATACATTCAATCAAGAAGGATCAAGTACTAAAAGTAGAATTGAGATTTGTAATCAGTAATTTAGTTGCATTCAAAATTAGGTCATCTAATTGTTACTTTCTAACCATTGTAGCAATGATCTAAATCTCTTAACAGGGTTGGCTTAACAGCTAGTAGTAAATCATCTAACAAGGTGGCATTTATATTTGAAGTGTCTTGAAGGCCACTAATAAGGCCACTCTTAATAGGCTGATTAAATCCTCTAATAGGGTGATACCTAATAGTTTTTTTTGTAACCTTTAATATGATTAGCTTCTAATAGGGCTCACTTTAGAAGAGTGAAAATAGTAACTAGTTACAATTGGTGGTTTTCCCAAATTGGGTTTCCACATTAAATCTTGGTGCCACATATGTTCATGCTATTTCTTTTATGTGTATACAACTAAGTTAAATTTAAGGTTAATCATAGTTTATGACATTAAGATTAGTAGATTTAGCCATTGCCAAGATATAGTTGATTCTTAGTGCTTTCGAGTTACAATATTTGCTAGTGTTAACTAAGTGCCTGTTTGTTTGCCAAGTAACAAAAAATATAGTTTAATCAAAGTTTATATTTTGATTTGTATTGACATCTAAGGGATCTAGGATTTATTTTAGTGGTAACTGATTTACCTCTCCCCTCTTAGTTACTCCTCTTATATTTCCTATAATGTAAAGATTTTGGTCAATTTTCGTCTAGATGTCCTAAGAGAGTAAGAAAATCTAGAAAGCATTCACTTTATAATGAAGATGAAGAATTTAAAGAAAGTATGGAAAGATTCTTGAATGACTATTATGATAAAGATAATGAGCCTGAATTGGTTAAGAAAGAGGAAGTAGTAGAAGAGATAGCTTTGGTAACTATTTTTGATCCTAAGGCTAACCATGAAAATGTGGAAGTTATCATTGAGACTAACAATGATTTACAGAATGAGAATCAGATTGAAGAACAAAGATCTAAGCCTAGAGAAGAAGAAAGAATTGAGCTGACAAATCCTAGCAGAAGTATATCAAATAAGATGAATGTACAAGGAAAAGTTGTAAGGAATAAAGCTAGATTTGTGTACAAAGGATATTCACAACAAGAAGGAATATACTATGAGGGACTTATGCCCTTATAGCCATAATGGAAGTAGTAAGAATGTTCTTGACATATGCAGTGAAAAAGAAATTCAAAGTGTATTAGATGGATGTAAAATTAGCATTCCTGAATGTAGAACTTGAAGAAGAGGTATACATTGAGCATCTTGAGGGTTTTCCTCTAATAGAAGAAAAAGGCATAGTATGCATACTGAAGAAATCTCTATATGGATTGAAGCAAGCACCCAAAACTTGCTATGTAAGGTTGGATAAGTATTTAACAAAACTTGGATTTTTTAAAGTTACGATAGATATTAACTTGTATTTGAGAGAAATTATGAATGGTTTGTTGATAATAGTAATAATTGTTGATGACATAATATTTGGAGGTAATGATGAAGCAAGTGATAAGTTTTCTAAAGAAATGAAGAATGCATTTGAGATGAGAATGATAGGAGAAATGGAATGTTTCCTAGGGTTGTAGATTGTGTAGAATAGTGATGGAATTTTCATTTCACAAGCTAATTATTTGAAAGATTTGTTGAAGAGATTTGGATTGGAAATTTATAAGCCTATTGGTACATCTATGAGAACTAGTCATAAGTTATCTAGCAAGGATGAGACACCTATAGTTGAGAAGAAGAAGTACAAATCTATGATTGGAGGCTTGTAGTATCTAACTCACATCAGACCAGATATAGAAAATACAATTGGGATTGTAGCTAGATTTCAAGTTGATTCTAAAGAGTATTATTATGTAGCAATAAAGAGGATACTCATATATTTGAAAGGAACATCTACTTATGGAATATGATATGATAGATTGAGTGATTTTAGTCTATGTGCATATACTAATGCAGTTTGGGCAAGCAATATGGGTGATAGAAAGAACACAAGTGGTGAAGCGTTTTTTCTTAGAGGAAGATTGGTTTCTTGCTTGAGCAAGAAAAAAGATTGTATTTCATAGAGTATAGATGAGGTAGAGTTTGTAGCAGTGACAAATAATTGTAATCAAGTCATGTGGATGAAATAGATGTTGAAGGATATTGGGATTGAGTTTGTAGAACCTGTTATTGTATATTGTGATAACAAAAGTACACTAAGTATGTCTAAGAATCCTATGTTGGATTTTAAGACTAAGAAAATATCTATTAAGTATCATCTCTTAAGAGAGAAGGAAACAAAAAAAGATATTAACTTGGAATATGTGAGTACTAAAGATCAAACTGCAAATATCTTTACGAAGCCCTTACCTAAATATACATTTGAGTACTTAAGAGGTATGCTTGGGGTTATGCCATTGCCTACTTCTAAGTAGATGATTGGAAGAGTTCATTAGTCGAGTGCTGCAGAGCACTATTGTTAGATTGGATGGAATGTTGATGCTTTCCATATGGGGGAGTATATGTGATGAGTTGAGTCATTAAGGAATTTTGGTATTTGGTATTGAATAGTGTCTTTGAAGTAGTAAATTGACATAATAGGGCCTTTGTCATTGATGTCAATGGGGGAGACAGTACATGAAGAACATCCTCTAGTTGAATGGGGGAGAGATAGTTGCATATCTCTATTAGGGAGATTTAAAAAGATTCATGAAGATGTAGAATAGAGTAGTGTTCCAGAGGTTTTTAGATTTGATTGATGAAGAGAATTTCAAAAGATGAAAACAACAACATCAACAATAGAGTATTGTTTGGTATTCTTGGAACTTAGATGTTTCTCATCTATGTTGCCATCAATTCCAAAAGGGGAGATTGTTATCATGAATGTTGATGGCATTCCTTTGTGAAAGTATCCTAAGAATTTTTAGAACACTTGCGAGATTGTTAGCATGATTAACATGTTGGATTCATGAATGTATTGGTCATTGATGTCACCATTGCAGTAAGTCTATGAAGTCTAACAGAGCAATTTTAAAAAAAAAAATTGTATTGACAATGGTTTGATTTTTTGGTGATGCATGTTCATGGACATTTTCTATACAGTATCTAAATGTTAAGGTTTAATGCATAGTATTAGAGTCGAAGATGTATAGAAGATATGCCTAATTTATAAAGAGAAGTATAAAGAAAGAGTATCTAAGAAGTGATTTCTGATGTGTGTATTATATCTTTTAATAGAGATATAATCTAGTGATGTGTTGTTAGCCAATGACACAAGATAGTATAATGATGACATCAGTGAATGCACAAGCCCTAGTGTCACACATATGAGAAGTTGTATAGACTGTGAGTCAAAAATGCTATTGTAATTATGAATTAATTAATTATCTTATTATAATAATTATATTATTATAATTAATTGGGAAAGCCTCAAGATTGACTCAAGGAATTATTTTGAAGATACGATATAAAAGAAATATGTTTTCCTTGTTTGTAAAGTAGTGAAGTAATCATTTGTATTGAATATGAAGTGCAAAAAGGAGAAAAGTGTTTGGTGAATGCAA
The DNA here is from genome assembly GCA_028749045.1 of Cupressus sempervirens. Classification (NCBI taxonomy): domain Eukaryota; kingdom Viridiplantae; phylum Streptophyta; class Pinopsida; order Cupressales; family Cupressaceae; genus Cupressus; species Cupressus sempervirens. The sequence continues at coordinate 36,191,090 of CM053784.1, read as the reverse complement.
GTAAGTGATCCAAGGGATTATTGGATATGAGATTTGTGAATTGGTTACAAGATTAGAAGGAGAAAAAGTCTAGTTGATAATACATAGAGAGAGAAAGGAGAAATACTATTCATTTCTATTATTTTGTAAGGAATAATACAAAGATCATTTGGATAGTGGGTTCAATGGTCTTTCCCCTAAAGCTGTTACGACAGTCGGTACATCTACCTTCTACAACTCCTAACAGGGTTGGAATATCCTAATAGGGATTCAAAGTCTCCTAATAGGGACTAATAAGTACTTGATGTTGTTATAGACTCCTAACAAGGTCCATCCTCTGATGAGGAATATTTATATTAGTACATCATCTTATGGGTATCATCCCCACCAGAGTTTTCCCTCTAATTAGGGGTTTCCCTAGTTAACATATCTAGTGTTATTGTGCATGAGTATCTTGTCATGGTTTATGATTATATTGCTCACATGGTTAAGTTTGGTTAAGCTTGATAATTGTGATAATAGTTGGATAACTGATTCACCCCCCTCTTAGTTATATTGGTGGACTATATATTCTAACAATCCTACAATCCCTTTAAACACTTTAGTACCAATTCCACTTTATCATTGTCAATAGTGAAAACTTGGTGATCTCATCCAGCATATTAATAAATTCTTTTAATCACTTGATTCAAAACTTTCACATAATCAACACCAAGATTTTTTACATGGAAACCTTGTTAAGGGAAAAACCACTAGGACTATCAACTAAATTTTTTTACTCTTCTAAAGTGAGCTCTGTTAGAAGCCAACCTTGTTAAAAGTTACAACACATTGTTAATGTGATCTTTTTAGAGTATTTCACCAAAAGACCATCTAAACCTTATCACTCCTTGATAATGTCTAAAGAGTGGCCTTCTCTAAAGGAATTACAAACACCACTATTTGATGTTACCATATAGGATTTCACACAATTTTAAGGTTCACTCAATCTACAAGATTTTCTTCTGCAATTATTAGAAAGTGACAATGTAAAATGACTAATTTAGGTATAGCACTACCTTTCTTGTTTAGATCTCCTTTCTATCCTTGTCTTTTTATGATCTCTATCTTGTTTATTTCCTTTTTCTATTCTCTAAACTAGTTGATTCACACCTTTACTTTATCCTTCCTAAAATATTTCTTGGTTCACCTGGTTCAACTATTTTCTTTCATCTCCTTTAATATTTCACACTTTGATCTCCTATTTAGTATTCACTCAGCAACATTAGTAGCATTAAAAATGAACATTTGATCAATAACCAAATTAGAAAAGTTAGTAGCCAAAAATTGTCTTGATCTCCTCTTGAAATAGTCTTTTTTGAGCTTCAAGATTCTCGCATCTATTGCCACTTGATTACAATCATTGATATCATATTCAATGTAATTGACCACATAGAAAATATAACTTAACATAGAACTTTGAGCTTTTCCTTATTTTTCTTTAATCCCCATCATCAGATCCTTATTGATTTTTTCCAATTATTGATCTTGTAACAAACTTTAACTCATGTCTTTGACCATCTCAGACTTTCCATTTTCCATCTAAAGTCGGCCTTAGATTCATTTTATTTCAAATTTTTCTTCCAACTATTACTCCATGAACACATCTTTTCACTTGGACTATATAGTACTTGGTTAATACTAGACTCTCGTAGGAAAAACTAAATTTCCTCTTACTTTTCCATTTGCTCAGTGAACACTATAGTCACTAAGTGAATATAGTCTACCTTCTTTAAGCTTGTCACTTAGTTATTCTTGTTTAGCTCAATAGTTTTCAATATTATATGATTGTAAAATAATCAAACCAACATTACATTATCATTGTTGAACTCCTTCAAGTGATCATTGAATACCATACTTATATATTCTCTCTTCAACATACTTTCTTCAAATCCTCTTCATCAATCTAATGATATAACACTCTATTGAGTTAGAAAAATGTCTAGCCAACTAAGACTTTGACATCAATGACAATATAACAACTAATATGACTCTTTTACATACATTCACATAATTAACAATTGCATTATTAGTTGGGGATAAAAATCTCCCCCTTTGGCATTGATGGAGACACATAACATATGATTTTACATTACAAAATATTACATAAGATAATCAAATGTATGCATTGGCAACAATAGAAATTTTTAGCTCTTTTTATTCATCAACTAATTCTCTATAACTTGGTTTGTACATCAACATCAACAATCTTCATCAACATTTATTCCTTTGCAACTTCTCTCATACAAAATCTCCTTATAGTCACTCTCTTGCTTAGGAGATGATCTTGTGTAGATCTTCATTTAGTCTTCTTTAGTATTTTGCATATTTCTCCCCTTTATACATTCTTCTCCCCTTTTATAGTGTTTACTGATATTCTTTCCCTTTGACAACAATTCCAAAAGTCATTATAAATTTCAACATGAAACTTATAAAACCTTCTAGTTATCTTTGTACCTTTCATGTAGAAATTTTATCACTTTCATCACAATCATATTCACAACTTCAAAAATGTTCCTTTAAGTGTGAACTCTTGCATCAAATCCACAAAAATATTACAATTCATCCATGAATCGATGCATCATGCCTCTTCACCTAGTAAATTTTGGATAGGGGTGGGACCCCCAATTTACTTTTGAGATACTCAAAAGCATCCTTAGGCAATGGCTTAGTAAATATATTAGTAATTTTTCTTTAGACTCCACATATTCTAGCCCCACATATTTCTCTTGAACTTTCTCCCTCAAATAATGATACTTGATTGATATGTGCTTTTTTTTTGCATGCATCACTAGATTATTTGAAATATTTATTGCACTAGTGATATCAAAATAATTAATAATAGGCTTAGTTACCACTTCTTGCATGCCTTCTAATAGTTTCTGAATTTATATAGTATTTGAACAATTGATTGCAAAAGAAACATATTCAGCTTGTGAAAGACAACTTTGTTTCTTGCTTGTCCCTGTTATTAGTTTTTATCCTAAAAAGAAAGCTCCACCACTTGTCCTTTTTCTGTCATCAACATTACCAACCCAATCAGCATCTTTGTAGACTTTAAGATTAAAGTCATAATCCTCTTTGTACTATACACCATAATCCTCAGTTCCTTTGATATATTTGAATATCCTTTTCAAATAAGTCATGTGTGTCTCCCTTGGATTAGATAAAAACCTTGCAACAATTCCAACAAAAAGTACAACATTTGGTCTACCATGTACAATACATTATAACCTACCAATCATAGATATTTATTGTGTCTCATTTACCTCACTAGTAGTGTTTTCTTTTGATAATTTCACTCTAATCACCATAGGTGTACCAACTAGATCAGACTCATCCATCTCAAATGCATTAAGATTTCTTTCACATACTCATACCGAGTCACATATATACCTCTCTTTGTTTGATAGGCTTGTAATCTAATGAAAAATTTGATCTCACAAAATATTGGCATTTCAAATTCTATACTCATTTGATTAGAAAATATCTTACACAACATGTAATTTCCTCCAAATATAACATCATGCACAAATATTCCAAAAATCAATACCATATATTCCAATTCATTTTTTAAAAATAGATTACTATTCTCACTTATTCTTGCAAATAAAATATTAATCACATTAGAATGTAACCTTTCATACCATTCTCTTAGTGCTTGTTTCAATCCGTGTAATGTTTTTTTGAACTTACAGACCATGTTCTTCTTTTTAGGTTCAATAAATCCTTTAGGTTATTGAATATATAATTCATCCTCTAGTATTCCATTAAAAAATGTATATTTAACATCCATTTGATACACTTAGAACTTCTTATAGGTAGCATAATCCAGTAATGTTGTTACTCCTTCCAATCTTTGCACATGTGAAAATATTTCACCATAATCTATTCCTTCCTCTTGTGCATAACCTTTGCAAACTAATCTTGCCTTGTTCCTTACCACTTCCCCATTCTCAGTTAGCTTTTTTATGAAAATCTATTTGGCTCATATTACATTATTGTAAGTATGTCTTGATGCTAATGTCAAGGTGTTGTTCTTCTCAATCTAATTAATCTCCTCATTCATAGCATTTATTCAATCCTCATTGTCTAATGCAACCTTAACTATTCTTGGTTCAAAATCAGCTATCAAACATGTATTATCTCTTAAACTTACTTCTTATTTGTAAATCAACACTTTTTTCACCAATAATTTGTTTAGAGAAATGATTCTTTCTGACATATTTGGCCAAAATAGGTTCAGTCCATTAATTTTCAACATTTCTTTGACCTAGTAGGGGATGAACTTCTTCCTTGAGTTGAACTATTTGATAATCAGGTATAACATTCTATAACTCAGGTGATGTTTACTGATGCTTGATGTAACTCTATTATAACTAGGATAGTGCGTTAGGTGCCTCTTAATAGACATATAAAAACTTGTTATATTATCCAAGTTCCTTCTTGATTTGCACATCATTCTACTCTATAAACTCATCAAATCTCACATTTTCACTTTCAATAATCTTGTTAGTGTAATGTTCCCAAGTATGGAAGGGTTGGATGATTGATGAAGATGAGCTCATAAAATTGTATTTTGTGGAAAGGACAACCATGCATGCAAATGAAGGTATCTATACGGTGGAGAAAGGAGGGGAAAGTTAGTTTATGGTGTCCAAGATGTTTGTACGGTGCTAGGACAATACCCAGAAGGGCTGTACAATGTCACTAGAAGGGGCCATATGGTGTCAGAAAGGTTTTATGGTGGGTGTGTATGTTGTCTTCCATATGGTGGAAGGTGTAGGCTTTACGACAAGATATATCTTTAGTCTATATGGGGGGGAGGTAGTAGGCCATACTATATAAGAAAGTGTAGTACTGTGATGAATATATGATGGCCATACCTAATATTGGTCATGTGACATTAGAAGGAGGCAATGTGTAGAATGTAGACCAAGTAGAGATGGAGGGGAAGTCTCAAGATGCTACTGAAAACTTAAAGATCACAATTTCTTAGATCAAACCAAACAATAATGGAGATTATAACACAAATAACCTTCAAATAGTATTTGCCAAAGGATGGTGCTATGATTTTCTAGATCCAAGCAAAGTATTACATGCAACAATGGAATAGGGTAAGGTTTGAATCTCACTAAAACTGCACTAGCCAAATAGGGAAGATATTTCACTTCCAAAATGGAAAACAATCCAAAACTCCAACATGAATTTACTGTATAAAGAAATAATCCAAAAAGCATACCCTAAGACTACTTATAATCCATACTTAAATACCCATCGGGAAAATTTTTTGAGGGTGTATAAAGATAACCAACGGTGACACAAACTATGGAAACAAAATAAAAATGGGTTTGAGATATATTAAATCAATTGACCCATTAACAATAGTTTGATAAATGATTTATTTTAGAATGGGAATATTATAGTCCTCCTGTCTCAAATTTTGGTTGTCCTCAAGAAAATGTAATGCTGGGTGCTAGAGAATGTGCTTGCCCTCCCACTTCATGTCATCCAATGGAAAGTGTTTCCAATGCACCAAATATTCCTTCACCATGCATTTACACAAAGTCTTCTCACATACTTTGATGATCTTGGCTGGTTCTAATACGATCTTTCCTTCTTCATTAAGTGGTGGAAGGTTTGTGGCTACCATGACATTCTTCCCTATGACCTTCTTTAAGCAAGCAACATGAAAGACATTATGAATATGACTTCCCTCTAGAAGTTCTATCTCGTAGGTGACTTCACCAATGTGATGGACTATGCAATAGGGGCCATAAAATTGTGGCTTCAATTTTTCTTTTCCTTTTTCCTTCAATAAGAATTGTTGTTATGGCTAGAGCCTGAGATAAACCAAGTCCTCTTCTTTGGAACTCCTCTCCATTCAGTGTCTATCGACGTATATATATTTTTCATTCTATGCCCATTGCAAGTTTTCCTTTAGGTAATGTAGGATGTCCTATCCCTCCTGAAGCCAATCCCTTGCCCTTGGTGTGTGACTTTCTCCCAAAAATATGTTGATAAAGGAAAGGGGTTCATATTCATATAGATAATTGAATGGTGTCATCCCAATGTACATGTGATACGTGGTATTGTAACAATATTCTTCCAGGTGTATCCACTTGACCCATGCTTGTTGTTGTGCCAAGACATAGTTTTGAAGGTAACCTTTGAGCCAATTGTTCACAATCTCCATTTGTCTGTCTATCTGAGGGTGGTAATGAGTACTTGGTGACAATTCTACCTCTGCCAAATGAAATAGTTCTGTCTAGAAGATACTGATGAATCACCCATCCTGATCACTGAAAATGTTTTGAGGTAACCTATGTAGATGAAAGACTTCTCTAAAGAAAAGATCAACAACTTGTGTGGCCTAAAAATATGAGGGGATGACAAAGAAGTGTACATATTTTATCAAATTTTCAACCACCATGAAAATAAAATCCTTTTTGTTCACCTTGGGAAGCCCTGTTATGAAATCCATTGATATACTTTCCCACTTATGTTCTAGAATCAACAGAGGTTGCAGTAACCCAACAGGTAGAGTATGTTTAGATTTGTTTTTTTGGAAGATTGTACACTCTCTTACATTCTACAACACATCCCATTTAATTCATTTCCATGAAAACCTCTCCTAGAGAATTTTGTAAGTTTTGAGAAAACTCAGGTGTCTTGCTAAGGGTGAGTCATGTACTTCAAGATTTTTTGCTTCAATTTGGATTTTGGCATTAAAAATATCTAATTCTTATAGTAGATGATTTCATCCACCACTCTATACCTATCATCCTGGGTGTTGCCATCCATTAGCTCACAAGAAAATGTGTTTTTAGAGTATTCTACCAATAGATGTGACCTCTAGTTAGCTGAAATCTGGTCTAGTAAGCAAATGCCAGGTTTCCTGGACAAGGCATCTGCAACCACATCATTCTTCCCTTTCACATATTCAATGTCAAAATAAAAAGCCTAAACCTTCTTACCCATTTTTTTCCCTCTCGTTCAAGTCTCATTGCTTTAGAAAATATCTCAAACTATTGTGATCCATACAGACAACAAACTTGGCACCTACCAGATACTACCAAAACTTGGTTAGTGCATGTATGATAGCCAACATCTCTTTGTTGTAGATGGAATATAATTATTCCTCTTGTGTAAGCTTCCTTCTCTCATAAGATGTGGGGTGTCTATCCTACATCAATACCATGTCAATGCCTTCTCCAAATGCATCACACTCCAAAATGAATGGTCTAGTGAAATTAGGTAATGCAAGTACATGAAAAGTGCTCATTGCCTCTTTTAGTTTCTCAAAAGTGAGTTGTGCCTTTTCATTCCAATGGAAATACCCCTTCCTTGTAAGATCTGTTAGGGTACACTAAGTTGAGAGAATCCTTTAATGAACCTCTGGTAATAGCTGCATAGTCCAAAAAACCCTCACAAATCTGTGAGTGATTTTGGGGGAGACCAATCAAGGATAGCCTAAATCTTCTCCTAATGAACTTGAACTCCATATTTACTGACAACATGACCTAGGTACAATATTTCTGTCATGCAAAATTCACAATTGGATTAGTTAGCAAATAAAGACTGCTCCTCCATGATCCTTAGGACTTCATCCAAATACTTCAGGTGCTCCTCCCATGTCCTACTATAACTAAGAAGATCATCAAAAAATACCAATAAGTACTTATGCAATTGTTTGTTGAAGATGCGATTCGTGCATGATTGGAATGTAGCAGGTGCATTTGTCAATCCAAATGGCATGACTAGAAATTCATAATGCCTATAGTGATAATGGAAGGCCATCTTTTCTGCATCTTCCTCTCTCATGTGGATCTGATGGTATTCAGAATGGAGATCTAGTTTTGAAAAATAGACTACACCATGTAATTCATCAAACAACTCATCTATCCTTGGAATGAGATATCTATTCTTTATTTATTTTTGTTCAACGTATAGTAGTCCACACACATGCACATCATACCATCCTTCTTTATGACCAATACCATAGATGACATGAAAGGGCTAGAACTAGGATGAATCCATGCTTTCTCTAGTAGTTCCTAAATTGTCTTTTCAATCTCATCTTTGAACTTATTGGAATGGTGGTATGGTATGGTTATGACTAACTTGTCTCCTACTTCCAACTTGATTGTATGTTCAAACCCTCGATGTAATGGTATGCTAGCTAAAATGTCTATAAAAACTTTATCATGGTTGCTCAAAATCTTTAGGAGATTTTCATCCTAGAGAGGTATCTGTAGCCCTTTTATAGGTTTCATTGAAACAAAACAATGTGTGACCCAAGCAATGTCATTGTGCCAAAAAATTGCCTCCATCTAATGAGCAAAAAGTTCCTTCGGCCCCTCATTTTACATTCCATAGAGAAAAACCTTCTTTCCATCAACAATGAAAGTAAAATCCATCCATTTTAAACTCTAAGTGTATTCATCAAGTGTCTCCATCCACTCTATGTCTAGAATAACCTCCATGTCATAAAGGTCCACTATGAAGAAATCCTCAGTCATGATACTTAGCTAAAGAACATGGTACATGCATGGTAGAAGAGTCCCTCTGTCAACCTTGACCTGAAATCCTATGTGTGTCTCTATAGGTAGACCTCTTCACTTCACCAGAGATGAGTTTATGAAATTTAGAGTGGCTTTGCTATCCAACATCACCATAACCCTTTGTCTTTGAAGGGTAGTACCATACCAAAGCTACAATTCTCTCTATATAGTTCAAACTAACCATGTCAGTGTCATCATGATGTTGGTAGTCTTTGGTGAGTATTTCTTCTTGTTCATCCTCATCATCAGACACAACCTTAATATAGTGTATTTTTCCTTTTCTGAGGCATCTATGGCCAAGTTCCCATAGTCCCTTGTAGTTGAAACATAATTTCTTCCTTTGGAGTTTCTGTTTGGTAGCTTCATCCGATGATGGCTTCTGGGTTGGAGTTTATTATCTTTGTCCCTCAGAAACACTAATAGTTTGGGGTGTGAGAAACTGTGAGAGGATGATGCTGATGATGATGCCATGCTCCATGCCTTCTTAATAGCCTCCGACAAGGTGGTATGATTGAACCCTTTTACCCAACCTTTTAGTGGTTCTATCAATCCATCCATGAAGAGAACTATTCATCTTCTTTCAGAAATGTCTATGAACAAAAGAGAGAATTTCTAAAATTCCATAATGTATTGGTCAACAGATCTAGTTTTCTTTAGTTGTGCCAAATCTTTGAAATTGAGTTCCAGAACTTTATCATCAAATCAATCTATTAATCTCTTAGTGAATTCCATGTGAGTATTTATTTGATCATGCCCTAGTGCAATGGTGCCATAATTCCACCATTCATGTACAACTCCCTCCAAGTGCAATGCTGCAAATTTGATTGCTTCTTTTTTTGGCATATGATTTAGTTGGAAGTAAGTATCAACCTTCATTACCCACACTTGTGTAGATATGGACCCATAACTATCAAATGGAGACATATTTACTTTACTCAACTTTTTTCTAAGATCATCATTAAAATATCCTCAATTTTCACCTCCCGAATATCTCATTCTTAGATTTGTGTAATATTTGTAGGATATATCTTCCTCAAAATTCACATTGTTCTAGTCTCCTCTCAATTTTTCTTGCATCTCTTCAAAGGTTGGTTGTTTCCCTTTGTGTGGTGTCTAAAAAGATGGCATGGAAGGTTGAGAGCATGCTAGATGAGGGTTTTTACCTGACACCAAGTCCGTGCTATGACCATTTTGTCCTCCAGATATTTTATTTTTTGCCAACTTCTTGAGAGTCTCTTCCATGAGTTGTTGTGTATCGGTGATTTGTGCTTGATTCTTTGCAAGTTCTCTCAGCAATGTCACTAGTTCGACAGCTATTAGTTCCAATTTGGTAGCCTTTTTATTAATGGAATGGGTTCTTTGTCTCTTCCAGCTATAAACTCTCATTCATTTTTCATAGGCTAGTAGGATCGAAGTGCTCTAATACTACTATAATTTTCCCAAGTATGGAAGGGCTAGATGATTGAGGAAGATGGGCTTAGAAACTTGTATAGTGTGGAAAGGACAACCATGCATGTAGATGAAGGTATTTGTATAGTGGACAAAGGAGGGGAAAGTTGGTTTATGGCATACAAGATGTCTGTACAATACTAGGACAATGCCCAAAAGGGTTGTACAGTGACACTAGAAGGAATTATATGATGTTAGAAAGGTCATATAGTGGGTGTGTATGTTATCTTCCATATGGTGGAAGGTGTAGGCTATACTGTAAGATATATCTTCAATTCATATAGGGGGAGGCAGTAGGTTGTGTAACACGAGAAAGTGTAGTATGATGATGAATATATGATGGCCATACCTAATACTAGTGATATGACATTAGAGGGAGGCAATGTGTAGAATGTAGACCAAGTATGGATGGAGGGGAAGTCTTGAGATGCTACTTTAAACTTAAAGGTCATAATTTCTCAGATCAAACCAAACAATAATGGAGATTAGAACACAAATAAACTTCAAATAGTATTTACCAAAGGATGGTGCTTCAATTTGCCAGATCTGACTAAAGTATTACATGCAACAATGAAATAGGGTGAGGGTTGAATCCCACTAAAACTGCACAAGCCAAATAGGGAAGATCTTTCACTTCTAAAATGGAAAACAATCCAAAACTCTAACAAGAATTTTTTGTATAAAGAAATAATCCAAAAAGCATACCCTAAGACTACCTACAAGCCATGCTTAAATACCCATTGGAAAAACTTTTTGAGTGTGTACAAAGATAGCCAACAATGACACAAACTATGTAAACAAAATACAAGAGGTTGAAGATATATTAAATCAATCAGCCCATTAACAATAGTTTGATAAATGATTTATTTTAGAACGGGAATATTTCAGTTAGTGCCTTTTTTAAAACACTTATACATTTTTCTCTTAGATGAATAACCAAATAATAGACCTACATCTCCTTTAACATAAAATTTACTATTCCTTGCATCTTTGTGAATATAACACCCACTTCCAAATATTTTGAAATAACTTACATTCAGTGTATAACCATACCAAAGTTCATAGGGTGTTTTTTTTGTTCCTTCCTTCAATTGAACTTAGTTGAGAGTGCAAAAAGCAATGGGTGAACCCACAATAATGGGTTCCACTTTAGTGGGATAAACAAAAATGAAAAAAATTACAAAATGGGAAATTGAGTTTACCATATGTTCATGCGAACATACTTATTATGTTCGCGTGAACTTTTTTTAAAATCATGTTCGCGTGAACATAGGTGATAAATATGTTTGTGCAAACATATGAAACATTGACTTCCAACGTTTTAAATAAGTCTTTTTACCCAATTTTTTTGGGTCTTATGTTCACGTAAACATAATGTTTGCATGAACATACAAAATTACATTTTTTTGGGCCCTTTTTTTTTTTGCTCTTTCAACACCCATAATTATAGATAAATGATTTCCTACTGTAAAATTAAAAAATCCAAAATGTGCTGCTTAGAGAAAGCTTTCTAACGACTATGATTGTAATACATATTTTAATCAATAAGGCTTTCAAATATGAGTTTAACTCATCATAGGTTCATTACCAATTGGAAATCAACCGACTTCGACACCTCGAAAAAATTAGTAAATTAGGTCAATTTTTTTTTTAAAAATATGTAGGAACTAGCTTATTGAGATACCTTTCTATTCAAAAAAAAAAAAAATGTTTTTGATAAATTGATTTCAAATTATCTGTGTCAAATGGAACGTATGTTTGAATTACAATTTGTGTCACTTCAAAACTTCATAAACTATACAATATTCAACTAAAATGAATCAAACCAAATGCATCCTCTGGATATTGTTGTTACAAATCTAACATCAAAAGAATTACTTCATTATCATTTTTAGAAAAAAAGTTATGTGTGTCAAATGGACTGTCACTCTTTTAAAATATTAAATTTTATTATGTACCACTTTTCGAAGGAGATGAAAAAATTGACATAAATATTTTTTTTTTTAGATTAAAAAATATGGTTACAAAGTAGGAACAGAGTACTCAAAATCATTAGTTTATTCCATCTTGAAATTATTTATATTTTTCAAGATATAGTCACTTGAACGTGACATTTGTTTCAAAAATATTGATTTCAGTGTCAAAATTGGTCAAAAAGTGGAACCCATTATTGTGGGATCACCCCAATACTAATTACTTCTCACTAATATATCTAATATACCTTATTTTTAGTCATCTATGTCCTTGCATAATCCATAATTGATCTATTTCTCCTTTCAATAATCCCATTTTGTTGTGGTGTCTTCGGTGTAGACAATTGTCATTTAATACGGTTCTCAGTACAAAAGTTAGTGAATTCAATAGACATAAACTCACCACCTCCATCCAATCTTAAACATTTTAAATCTTTTCTAGTCTTATTTTCAACTTTAGCTTTATACCATTTGAGCATATCAAAATCATGCGAGATCACCTTCTTGAACATAACAATCATCATTTTTGAATATTCATCAACAAAAAATATGAAATACTTTTCACCATAATAATTTGTCAACACCAATTGGACCACATAAATCAATATGCATCAATTCCAAGATATCATTTGATATGTGTGTCTTTCTTGAAAAAAATGACTATCATATTACCAAGCTAACATTCTTTACACATATCATTCTCTAGATTTTACATATTTGGTAAACCTCTTACTCTTTTCTTTCTACTAATTTTCACGATGTTCCCAAAGTTTACATGCCACAACCTTTTATGCCATAGCCACACATTTTCAAAATTTGTAAATAAGCATGTCTCAACAATAGGATCAAGATAGAATAAATTAACTTTTTTTTGCATTCTTTTTCCAATTAGATCACCTTCATCATCAAAGATCTTGACTTTTCTATTCTAAAATTTCATCTTATGACTTGAGTTATTCAACTGTGCAACACTCAAAAGATTGTACTTGAGTCCTTAAATCCAATAAGCATCATCACATCTGATCTTATCATTCAACATTAGTGATCCTTTACCTTTCCTTGGAGATGGAACATCATTACCTAGCTTAACTATTCCACCATCATCAATTTCTTCAAATTTATCAAACTTACTTTGATTGCCAGTCATATGATGTGAGCATCCACTATCTATAATCCATGAGTCATTCTTACTAACATGAAATATAAGGGTAGTTTCACTTTCACACCTTTCTTCATTTGGATATTCTTTGATTACAACATATACCATCTCAACTATTTCCTTGTCATCATTAGAACTCGACTTGGTATGCTCTTCTTCAATAATGTAGTAATACTTATTGCCTTTGTCTTTGTAGTCTCTATTATTCCTATACTGAAATCTTTCTTTTCAATTTTATCATTCTTAATTCTATTAGGACATTTAACAAAAAAGTGACCAACCTCATTAAATTTGAAACAAATTAGGGGCAGTTTACCTTTTCCTCTTGACAATCTTCTTGCAAGCAATGTTTCAAGTTTATCTAGATCATCCTCAAATTATGATTTAATTTCTTCTTTAATTTTCTTCTCTTTCTTGGAATTTCCAATGGTTAGTGAAGATTTAAATGCATTTTCAATTTTAACCATACTTTTCTCATAATTACTCAATTCAAATGTAGTCAACTGACCAATGACATTGTTAAGTGTCAACACATTACTAGACATGGCTCTAACTTCTTGAAAAGAAAATTTTATAGCATAAATAGGTAGAAGAGTCCTAAGAACTTTACTTAGTTTATGAATCACTGATAACTCCTCCAACAACTTTGATTTCACTCACAACTTCTTTGATTTGGTTTACATATTGTGTAATATTCTCACCTTCTTCCATCCTCATGTCATCATACTTTCCTCTAAGGCTTTCACCTTTTTCTATCCTCACATTATCATCTCCTCCATGTACAAGCATCAAACTATCTGACATCTATTTGGAAATAGTGTAGTTCTTGATATCAACAAACTCTGCATCATTGATTGCTGAAGTAGTTTCAATTATTAGGCTGTTGTGATTTCTCTTTTCATTCATTTTCTCCATAGTTACAAGACCAACAAGGGTAGTGTATTCATTTTCCAACCAATGTGTGACATTGTCTCCAATTCTAAATAAATGTAGCTTCATTATGTATTTCCATGATGAGAAGTTCTTGGTACTCAGTCTTGGTACCTCTCTCTTATATATCTTTGACCTTTACTTAAGGTTCCTTTAAACTTATTTCTTCAAGCACTATGCTCTGATACCAATTGTTAGATAATTGGGGGGGGGGGAGTAGTGAATTAGTTATGTTAAGTTATCCTATAGTCCCTTTAAATATTTATTACCAATTCCACTTCATAATTATCAATAGAAAACATTTGGTGATCTCATCCAACATATTAATTAATTGTTTCAATCACTTCTTTCCAAACTATTCATTTACTATTCTATTTTAACCGACTGATAGTACTAAATCTTAGTAATTACTAACCACAAATTGGGTTTTTACCAAGTTACAGTAAAATAAAAATAACATATAAAACAACTTGCAACATAATAACATTCACACAACTAACACCAAGACTTTTAACGTGGAAATCCTATTTTGGGAAAAACAACCTTAGATGCACACCCCAAAATTTTTACTCTTTTGAAATGAGCTTTATTAGAAGCCAACCTTGTTAAAGGTTACACCACATTGTTAATGTGAACTTGTTAGAGGATTTAACCAAAAGATCATCTTGACCATATCACTCCTTAATCATTTCTAAAGAGTGGCCTACTCTAAAAGACTTACAAACACAACTAAATGATGTTACCATATAGGATTTCAAATAGTTTTTAGGTCCACCTAATCTATGAGATTTTCTTCTACAATGATTAGAAAGTGATAGTGTAAAAGGGATCTCTTTAGGTATATCACTACCTTGTTTGTTTAGATATCCTTTCTATCCTTGTCGTTGCTTGACCTCTGTCTTCTTGATTTACTTTCTTTTTTCTCTAGACTAGCTAATTCACACTTTCACGTTCTCCTTCTTCAACTCTTCCTTGGTTCAACTATCTTCTTTCACCTCCTTTAATATTTCACACTTTGATCTCCTATTTAGCATTCACTCAACAACATCAATACTATAACAAACTAGCATTCGATCAACAACCAAATTAGAAAAATCAACAACCCAAAACTATCTTGATCTCCTCCTTAAATAGTCATCTTTGAGCTTTCAATTTCTTCCATCTATTGCCACTTGATCAAATCATTGATCTTAGATTCAATGTAATTTACCATATAGAAAATAAGGTATTTCTCACAAAGTGTTTATTTAATATGAAAATGGAAGAAGGTGAATCTATTGCGGATGATTTAAATGAGTGTAATACTATTACTAGTTAGTTATCTTTTGTGGGTTTTAATTTTGATGAAGAAATTAGGACTCTCTTGATTTTGTGTTCTTTACCTAAAAGTTGGAATGGCTTGGTAATGGCTGTGAGTAATTACATTTTTGGATCTAGTACTTTGAAATATGATCATGTGATTGGTGTTATTTTGACTGAGGAAACTCATAGGAAAACCTCAGGTGGATCTACATCTAAAAGTTCTTTGAACACACAAAGTTGAGGCAGAATGACTGAGAGAGGAAGTAATTCCAGAAATCATGGGAAATCAAGAGAAAAGTCAAAAGGGAAGAGGTCTCAATCACGAGGACCAAATGACTGCTGGTACTATGGAAAGCTTGGGCATAAAACAAAAGATTTCTGAACTCAAAATAAAAATGAAGGGGAAAAACAAGATGGAGACAAGGAGGAAAATGTGGTAAGTAACAAATATAAAGAAGATGCTTTGCTTCTATCTTTAGAAAGTGTTAATGATTCATTGGTTTTAGATTTGGGTGCTTCATTTCATGCTACACCTCATAGAGGTTATTTTATTGATTATATCCAAGGGGATTTTGGGCTTGTTTATTTGGAGGATATGAACACTGTCAGGTTGTTGGAAAGGGAAAAGTTAAGATTAAGTTGTAGAATGGGAATCATTGGCTACTACATGAGGTAAGACATGTTCCAAGGATGAGTAGGGACTTAATTTCAGCAGGGAAACTCAATAATGAGGGTTGTGTAGTTACTTTTAATGATAAAAATTGTAAGGTTTCAAAAGGTTCCCTTGTAGTAGAAAAAGGTGTAAAAGTAGGCATCTTATATCTTTGTATAGGTCATATTGTTCCTTCTATTTCAGAGAAAAATTAATGTTCAGAAACAATTGCTATAGTTGAGTAGGGAGAACAAATAACTATTGTAGATTCTAATAGAACATTTTGGCACAACAAACTTGGGCACATGAGTGAGAAAGATATTAAAGTACTTCATTGAAAGAAACTTTTACTAGGTTTGAAATGTGTTAATATAGATTTTTGTAAAAGTTGTGTGTATGGAAAAGAAAAAAGAGTGACCTTTGTGAAGACTGAGAAGGAAAATAAATGTGAGAGATTAGAGCTTGTGCATACAAATGTATGGAAACTAGATCAGGTATCTTCCCTTGGTGGATCTCATTATTATGCCACCTTTATTGATGGTGCAACTAGAAAAATATGGGTTTATTTCCTTAGATAGAAATATGATGTATTTCAAACTTTTAAGAAATGGAAATGCTTGGTTGAAAATGAGACCAGTAAGAAATTAAAATGTCTCAAACCTGATAATAATACTCATTAATTTGAAGAATATTTCTCCACTAATGGTATTTGTAGACATAAAACCATTCCAAGGACACCACAGGAGTAGGAACTTAATTTCAATAGGGCAACTCGGTGATGAGAGTTGTGTAGTTACTTTTAATGATAAAAATTGGAAGGTTTAAAAAGGTTCCATTATAGTAGAACAGGTGTGAAAGTAGGAACCTTATATCTTTGTATAGTTCATATTGTTCCTTCTACTTTAATCATTTCAAAGAAAAATGAATGTTCAGGAACAATTGCTACAGTTGAGCAGGGAGAATAAATAGCTGTTGTAGATTCTAATACAACATTCTGGCACAACAAATTTGGGCACATCAGTGAGAAAGATATAAATTACTTCATTCAAAGAAATTTTTACCAGGTCTAAAATGTGTTAATATGGACTTTTTTGAAAGTTGAATGTATGGAAAAAAAAGAGAGTGAGTTTTGTGAAGACAAGGAAGGAAAATAAAAGTGAAAAATTAGAACTTGTGCATATAGATGTATGGAGACCGGCTCGAGTATCTTCCCTTCGTGGCTCTCATTATTATGTTACCTTTATTTATGATGCAACTAGAAAAGTATGGGTTTATTTCCTTACAAAAAAATTTGGTGTATTTCAAACTTTTAAGAAATGGAAATGCTTGGTTGAAAATGAGATTGGTAAGAAATTAAAATGTCTCAAATTTGATAATGGTGGTGTGTATTGTAGTCATGAATTTGAAGATTATTGCTCCACTAATGGTATTCATAGATAGAAAACTATTCCAAGGACTCCATAGGAAAATAGAGTGGCTGAACACATGAATGAGACTATAATGGAACATACAAGGAGCATAAGGTTGCATCTGGGTTGCCCTTAAACATGTGGGTAGAGGCTATTAACACTATTTTATATTTGATTAATAGAGGTCCCTCTACTCCTTTCAGTTGTGGTATTCTAGAGGAAGGATGGATAGGTAAGAAGGTGAGTTGTCCTTTTCTCATGAAGACCTTCGATTGTGAAGCATTTGCTCATACAGATTCTAAAAATAGAACCAAGCTAGAAGCTAAGTCAAAGAAATGTGTATATTCTAGATATGGCATTGATGAATTTGGTTATAGGCTTTGGGATTTTGAAAATAAAAAAATTATAAGACATAGGGATGTCATATTCAATGAGAAAGTGTTGTACAAAGATTTGTTGCAACAACATGAGAAGAAAGAAGATGATTATGTAGTGCTAGATGATACTCCAAAATATGATGTTCTAGCTATTTCTCATGATGTGAAACAACCTCAACAAAAAATACCACACACACCAGTGAATGTTAGGTGGTCAACAAAGCTAAGTAGACCTTTAGAAAGATTTTCTCCCTCTTTGTATTCTATTTTACTAATCAATGTTGGTAAACTTGAATGTTATGATGAAGTTGTGTAGGTGGATACTATGATTCAGTGGGAGTCTACAATGAAAGACAAAATGGAGTCTTTGCTAAAAAGTAAGACATGGGATTTTTGCAAGTTGCTTGTCACTAAAAGGACTTTACAGAACAAGTGGGTATATAGGTTGGAAGAAGAGGATGGAGATAAGAAAATATTTAAGGCCAAGTTAGTTGTAAAAGGATTTGCATAGATAAAAGGCATTGATTTTGATGAGATATTCTCTCTTATTGTTAAAATGACTTCTATTTGCATTATTTTAAGTATTGTGACTACTAAAGATTTTCATTTGGAGTAGCTTGATGTTAAAAAAATCTTCCTTCATGGTGATTTGGATGAAGAGATGTATATGGATCAACCATATGGAATTGTGGTCAAAGATAAGAAGAACCTATTGTACAAATTGAAGAGAAGTTTATATGGCTTGAAGTAAGCACATTGGCAATGGCATCTAAAATTTGAAAATTTTATGCCTGAGCATGGATATAGTAGGTGTCATTTAGATCATTGTATTTATTTTAAGAAAGTTGGATGATAATAGCTACATTATTTTATGTTTATATGTTGATGATATGCTTTTACTTGGGTCTAACATGAATCACATTTAGGGGCTGAAATGCTAGTTAGCACATGCATATACTATGAAGGATTTAGGGGAAGCCAAGAAAATCCTTGGTATGCAGATTTTTAGAGATAGGAAGAACAGGAAATTGACTTTATCTCAAGCTGATTATATTGCAAATGTGTTGGAACATTTCTCTATGGAGAATGTTGAAGCTGTCAGCACACCTTTACCTAGTCATTTGAAATTAACTAAAGAGAGTGTCCCAAGACACAAGAAGAGGAGGATAAGATGTCCAAGGTACCTTATGCTTCAACTATAGGAAGCTTGATGTATAGTATGGTATGTACTAGGCTAGACATTGCACATGCAGTGGGAGTTTTTAGCAAGTATATGAGTCATCTAGGAATTGAGCATTGGAATATAGTCAATGGATTCTTAGATATTTAAGAGGAACATCTAGCAAGTGTTTACACTTTGGGGTCTCTACTACTAATTTACAAGGCTATGTTGACATAGATTTGGTAGGGGATATTGATACAAGATAGATTTGTACAGGTTATGTATTTACTGTTGGTGGGGCAACTGTGAGTTGAGTTTCTATATTATAGAAGGTGAATGCTTTATTCACTATAGAGGTAGAGTATGTTGCTACTACTAAGGTAGCCAAGGAGATGATATGGCTTATGTTCTTCTTGGAAGAATTAGGACACACTCAGATGGATAATTAATTTATTTATAGATAGCTAGAGTGCCATTCATGTTGCAAAGAATTTTTCTCTACATTCAAAGACAAAACACATTTAGTTGTGGTGCCATTTCATTCGGTTAGTTTTTGATGATGGACTATTAAAGCTAGACAAGATACATACCAATGATAATCCAACAGATATGTTTACAATGATAGTAACAAGGGAGAAGCTAAACTCCTCTTCAACATCGATTGGTCTTCTAGATTGAACTAGAATAAAATAACAACAAAGTCTAGTGTGGTTTGATTCAATGGGAGCCTCATGGAGTAGTAGTATAGCTACATGATCAATCTCCAAGTGGGAGATTATTGTTTAGTGTGGAGCCTGATTAGTCATGAAGTGGGAGATTGTTAAATTGTGGTGACTAATCAGGGAAGTACTATACATACTCCACAATTCCTTGGTGGGGTTTGGGGGTGCTAGCCCCCAATACTGTCAAGAGTTTGGGGTCAGAGCCCCTAAGAATTTCTTTTGGGGCTACTGTATCAGCATTTTATGGCCAACATGTTGTAATTAATTTTAACCCTAAAGAGGAAAAACACTTCTATGAAGGGGCTTAGGGTTAGGGATTTTTTGATAAGGTGTGATGCAAAAATTGCTTCTTGTGGCAATATTGAGCTATAAGGGACTAGAGAATATAATTAGGTTATAATCATTGGATCATAATAATATTGGACTTGCTATTTGGTGGACATATCCCAAGGATTTGGTGAACCACGTTAAATCTTGGTGTATTGTGTTCTTTTCTGTGTCATTTATTATTTTTTGTTATTGTTTATATTTGCATGTAATTGCTATTTTTGTCCATGGATAAATCTTAACATCAACATGGTGAAAAATCCTTACATTCAATAAAAAATATCATAAGTTATACTAATTTTTTTCCCATTTTTTTAACATTCATGTGTGACTCCAACACATTCAAACATGACTTATTCAACCTAAAAGTAAAACCAACTCTTTAAAATATTCTTTTTCATAAATTATGTCACTTTTAAATGTATAATGAAAATAGTTTTTAACATCTTTTAACTATTAACTTAAAATAATTATTCTACCTAAGTGATAAAAGACTATTCCTATTGTAGGCATACATAGTATATTGTACCTATAGCCCCATTACATGATCAAACTTTGTCTTCTTGTCCCTAGATACAACGTGCTTAAAGAATAATTTATTATTGACTAGCATAGACCCATCATTAACCAAAAAAAACTCTTATAATTCTCTATACCTTCTAGAAAATAGTAATAATAATAGATAATATAGTTTAGGTAGCTTGCTTCATTAAAATTGTTAGGAACAAGCTTTTATGAATAGTAGTAGTTCCCATGCATATGTGAAGTAAGTATTCATGAGCTATATTGGGATGATTTTCATTTAATCATATAATATATACATCCATTTCAAGTGAGTGCAATAGACACACACAAAAATATACGAAAGATCAAATTGTTTGTATTCTCCACCAATTGTATTGTAAATTTCCAAGCTTTAATATGTTTTTAGCAGTTACAAGCTGCCCCAAAATATCATACATTTTTTTCACTAGATCATATGATCCTTATAATTGGAAGAAGAAGAGCTCATGCACATATCTTATTTTTTAATTCATTCCAAGCCCAAAGTATCAAACTGTTAGATTATTCTATACACATTATGTATTTTGAACCTTATAAAAAAATTTGGACCTTATAATTTATGAAAACATATTAAGTATGTCTATTGAAATGCAATCAACTATGTTTATTTCACTAGCTAGGCCATTCAATGCTTAATATAACATTAATGTGTATCTATGAAATTAACCATGAATTTAATTTCTCACTCAATAAAACATGTTTAATTAATTTTACAAAACATTAAATACTTATGCATATTTTATGGCTCTTTGAGATCCTTTTCTTATTTTATTGCTAACACTTCTAGTGATAATACAACTTTTATTCTCCACTCTTCCTCTTCTAGTTCCAAGAGAGACCACAATAGACAATACGAAACAAGAACAAAATAAGAAGATAATTGCTAGATTGCAGTATCAGTTCAAAAGAAAAGGTGAACGAAAATTTTATTGTCCCTCCAAAAATTGTGAGCACTTCAAGAATTGAAGACTTCTAATCACAATTGTTGAGAGACAATGTAGGCAACATGGTCACATTGAAGGGGGAAATAATTTTTGTTCATTGGTGAATGTGGATTTCCAAATGGGGAAACATAGAGGTGTGAATATCAAATAAAAAGTTAATGCTCCCATGGAAGAAGTTGATATTGAGGCAAATAACACAATTGAAGATGTTGGTATTGGCATAGCTGATCATGTACCAAAGAAAATGATTGAAGAAGATGGTACTAGTGCAACTAATCAAGATGATGATACTAGCACATTTTATCATGATGATGGGGATAACCTTTGTATATTTATACTTGAAAAGGCTTGCGATCCCCTATATCAAGGATCCCAAACAACTCTTCTCTTAGATGTATTGTTGTTAGTGAACTTCAAGGTTATGAATGGTTTGTCCAATGTAGAAATATCACATATGCTAAGGTATGTAATTTTTGTCATCTTCTATGTTAGTCTACCATTAATATTCTTTATATTATTATTTTAATTCTTTTCTATAGGTTGATAGGTGAGTGTTTGTTACCACCATCAAACATTCTACCTCGCTCATACTGATAATGATCTACCATTATGAAATATATTGGAATGGAGTATCAAACAATACATGCATGTCCCAATGATCATATTATATATCATAAACGAAAAGAATTTGCAAAAAAAATCCTTGATTTTCACATTAAAAGATATTGATTAGATAAAATTACAAAAATGTACCTCACAAGGTTCTTTAGTACATTCCCATTATTCCACGTCTACAACGATTATTCAAGTGTATTAGTTTGGCATAATTTATGGATTACCATGCATACAATAGAAGTCAAGATGACATTATGTGAATGCCTATGGATGGTTATAGATTTAAGGAAATAGAATACACATGACCACTCTTTAGAGAAGAAAATTTTAATCTCAAGCTTTTATTGGTAGCAATGGTGTCAATCCATTTGGAGAGATGAGACCTATTTACTTAGTTTGGCCTATATTTTTATTAACAATAACATTCCTCATTAGATGTCCATAAAGAGGGAGTGCATAATGTTTTCAATGATTGTACTAGGTATTTGTTTTCATTTAATATTCATCCAAATTAATTTATAAACACCACATCAAAATGGCAATAATAATTATATAATTTCTATGTCCATTCAACTAGGTAAGTACCAAGTTAAAGATATGAATTTATATATTTAGTTCCTTATTGATGAGTTTTTGGAGTTATAGAATGGGGTCACTATGTATGACATGTCTAGACCAATACGACAAAGAAAATTTTAATTCCATGTGATGCTTGTATGTATAATACATGATGCCCTTGGGCTAACACATTGTTGTGGTATGTATAATCACTAATGCATATTTTTCATATGTAATAGTGTTAACAAATTTTTGTTGTATGTTAAAGTTTCATATGTTAATTGTAAATATCAAAATTAACATATGTCATCCAATTATACACAATCTTGAACTAGTCTTCAAAAAAAGGAAAAATTTGCATGTCCAATTTGTGGTCCAAAGATGAAATCTTGTCATTCAAAAAGTGTAGGAAAGAAGATATTTGACAAGAAGAGGAAATTTCTCCACAAAAATCATAAGTATCAAACTATCGAAGAAACTTCTTTTAAATGGGAAATAAGAGACAACATCAAAGCCAAAAATAATGATACCTCACCTATGGAAGCTGGAATACAATGGAATAAATTGTCAAGGTAATGCTATTCCATCTGATGGTTTTTGTATGAAATTTATATTTGTATATTATCTTTTTTTCTAATGATGTAATTAATTTCCATGAAGGTTGTCAAGGAATTGATGAGTAGTTTCTAAAAGTACTGAAAAAGTATCCTAGATAATTTAGTAGGTTTTCGTACTATGACCATCTCCTAATCATGCATTTGTTTGATGCTATGCATATTGGAAATAATGTAATAGAGGCATTATGGAAAATATTGGATGGAAGGTGTGACAAAGAAAAAATGGTCAAAATGTGTAATGAAATTCATGAATCAAATCATACATTAATTTTTTTCATTGAATCAAATAGTAATAGAGACCGAATTAATAGGAGTGCATTTCCTTAGTTCTTAACTCAACAACGAACTAATGTCATAAAATAAGCCATACAAAAAAACCAAATTTACTACAAGATTTACTAAAAACATAAGTAGTTTCATATAAAAAAGATATAAAACATTGGAAGAAAAAATTCCTCATCTTATGTGTGAAATGCAAAGGTGTCTACCTTCGAATTTTTTCAACACACAAGAACACTACCTCATACATCAAGTTGAGGAGATTGAATTATGTGGACCTAACCAACTAAGTCAATGTGGATGGTTGAGAGGCACTTGAAATTTTTAAAGGGATGGGTTTGACATAGAGCACATCCCAATATTTCTATGGTGGAGGGATATATGGTATACTATACCATAGTGTACATTAGTGAATATCTATCCAAGTTTGCAACAAAAATCCATATAGATCACATTTGAGATCTAAACTCCATTAAAAAATTGTAAGGGGAGTAATTGATGGGGAAAGGTAGAATGAAGAAAGTGAGAAGTGATTATAAGATATTATTGTAGTTATTTAATTCTTATCCATGATCAATATAAGTTATTTTTAAGTGGTTTATTTATTTTATACAGTTGCTTGTGAGTGAGATGCACTTCATTTGTATATTGCAAACAATATTGATTGGATGACAATATGGATTGAACAATTTCAACAAAATGGTCGATCATGAACATGGGAAGGTCTTACTTCATTGGTTGAATAAACTCATTGTAATAGAGATTTTAATGTTATGCCAATAGTAATTGATCTAGCAAATGGTTAAGAGGTAGAAAGGTACACATACGTTAATTTATCATGACCCATATGTTTAATATCAAATTATGGATGGATGCAAATAATTTTGACATGTTTGACAAATTTTAGGTCAAGTACCACAAAGATATGTACTACCATGGCCATAAATTTTGCATTAAAAAGTTGGACAGCATGAAGAGAACTTGTGAATCTGGGATAACCACACTGTTGGAGGTCACTAATATTTTGTCTAGAAATGGTGTGCATCCTCAACAATATGAAAAGTGATACTATGGAAGTTTGGATGATATACTTGAGTACAAATTTAATTCCTTCAAACTAGTTCTGTTCTTTGTCAAATGGTACAACCTATGATTGAATCAAAATGATCCTAATATAACTATTATTTAATATGATAATGGATTTACAATAATTATACAAGGCTATTTGAGCTAGTAGGAAATGGACCCTATGTTCTTCCAATCCAATTTGAGAAAGTTTTTTACTTTGGCATTCCACATAAACTAGTTTGGTCATTTTTTGTTAGACACGATCCAAGAGGAAGACCACTGAATTATAATGTGATTAAAGAAGAAGATATAGAAGAAGTAGAAGATGATCACGAACAAAAATTTGTCGATGATGATTATGAAGAAGAAGAAGAAGAAGAAGAAGAAGAAGATGATGATGATAGTGATGATAATTATTTTTAGTGAAGAAATTTTCCTCTTTACAAATGTATACTTTGACAACAAGAAAAATCACTTCATAGAAAATGAGTTTTCCTATTCCAAATCTCTGTGTTTAGAGGCACAACTCTCTCCAAAATAAATTTAGAAATATGTTCTTTCATTTGAAAGGAATGAAATGAAAATTTCTCTTTCAACCAAAAAGAAAAAAAAGGCAATCAAAACACTTTTCCATCAACATGTAAAAGCATTGCTAAAGATGAGATAATTTTCATGAATGAGCCTTAAGAATAAAAGAATAATGAATCACATAAACTGATCACTCTTATTAAACATAAAAAATTTTTAATTTCATTTATATAGAAAACAAGAAATCAATTACTAAAATCAAGACTGTATTCTTTATGAAATCAATCCAGATTACCAAAAACACTAAGATTTCAAGTCAATGATAAAACCACATGAGGAACCAATAGATTTGTCACTATATTATATTAAATCATATGAAAAATAACACTTATCAAGATGTATTCTTTGAAAACTTATTATAACTAACTATGTTCCAAAATTATGTCCAAAGAATGGACGCTCAATCTATCAAATAAAATAGCATATATAGCCACACAGGGATTTTGAAAGTAGTTTTAAAACTAACTCTACATGGAGTTGTTAACTAACAAAAGGTTTAAAAATTAAATCCTAAAGAGAGCTAATCAACAATTAGAAACAACTACTGGTCAAGGGCCCCTAATTTTGATCTAATTGCCAGCTATGTTGCTCAAGTCAGTTTGATGTCCTTTGTTTGTGGGTGAATTTCCACATGATTCTTTCCACTTCTTATAGATGAATTCAAACTCAATGATTTCCTTCTATTGTGGGATGCCCAACTGCCTTGTTCTTAATTTCCAAATAGTGATCACTTTACAAGCATGCTCTAGCCACTTGTCTTGAACTTTTAGGTGATCCTCATAGATTACCATCATGGAATCCATCCAAGCTATGAAGATGAAATTCATGAAAAAGACCTCCTTGGATTCTTTCATGGCCTTTAATTTATTTTGGTAGGAAACACCTATATATTTTAAATCTTTATCTAGTTGATCCTTATTCCCCATGATCTCAACATCGATGCATTTGATATCATTATCTAGAATCTATTTTAGACATTCCAATTCCTTAACTAGATTTGAACACTCATCTAGGAAGTGTTCAATTAAAATATTCCTTCATTCTAGATTAGTTCTAGATACATATAAGAAATCAATGTCTATGCTGAGATTTTGTTTCTTTTCCAGAAACTTATCCATTCCATATTCCTAAACTTAGATCATGTTGATGATAAATTTATCCCACTTCTTCTCTTCTTCCTAGGTGCTCAACTTTGATTCTAGATCTATCATCATCTAATCAGATTTTTTTTCATCTTGGCAAGATGATAGATGTAATCGACTTCATGAAAAATAACAGATTCAATCCATTCATCAAAAGCACATGAGACTGGCCCATCTCTATTCACCTAGTCATTGAATTTCTAATTTCTAGGGGAAATGACGTCAACCATAGAAATGGCATTAGGTTATGTTTAAAATTAATCATTTTACAGTATATGGATGTATTCCATTAACAATTAGATAGACTATTTCTACTCTTTCTTTCACTTCCAATCCTTCTAGATTTGGGTAGTGACTCTCATGTGACCAACATTAAGGATTTTCATAATTGCAGCTCTAGATATTGTTCCAAGAATAATCTTTTCCACAATATAATCTTGGGGTGTTAAATCATTAAGGTTTTTACATGTAGAGGGCATATCCACATTATCCACCCAATTTCCTTATTTCCTATCTACTTCTAATAGGGTTTCTATCTTGGGCCTTTTTCTCTTAGGCATTTTTCCTAGACATTTTCTGACCATGTCCTCCACTGAAACATTTATAGGAACTATGTTTCTTTTCTTTCTTATGGATAGGTCGAACCAATTTGGTGTGGAAGAACCACTCTTAGATGGAGGAATCTAAAGAATAGGAGAATTTACAATAGCTAAAGAGTTCAAGGTGTTAGCTTCATCCACAACTTGCTGGTTTCTTTTCTCTATGGTTTCAATCAGATTAAAAATAGATTCAGCCACAACTTTAATATTAATTGGCTCTATAATGGCATTTGTCATTGTAGGTTGTTGAGTTATTTTCCTTTGCATGCATGAATGGGTCCAGTTGGCTGGAGGTGAAGGTTGAACTCAAATTTGAACAATAGGTTCAATTTCAGGTTCAGGGTTCAAGGCACTTGCTGTAATCACCTAAAAATGGTCATTTAGACTATTAGCCCCCTTCTCAACATTTTAGCTAAATTTAATTAATCAATTACATAGACCAAATTGCTAATAATAAATTAACTTGATTATAACCTATAGTTTGACTATGCTATCGAAAGTTCATTATTTGATTAAAAGAGCATGTCCCCTTTTAATTAAATAAAATACCCCATTCATCTAACCCACTTAAAGTGCATAGATAAAGTTCTTTTCTCATTTTCAAATTAAAAGAAAAGGCTTTGTGACTTTTGTCTTATATGATAAGTCAACTTATATTCTATTGGTTGACATGTGTGTGCACATGGATCAATCCTCTTTTCAAATTCCACCATTGATAATCCAATATCTTCATCTTGATCTCTACTGTCCATACAACTTTAAAAGGGAGAGAGCTTTCCCCCTAAAAGGATCCACACTCTTGAGTATTTTTATGCTGCAAGTTTACCATTTGAATTCTTGAGAGCTTTTTGTGGAGAACTTCTATTTCTTGTCTACATTCTTCCATCCATGGCATTTTTATCATATGGTATTCTAGTCTAGTTGCATATTAATGTAGCTCTTTTACAATAGCTTAGCTCACATAGTTTAATTATCATGGATGTAACACTTTCATTTGTTTAGCTTAGTTGCATTGTGTATTTCATCTAGGCTTACTTTCATTCTTGCATTGCATGGTCAAGAGTTCTTTGACACAAGCATTCTTGCTATTGCCCAAAGAATCTCCCATCTCATGGTTTACTAGCAAGGGCTTTGTTCCTAAGGCTCAGCTAAGAGATTTCTTTATGCTCATTTGTATGCCTCTTGCACTGTATGACTAGGGAGCTCTAAGCTACCATTCAAGCTTTCTAATCTATGGAATATCTTGGATGGAAGGGTTTAGAGAAGTGCACTTTTTGAGTGTACATTTTTTGTGTCCACTATGGGGCAAGAAATTAGGTTTTGTCCCCTGCTTCTCCATTTTTATTGCATTTTTTTGCTTTCTATTTGCACTTTCTTTTCTATTTTCATCGTAGTTCTCTTGCAATATTTTTCTAGTATTGTACGATAGTTTGCATAACTGTTAGGCAATAATTTTTGGAAATAATATCATATGACCATACTAAGAACTACCACACTAGTATTGTGGACTTTATCACCTAACTTAGTGATAAATATCGCACAGGAAGATTTTGTCACCCACATATACCATGAAGTATTGTACAACATTCTTATAGCATAAACTATCACCGGGTTTGAATTTTCTTTCTATTTGGAGTATTTTGGGTAGTTTCTTAGTTGCTACTTACGGCTTGCTAGTTTTTATAGATTCTTAGCTATTATTATAGAACTCTAGTTATGGATTTATTTTCATTTTAAGGCTAACTCGTGGTGCTAATGGTTGTGATTGCAAGGTGTTGTTTTGAAGCATTAAATGTTGCCTAAAATTGCCTAAAAGAATGCATGCCAAAGCTTCAAATGTATAAGAGCTATTAACAATTGTTTGCAAGGCTGCTCGACGCATAAAAACCCAACTTGCTTGGTTTTTAATTTCATGTGCGACATCTACTAGTTGTTCTTTTTAAAGGCACATTAAACTTGTGATTGAGGTTCTTTGGTGATAGAAGAGTATGCTCTTCACCCTTGTGATGAATCAAAAATCTTGACACACCTTTGGATTTTGAAAGCAAGTGGGTAATTGAATCTTCTTGGCATGTTTGGGGGAACAATCAAGGTAGGAGAGCATGCTTTTCACCCTTGAGGTGAATCAAAAATATTGAACCTTGAGAGTGGATCCATTTTTTGGTAGTTAGGATCCTTTAGAGGGCCTACTCATGGACAATTTGAGAGGAATGACCCAAGTGGGGACAAGAAAATTACCCAGCTCTTCCAACCCACTATAAACTAAAGGCTATCAAGGACACAAAACCTTGGTAGACATAGTGTTTTTCTTTTCTTAGTGTGATCGCTTATGTGGTTTTGACCATAAGGAGATCACTAGGAAAGAATGCTTAAGGTGCTCTTGTGACCATGAGGTTTGTTACCCACCATAGGGTGGGGTGTCACTTAATTGGATTCAAGAGAAACATTTGAATGGAAGCCGTTTCTAAACACCCTAGGTTAGTATCTACCCTATTTTGCCACTCAACTTCTTGGTGCAAGGATTGATCCTAGTGGACTATTTAGATAACCCCAAGATTTACACTCACCATATATTTTCCCTTGGTTGTGCTTATGGAACTTCCATGACATAGCCAATATCTCTTGTGGGCAACCACTTGGTGTGAGGTGAAGGAGCACCAAGCGTAGGCCAAGTTGTTGAGTAATGAACCGTGACCTTAAGGTAGATTGCTTGGCTACTATTTTCAAATGTGTTGACCAATGTTAACATTATTACACATCAAACATCTTGGTAATATTGGTAGAAAGGTTTTTCTAATATCACAAGTGTGTGTTGGCAAAGTTTTTTTACACTTGTTCAACTGTTTGAGATATGTTAACATCCCTACTATTTGCAAACCTTTTTGATAATTGACACAAACTAAAATTTCCCATTGTTTGATCCAAAAATCACTTGATTGACCAATTAAAACATAAAATTTTGGAGTCAAACTTGTCCTTTTTACACAAACACTAGCACTTTATCATCTATTCACTGAAGAAATTTTGCGTGACGTTATTTTTCACAAATTGTGTCATACATCTTTACTAAAGTCTATCATCCTAGTATTCAAAAGTTTGTCATCTCACCTTGGGAAAACTATCATCCACAAGAAAAGTATCACATGGGTGTTTTGAATTGTGTCATATGATGTATTATGCTGTCCTAATATTGCCTAGTCTTAGAAAAAGTATTGCCTGAGATTGTCTATTGTCAAGATAGGATTTGTGTTGTGATTTTTCTAATCTAGGGTCTTGTCACTTCCATCCTCCCTAGACTTGGTAGCACATCCATGTGTTAGGAAACTATCTTAAGTTGAAAATATGGATTTAGTCCATTAGATTTAAGTCTTGAAATGTCACTGATGAATCACTTGTCAAGATCCAGCTACCATTCTATTTTAGCTTCTTGCTCGCTCACTCGGCTCAAGTCACCATTGCTATAAATTCTTGAGCATTTTTTGACAAGCCATCTATTATACTTTGACAAGTGACTAATCTTGATTGTAAGAGCTTCAAATCT
The DNA here is from genome assembly GCA_028749045.1 of Cupressus sempervirens. Lineage (NCBI taxonomy): Eukaryota > Viridiplantae > Streptophyta > Pinopsida > Cupressales > Cupressaceae > Cupressus > Cupressus sempervirens. Next base: position 36,160,531 of record CM053784.1, on the reverse strand, counting down.
AACTTACTTTTCTTGTCCTATTAAACAAAGACAAGTCCTTGCATGCCGGTTACAACTAGATTTCAATTTGGGAGTAGTAGCCATACCCCTTTTATCTTTAAACAATAAGAAACCCCACATAGATGTCCTCATGGATAAACTTGTGTGGAAGACCCTAAACCTATTGAAACACAAACAACTAACATTAGGCATAATCCACTTTACAATTTTGAAAACTTGTTCGAAACACCCTATGAGACACCTAAGGGTGAGAATGGTTTGGTCACCATGGTGAACCGCAATGAAGTCCAATGCCACTTAGAATAACAAGCATGTGAAAATCAAAGGATATTAGAAGCCATGTATGCTAGGGAGAAAGAACATCAATAAGCTAAAAGCCATAACCATACCTGCCACAAAGGGAGCAAGGGGACTTGCACTCAAAATCCTTTTGATGGCAATGATGGCACTAGCACACCTCCAAGGACTCCTAGAGTCACCATGGGCACATGATCTTCTCATCATGAAAGTGATGAAGAGGTAACTAGCTAGGATGTTATAAAATTCCAACAAGACAACTTTTCTCAAAAAATGATGCTTAGAGCTTTAGAGGAAAATGGAGACCAATACTTCCAATACATGGCAGCAAGAGGATGCAAACTCCCTCAAGATTTTGATGTAGAGTGCATAATTCCAAAATGAGAACCCACTGATGCTGAAATCTTAAGAGAAGAAATACAAGAATTGAGGAAACAATTTGCACAAATGCAAACTTCAAAAGATCTGCCCAAAACTTCATTTGTTGAATCAATATGTGCTCTTCTATTTGATAGGAGTCTCTACAAGGTACCATTTCCTAAGGATATAGAGTTTCCTAAGTATGAAAAATACGATGGAAATAGTGATCTTCATGATCATGTGAGGCATTTTTATTCTCTTAGCATGGATTTTATGCATGAAGACACCTTTCTTATGTGATTGTTTCCTAGGAGTCTAAGAGGGCAAGCTATGAAATGGTTCACAAAATTGATTCCTCATCTTAAAATTTTTGAAAAAATTGCACAATGTTTTATCTAGCAATACTCCTACAAAATTCAACATCCTATAATGGTGTTGGACTTATGCAGCATCAAACAAAAATTGGGAGAACCCTTTGCAACATATCTTCAATGATGGAGATCCTTATACTCTCGCTATCCTCAGCAAGTGCTTGAGGCTGAAAAATTTGATATTTGTGTCAATATCCTTGTATTGGAGCTATAGTTTGATCTAAGAAAGCAATTATTCACATCCTTAAATGCCATTGTTGAGAGTACATACGCATTGAAGATGTTGCTATCAAAAAGGGGGACATTTTTATAAACAAAGACAAGAACAAAAATAGAAATGGTAAAGACAAAGGTAAACCTTGGAATAAAAACAAGTATGTTATCAATGATGGAATAGTGGATACTCCTAAGACCAAGGAACCTACATTTAATCTTTCTACTACCATCTATGCCACAAAGCAACAAGAAAATGTGAAACCACTATCATTTGACAAGAGCTCTAAGTTCACCAAGAAACAACATGTTTATGCACCAATGATTGAGCCCTACGAAGTGGTCTTAAAAACCTTAATTGAAAATAAGCTGATTACTTTTCCAGATAATTCCTAACCCTATTACCGACCCATCAAATCCTCATGGTGGAGAGAGGATCATATCTATAGTTATCACCGAAGTAAGGGTCACAACACTAAATACTATTTCAAGATCAAAGATATAATTCAAGATGTTATTGAGGAAGGAAAAGTTGTCACAGATGGTCTCATCAAAAATTTTGATCACAAAGCTTTTAAACAACCCTTACCAAAATAAAAGAAAGGTGAAACCTCTAAAGCTAATAAAAAGAATCATGATATGAAGATTAGATATGCTTATGTTGATACAGACAATGTTATAGGCATGCTTGAGCTCGTTGAGTATTTATGCATGGAAAATTCTAATGATGAAAACCAATATGTAGATGAATGACCCAAAGTTGTCTTAAAAATTTTCAATGTCCCTCAATACCATAATGACTCTAGACCTAAGGTGACACTCCAGGTGACTGATTCTTTCTCATCACAAAGTGAACCACTTAATGCTGTTACTAGGGGGAAATCTAAGGTTGTTTTAAAAGTTTCCCATGATCCTAAGAATGCTTTGTCTTCTAAAAAACCAACTAATTCTAGGTATGACATTGTCAATCAACTACAATGCACCTTAGCTCAAATTTCCATTTTCAATTTGTTAGAATTGTCCCCTTTGCACAAGGATATCCTCGAAAAGGCTTTACATTCTACCAATGTTCCCACATATATTGATGTGGAATGATTCCAAGCTATGGTGAACCATATCTCTTCACCCCATTATCTCACCTTTTCTAAAGAAGATGACCGAGCTCTCAGTCATCCCCACAACCTTTCTCTCCATGTCAAAGTCCAAATCTTCTGCACTCGCATTTGCCGAGTCTTGATAGACAATGTAGGGTTAAAAATCATTTCATTCAATGTAATCCAATAGTTTCACATGTTAAAATTTGCCATTGACTTTAAATGAAAGATCACTATAAAAGCCTATGACAAGGTTGAAAGACCTTCCAAAGGTTTAATTGTGCTTCCAATTAGAGTTGGTCCAGTTGAGAAGAATGTCATTTTTTCAAGTCCTAGACATACCACTTGCATACAATTTATTGTTAGGATGACCATGGATTCATGACATGCAAGTAGTACCCTGTACATACCATCAGTGCATCAAGTTTCCTTTTAATGGTAATGAAGTAGTTATCCTCGATGACAACTCAATGTCTATCAACACACTATCTGCTACTAAAACACTGGTTCTATATAATCCCTCTTCTCACGTGTAGACACTATCCTTTATAGAATGTGAACATAAATTAAAATGATGAGCCTTGGTATGGGTGAATATACTCTAGAATCCATTCCTTCTCTACCTATTTCCCCTCGGTCTTATGGGAAACCATCTACTAAAAATAAGCCCTCTGCTTGTGCTATGACCTTTTTTGGCACTTTTGCGTAGTCTTCAATTCCCTAGAAGTAGAAAAAGAAGAAAAAGGTATTAAAGATTGTATATATAGGGGAAATGAATATGAGGAGGAAGTTACATTCACCACTCCCAATTCTCCTAAATGATATGGAAAAGGACATAAAATGCTTGCAAACATGGGCTATCAGGGACATGGGTCCTTAACTGGTAATAAAAAAGCTCTAGTTGAACCTTTAAGTCATACTCAAGGTCATAATGCTTGAGATACTATTGGCCTAGAATTTGGATTAGAGGATAATATACCAATATTTTCTTAAAGTGTGCCCATATCTAGTGAATCAAAGGATAATGGTCCTCCTTTTGTTGCTGCCACTTCACAAGATGAAGACTTTATGCCCATAACTTCTCTCCTTTGGGGATAAGAAACATTTACCACCAATCGTGATGCTGAGACTTCCACTTCTAGATAGCTGGAACAAGATGAATCTGACTCTAAAGACTTAAATAGAGGATGGATTAGAAAAAATATTACTTCTCTAATTACTAGAGATCTAAGTACATACTCTCAAGAGTATGAATGGGAAAGTTTATTAGATGCCTCTTGTGAACTTAGGGTTGATCTCTATTGGCTCCTGATTTAACAATGTTTAAACAACCAAGTATGCAAGGCAAGAATGCATCTATGGGTAGCTATCTCTAATAATGGACACACTTCACCAAGAACTTGGGCCAACTATAAGGCTATACTCCTTCTACACTTTAGGCTCTGCAAAACCTAGGTGGGTGGAACTATAGATTCTTTATATGGTACCAGTTATCAAAGCATACACTAAATCTAACATGAAGTAGATAAAAACCCTTAAATCTTCTATACTTAACCAGGAATCCCAAGCATGAAATAGCTAAGAACATAACTCATGAAACTAGCAAGCTAAGTGCGGGTTAACATTGAATAGCTTTCAACATAAAAGGGAAAATTGATTTAATTATGTTGATAAGAGCAAGACCCAGATATGAGCAACAAAACCTAATGATCCTATCTCTGATCAGTGCCTTATCTATTGGGCAATGAAATGAACTATAACCATACATCTCCTGGAAATCTCAGACATATCTCTACATCAAGATCCCTGATCTATCCTTCACTGCAAACTCCAAATTTGGAAAGTTCAGGTTCTCCCAGTTTCGATGGTATATTGGAGTGCCAGTTTTTGATAAAAATAGCCCTAGATATGTCCTTCTGAAGATCAACCCTCTGTTCATGACTTCCACATATATTTTGCAAAATTTAAACTTTTATAAAGTTTAAACTATATAAAGTTTCAAACTTTATTTAAATGATTTGAGGAAAAACAATATTAAAATATTAAAAGTCTAAAATTTCTCCCCATTTTATACTTAGGTCAAACTTCCTTTGACCAACCTGTGACACGTGTCAATACAAGATTTGTCCACCCTGCCACTGTGTTAGTGACACGTGTCATCTCCTCACTAACTCACTATGGTAAATCTCGTGCATCTTTTGCTTGGCGAGTTAGCGATGACCCTCTGATTTGGACATGTGTCATGATCTCGTTGCAACTGGTTTGAATTCACCACATCATCACCTAGTCATCTAGTCAGTTGCCACTTGTCCTTCCATCATTCACTGACGACATTTGAGATAAGACCCATGCTACATTTTCACCCCTTGCCAGTCTTTTGAATTTTCTGGCTAGTCGCTATGTCGCTACTAGAATTCTTTGTATTTTTTGGCTAGCGAGTAGCGACTAACCAAATTTTTTACCTTTTTTGATCACCTTCTTGCTAATGTTATTCCAATTAGTTGCCACTTGTCCTTCCATCATTCGTTGATGGCATCTGAGACAAGATCCATGCTGCATTTTCACCCCTTGCTGATCTTTTGAATTTTCCAGCTAGTCGCTATGTCGCTAGCCAGAATTCTTTGTATTTTTTGGCTAGCGAGTAGTGACTAGCTAGATTTTTGACCTTTTTTGATCACCTTCTTGCTGACATCATTCTGCTCATTATGCGTTCCCATTCAAAATTATGCTATGTTCGGATCTGGCTGACATCATCATCCTTTTGGGTCAGATTGGAGGTCCCACGCATGTTCCGTGGCTTCCAAAAGCCACGAGTTCTTTAGACATGATACTTGAGAAGTCTAAAAGTATTTAAAGACTAAAAGTACTCCCCTCTTGCTCCATGTGGGATATTTGACATATTAGATTACTCCCCTGTTTATGCATGAACGACTATCTTTAGTAGCTTTGACTAAGAAAAATAGGCTTTCCACACCACTTGATTGTTATTGTGTTTCCCGAATCAATGCTAGACAAAATCCACTTCAAGGGAAGCCATAGAAAGGACATCCTTACTTGCAAACATGCTCAAGATAAATTTGAGAATTGATGATCGAATAACAGAAGCATATAAAAATCTTTCACCTATTAAGCTCAAGTATGTAAATGCTCTCTTGCGAGGATCCCCTAGGGAAAAACGCTTAGGGTTATGTTCATCATATACCATCTTTGCAGTGGGCTTACTACCACCCCATTTTATGCATGGGCTCCCTTTTAAAAGGTGTGGGTGGCCTTCAGTTGGCATGAGTTGCTTTGATCCATAGATGTCTAGCTTGGATGTGATGACTATGTGCTTCTTTTAATTTGTGTGCTCACTGTACATTGTTTCTCTTTAACTACAGCTGATTTTAAAATGCATGGAAGCTTCATTTGACTTATGTGAGCTTCTTATGTGAATGCACACTCCAACTTCTTCTACACAGGGTCCTCTTTATTTTGGTGCTAGCTAACGCAGATTGATGCTTTTAAATGCTGCCTCCTCTACATGGGCTTCTGCATTTGCTGCTGACACAGGATTTTTGAACTTTCCACAGGCTTGAATTTCTATCATGCTTGGGTGGCTGATGCAATAGAAATCATTCTTTGAGAACATGAGGCTCTTGTTTTTTCTGGCCGCAGGATCTCTTTTGAAGAAGGCATGGGCTCCTTTGAAAAAATGGCTCACTCTGTTTGGTCTTTGTTTGCAGTGAATCTTCTTTTCATGGCGTGCTCAGCCTCTTCTCCAAGCACGGATCTTCTTCCATAAGCCATGGGCTTCTCTGTTACATGCTGCCCTTTTCTTTAAGAAAAAAAATGTGGACAACTCTTTATTCCTAGCAGGCCCTTGTAAAATGCATAAGTTGCTGCTATTAGTGTGGGTTCTTTTTATATTGCATGGGTTCTGATTCATTTCTTATATGTGGTCTTCTTTAATGATGGCATCCTCCCTTCCCTCTAACTGGCATTGTTCCATGAGGCTCCCCTGCTCATAAACATTTCTATCACACGTCCTCAATGTTACAACCTCTCCATTTAAAGGATCCATTAGATTTGGATACAACAAAAGAAAACATTGGGCTCTGAGTTTGATTAATTACATCTAGGCAAACTGAACCTAACATTTCATCAATGTTGGGATGAAAAATCTTATTGACAAAACCTATGGATGGAGATTTGTACGGATAGGCATCCGGTAACTCCACACAAACTTTCCAGACTCCCCCATCATAAGGACTATTGGGAGGACCATTGAATTCAACATAGAACTCATGTATTCCATCATAGGGTTGAAGACAAAAATTTTGCATACATTTCACAAAATGGTGGGTCCATCAAAACTCTGTCAAATATTTGAGATATTACACGTGTAAGACAAACTGCAGAATTGATATTGACTTCTTGGACCCGCAAAAGAGAGTCTCAAAATTTTTGGGGTGTCAATTTGTGAAGTATAGAATTTATCTTTCTCTGTTTTAACTCTTCCTCATCAGAAACCTTGCCGACTTCGTCAATACTCTCTTTTATTGCATTTGATAATGTTTCCCTTCCAATTGCTAATATGCATGTCCCCGCACTTTCAATCATTCAATTTTCTACTAACTAGGCACCCAAAGAAATTGTGATGCTAAGTTCATCTCTTTAACTTTCGCAATGATTTAAAACATTACCAATTTATTCTTAAACAAATCTTTCATATCCCAATGTCTTATTAATCTACAGCAATTAGTCGGGCCCTAAAGCAGGTCCGACTAAAAAAAATTTGTTTCCAAATAACTGAATCCTCAAACTGGCCTGTTAGCCCTTTAATATCCATTGGAATTGATTTCAATCATTAATTGATCACTAAAATCTCATTTTGTCATTTTCTTGCAACCTATCAAACTGTTGTCAGGAGATCCTTTGACTGCCCTTAAAAACTGATCCAAACACCTAACCAAGCTCTGAAAATTGGGGCATTGATTCTCTGTTCTGCACACTTCTACCCCGTCAAATCTCATCTTATGATGAATTCAAGGTCAAAATATATTGACCGTAAAAGTTTCCTTTTGAGAATTACCTGCACAAAAACATCTCAAAAAAAAACAAACTGGGTTCAGAACTAGCTTGGAAAACTAGGCAAATGGATACTTGGATAAATGAAAACTGGGACACTGGTACTTTGCCATGAGGAAAGTATGATTCTACAGTTTCAACTCATGAAAAATCATAGGGTAAATTTGGAAAGGGTGCAAAGTTGACTACCTAGATTTGCAGGACATAGGACATCAGTAAAATGTTATTTTTTATGAATGTAATGACCTTGGAAAAGTGTGAAGACAGATTCGTGAAGGCTTAAAAACTCACACACTTATAGTATTTTTAGAGTAGAATATAGGGAAACAAACCATTTGATCTCAGCTATCATGGATTAGGAAATATGACATCACGAACAGGGGTTCCAATCAATCTGCAAATACTGACACTGGTAAAACTTTAGAAATTGCATTTGGAAATGCATTTGAAAATTGATGAAACAAATTTGTCATAAGTTCAAATTGAGAAAATTTAAAGTCTCTGACCCCTAGAATATGATACAAAAGGAATTTTGTCATTTGGGTGAACTGGTAGAAAGTTATAGTCTATCAAACAAGGCTACCCAGAAGTAAGAATTAATTGCAAAAGTATGAAAACATTAACTGACCAACTTTGAGGGATTCAAAACCTAGTCAAATGAAGTCAAAATGACTCAAAATCTGAAACATAGGTTCTCGAGTATGGACACTAGACATTCTCAAAGTGGTAAGTCATAACACTATTCTGGGTTTCAAGATAATTAGATGCAAACACAGCCTCCTGTCGCTGTTTGACACTTAGGATAAAATGTAGACTTAGCAATTTACTCAAAACAAGACTTCGCCAAATAGCTCGGAATGATGTTTTAACTTCATGGAACTGGTGGACATGCTAGATGGAGGGTGTTAGAAACATTGAACACCATGTAGGCCTCATACTGATAGCTGGGTACAATCTTATCAAAAGGGCTTTTATGGGGCTTTATTTCTCAGAATTCAAAATTGTGACTAAAAATGAAGCATGCAATTTTCAGTCCCAATAGTGGCTCTATCTTGGGATGCATGCCCCCTATGGGCATGTCAAGGATTTAGGTCTCTGGGAGAAGTAGACTACACACCTGACAACAAAACTCTCCTGAACAACTTTATTTGAAAAATAGGGAAACAACTGTTCTACTTATGTACAAACAGTGCCCCCGAGCTTAGCAAAAACTTTTACCTCTGTCATATACTTGATTTTCATTTACGTCTTCATGAGGTAAATTGTGATTCTCATTCTCCCTTGTTTCACCACTCAGATCATCATATTGAAACAAATTACTTGGCAAAATGAAACAACTTCCTTCATTCTCATAATACATACATATATTAGCATTATCTTCTACCTCATACTCATTATGAGAAAACAACTCAGCATGCTCATAATTACACAAACTAAACTGAGAATCAAAATCCAACTATGATTCATGCACGCTGATCGGAAAAACAAAAACCTCATAATCTACATCATTCACCAAGTTGCATGTACCAAAAACTTGCAACTCACCTTGTGTCTCCAGCTGCAAAGAGTATTTGGAATCTGATTGTTGCGTACTTGTAGTCATATCATTCACTAAATCATATTCATCTTTCACTGAAACTTCTTCACATTCTTCAACCAACTGATTAGTTACCAAGCATGAAAACTCATTCTAAAAGTGCTTATCTAAACTATGTTGATCACTATCATTTTCTTCATCTAACTAAAAGTTAGAATACACCTTGAACTTATCTTCACAAGACTTATTAGTGCATGAAGCAAATCTATAACCTGATTGACAATATTCACTATTTTCCTCTACATCACATGAAATATCAAAACTTATTGTAGCATAACCAGCATGAAAAGAATCTAAAACTGAAACAACATTAAACTTCCCTTCACTAACATAATCAGCATTCAAAAAATTGTCATGTGAAAAGACATTTGAGGTATTGTCATTTACATCTCCAAAATTTGATAAGGATTGTTTGGATTCCACATCTCTTTCTACATCAAATTTTGGGGAATTGATTTGACTGAATGAGATAGTATTATGAGAGAAACTATGAAGATCCTTAGAAATATTTACGTGCTTTTCAAACTCATGAGCCAACAATTATGAGATTTCATCGAAGCTCAAGAAGATTGCCTCACAAATCTTCTCCCAGCTATGGTTATCATTTGGATAACATGAAGAACTTACAACAACAAGATCCTTAGTGTAACAATATGGAAAATCAACATTATTACAACATTCTTTCTTATCATGGCAATCATTAGATCTACTGTTGTTACAAATTTCTTCAACTTCATATGTACTGTAACAAAATTTATCTTCTCTTTTATATCCATCTTTTTCATGCTGATTACTATTAATTGATTCATTAACATTTGAATCCACCTCTTCACATTTAGAAGACAGATTATCTTGCTCTATGAACTCATTGTATTCATTACTACCTTGACTTTCAGCACACTCATTATCATTAGAAGACATAACATGAAATCTATAATTATCATCTTCCATCTCCTCAATGAATCTTTCAATTGGTAAAAACCTTTGTAATCTTATAGGTGCTAGCCAATTGGTTGAATCGAGTACTAGAACATCAAGGAAAACACTAGGCAGGGAAGATTCCTCAGGTCTACAATGAAAAAGCATCTTACTAATTACTGATTTAAGCCTTAAATAACATTGTTCGACACTTAAACCTTGAGTACTACCTACTTCAATTCTTATAAGATTGCCAATCCTTTTGTAGACCATTGTATTCAACATAGCAATGTTATTATTCACAGTTTCTAAACTCTCAAAATTTGGGAAACTAATCTTAGATACGAGATCTGACTCCATCCTAAGATAAAAATTCTACCTCTTCCTTCTAGTGCTGAAAATCACTGAATAGAGGCAACTTTTTTTAAACACTTGACTTCAATGAAAAGAAGCATGAAAATCAAAATACCTCAAGTGCTAATGCTAAACTTCAATCTATTGACTTGGCATAGGTGCAAGATTGAAATTCCTTCACACCACTGATTGAACATTGTAGAGCCGCCACCTCTTTGCAAGAGGAATATAATAATCATTGCTATGATTCACTTTTATACTTCAATTCTTTATAATAGCGGATTGCAAACAACACTATACAACTTATCAAGAATTTAAAATTTCTTTCCAAGAGACTATCAATAGTTTCAAATTTTCCCATGCAACTGAAAGTCCTTCAAAATTTTTTGCAATGAAATCAATAAGAAACAAACTGGTATAGAGATTTGAGAGTCGCCACTCACACTTTGTGTGGAATAAAACATAATTTGTCACTTGACAAATTTGAACCAGACTTTCAATGTAAGAGAAACCTGTAGATCACTAACACCTTGAAAAGAATTTACACTTTATAAATGAATTCTTGACTTTGAACTTTCTCAACAGCATTTGCAAACTGAACTAATTAAAGATAGACCTATAATAGTCATAGCACACAATTTTCATCCAATTTCACAACACATTGCTGTCCATGAATAAAGCTGAACTAGGGTGTATGATATTTGAGTAAGAGACTTGGAAAACACATTAGATAACCTAATGAAACAAATTTTTTATGCACTTCTTCTGCTGTATTGAATCGCTTCTTTTCAAATTCTCAAGGCTTGTCTTAAATTTGATTCAATATAGTCCCCAACAGAGTCGCCATCTTGTTGACTCCTGATTTAATAGTGTTTAAACAACCAAGTATGCAAGGCAAGAATGCATCTATGGGTAGCTATCTCCAATAATGGACACACTTCACCAAGAACCTAGGCCAACTATAAGGCTATACTCCTTCTACACTTCAGGCTCTGCAAAACCTAGGCAGGTGGACCTATAAATTCTTTATATGGTACCAGTTATCAAAGAATACACTGAATCTAACATGAAGCAGATAAAAACCCCTAAATCTTCTATACTTAACCAGGAATCACAAGCATGAAATAGCTAAGAACATAACTCATGAAACTGACAAGCTAAGTGCGGGTTAACATTGAATAACTTTCAACATAAAAGGGAAAATTGATTTAATTATGTTGATAATAGCAAGACCCAGGTATGAGCAACAAAACCTAATGATCCTATCTCTAATTAATGCCTCATCTATTGGGAAATTAAATGAATTATAACCATACATCTCCTAGAAATCTTAGACATATCTCTACATCAAGATCCCTGATCTATCCTTCACTTTGTGAATTGACATCTGCTACAGAATGAATCTCATACTCAGAACATCCTATCATGAAATTTGCAAACCCTATGATAAACACCAAGCAATTACATGGCTCTTTGTTCCATAAGCAAGAAATTTTAACCACATACATTCCAAAATGAAATGAAACCTAATTCATGCTCTTTGATCACAAATTAGAAGAAATAACAGATCCATAATAAGGAGACAAGATTCAGACTGAACTTAAAACCTTTGCTACTCTTTATTTGCTTTCCTTGAAACCAAATATAGGAAATTTATAGAAATTAACTCATAGATCACCTAAGAGAATAGAACTATCTGCATAAATCATCAAATGTTGTTCAATACAATAGAGAAATGTTGGGTGTGTGGCTTTCATAGCCTGAGCAGAGCTCCAAGAACTGGAAAATAGAAAACCAACCAACAACCCTTTTTTAGGGAAGAAGAAAGAATATGTATGGAGAAGGTAATTCCTGGATTCAATTTGCAATTGACACTTGTCCCTTTGGAAATCCATCCCTAGAAGAATCAAAGCTTCTTTCTAACTTCTCTCTATAACTGCATATTAGATCCTCTTCATTCCACCTCTCAAAGGCATCAAAATATCTCAAAAATATGATGATGAGAAAAGAAACTAATTTTGGTGTAAAAGTGAACTCAGGGGAAAGTAACAAATTAGTTAAAATGGTCTTGAGAAGACAAGAAAACAACCCCAAGTTGATTTTCTTCACTTTTAGATTGCAACAAACCTTTAAAACTGTCCTCTAACCAATCTTAATCATCAATGAAGAACTCAACTTGTTATGTCGCCAATGCCCAAGATTTTACAAATTAGCCTATAACTTGAACAAGGAAGCACTTGTGCAAGAAAAACTTCTAGATTTGGAAAGTTTAGGTTCTCTTGGTTCTGATGGTATATTGGAGTGCCAGTTTTTGATAAAAATAGCCCTAGATATGGCCTTCTGAAGATCAGCCCTCTGTTCATGGCTTCCACATATATTTTGCAAAATTTAAACTTTTATAAAGTTTAAACTATATAAAGTTTCAAACTTTATTTAAATGAACCTAACATGAGATTTGAGGAAAAACAATATTAAAATATTAAAAGTCTGAAATTTCTCCTCATTTTATACCCGGGTCAAACTTCCCTTGGCTAGCCTGTGACATGTGTCAACATGAGATTCGTCCACCCTGCCACTGTGTCAATGACACGTGTCATCTCCTCGCTAACTCGCTATGGTGAATCTCATGCATCTTCCACTTGGCAAGTTAGTGATGACCCTCTAATTTGGACACTTGTTGCGATCTCATTCCAACTCGTTTGAATTCACCACATCATCATCTAGTCATCCAGTCGATTGCCACTTGTCCTTCCATCATTCGTTGACGACATTTGAGATAGGACCCATGCTGCATTTTCACCCCTCGCTGGTCTTTTGAATTTTTTGGCTAGTCGCTATGTCACTAGCTAGAATTCTTTGTATTTTCCAACTAGTGAGTAGCGAGTAGCCAAATTTTTGAATTTTTGACCTTTTTCAATCACCTTCCTACTGACATCATTCTGCTCATTATACATGCCCATTCAAAATTATGCTCTATTCGAATCTGGCTGACATCATCATCTTTTTCGGTTAGATTGGGGGTCCCATGCATGTTTCGTGGCTTCCAAAAGCCACAGTTTCTTTAGACATGATACTTGAGGAGTCTAAAAGTATTTAAAGACTAAAAGTACTCCCCTCCTACTCCATGTGGGATATTTGACATATCAGATTACTCCCCTGTTTATGTGTGAACGACTATCTTCAGTAGCTTTGAGTAAGAAAAATAGGCTTTCCGCACCACTTGACTGTTACTGTGTTTCTCAGATCAATGCTAGAAAAAATCCACTTCAAGAGAAGCCATAGCAAGGACATCCTTACTTGTAGACATGATCAAGATAAATTTGAGAATTGACAATCAAATAATAGAAGCACATAAAAATCTTTCACCTGTCAAGCTCAAGTATGTAAATGCTCTCTTGTGAGGATCCCCTAGGGCAAAACGCTCAGGGTTATGTTCATCATATACCATCTTTGCAGTGGGCTTACTGCCACCTCGTTTTATGCATGGGCTCCCTCTTAAAAGGAATTAGTGGTCTTTAGTTGGCTTGAGCTATTTTGATCCATAGATGTCTGGCTTGGATATGATGACTACATGCTTCTTTTAATTTGTGTGCTCACTGTACATTGTTTCTCTTTAACTACAACTACTTTTAAAATGCGTGGAAGATTCCTTTGACTTACGTGAGCTTCTTATGTGAATGCATGCACACTCCAACTTCTTCTACGCAGGGTCCTCTTTATTTTGGTGCTAGCTCACGCAGATTGATGCTTTTGAATGCTGCCTCCTCTACGTGAGCTTCCTCATTTGCTACTAATGTAGGATTTTTGAAGTTTCCACAGGCTTTAATTTCTATCATGCTTGGGTGCCTGATGCAATAGAAATCATTATTTGACTACGTGAGGCTTTTGTTTTTTGTGGCTACAGGATCTCTTTTGAAGAAGGTGTGGGCTCCTTTGAAAACATGGCTCACTCTGTTTGGTCTTTGTTTGCAGCAAATCTTCTTTTCATGGCGTGCTCAACCTCTTCTCCAGGCATGGATCTCCTTCCATAAGCCACGGGCTTCTCTGTTACATGCTGCCCTTTTCTTTAAAAAAATAATGTGGACAACTCTTTATTCGTAGCAAGCAATTGTAAAATGCATAAGCTATTGCTATTAGTGTGGGTTCTTTTTATATTGCATGGGTTCTGATTCATTTCTTATACGTGGTCTTCTTTAATGATGGCGTCCATTGTTCCATGAGGCTCCCCTGCTCATAAACATTTCTATCACTGATCCTCAATGCTGCAGCCTCTCCATTTAAAGGATAAATCAGATTTGGATACAACAAAAGAAAAAATTGGGCTCTGAGTTTGATTAATTACATCCAGGCAAATTGAACCTGACATTTCATCAATGTTGAGATGAAAAATCTTATTGACAAAACCTATGGATGGAGATTTGTACGGATAGGCATCCGATAACTCCACACAAACTTTCCAGACTCCTCCATCATAAGGACTATTGGGAGGACCATTGAATTCCACATAGAACTCATGCATTCCATTATAGGGTTGAAGACAAAATTTTTGCATACATTTCACAAAATGTTGGTTCCATCAAAACTTTGTCAAATATTTGAGATATTACACCTGTAAGACAAATTGCAGAATTGATATTGACTTCTTGGACCCGCAAAAGAGAGTCTCAAAATTTTTGGGGTGTCAATTTGTGAAGTATGGAATTTATCTTTCTCCATTTTAACTCTTCCTCATTAGAAACCTTTTTGACTTCGTTAATACTCTCTTTTATTGCATTTGATAATGTTTCCCTTCCAATTGCTAATATGCATGTCCCTGCACTTTCAATCATTCAAATTGCTAATAACTAGGCACCCAAAGAAATTGTGATGCTAATTTCATCTCTTTAACTTTCGCAATGATTTAAAACATTACCAATTTCTTAAACAAATCTTTCATATCCCAATGCCTTATTAATTTACTGCAATTAGTCGGGCCCCAAAGCACGTCCGGCTAAAAAAAATTCATTTCCAAATAACTGAATCCTCAAACTGGCTTGTTAACCCTTTAATATCCACTGGAATTGATTTTGATCATTAATTGATCACTAAAATCTCATTTTTTCATTTTTTTGAAAGCTATCAAACTGTTGTCAGGAGGTCCTTTGACTACCCATAAAAATTGATCCAAACACTTGACTAGGCTCTGAAAATTGGGGCATTGATTCTCTATTTTGCACACTTCTACCTTGTCAAATCTCATCTTATGATGAATTCGAGGTCAAAAGATATTGAAAGTCAAAGTTTCCTTCTGAGAATTACTTGCACAAAAACATGTTAAAAAACAACAAATTGGGTTCGAAATTGGCTTGGGAAACTAGGCAAATGGATACTTGAGAAAATGAAAACTGGGACACTGGTACTTTTCCATGAGGAAAGTATGATTCTACAGTTTTAGCTCATGAAAAATCACAGGGTAAATTTGGAAAGGGCACAAAGTTGACTACCCAGATTTGCAGGATATAGGACATTAGTAAAATGTCATTTTTTATGAATGTAATGACCCTGGAAAAGTGTGAAGACAGATTCATCAAGGCTTAAAAACTAACACACTTATAGTATATTTAGAGTAAAATATAGGGAAACAAACCATTTGATCTCACCTATCACGGATTAGGAAATATGACGTCGCGAACAAGAGTTCCAATCAATCTGCAAATACTAACACTAGTAAAACTTAGAAACTGCGTTTGGAATCGCCTTTGAAAACTGATCAAACGAATTCGTCATAAGTTCAAATCTGGAACATATAAAGTCTTTGACCCCTAGAATATGATACAAAAGGAATATTGTCATTTGAGTGAACTGGTCGAAAGTTATAGTCTGTCAAATAAGGCTACCCAGAATTAGGAATTAATTACAAAAGTATGAAAACAGTAACTGACCAACTTTGAGGGATTCAAAACCTAGTCAAAAAAACTCAAAATGACTCAAAATCTGAAACATAGGTTCTCGGGTATGGACACTAGACATTCTCAAAGTGGTAAGTCATAACACTATTCTGGGTGCAAGATAATTAGATGCAAACACAACCTCCTGTCGCTGTTTAACACTTAGGATAAAATGCAGACTTAGCAATTTCCTCAAAACAAGACTTCGCCAAATAGCTCAGAATGATGTTTTAACTTCATGGAACCAATGGACATGCTAGATTGAGGGTGTTAGAAACATTGAACACCATGTAGGCCTCACACCAACAACCAGGTACAATCTCATCAAAGGGCTTTTATGGGGCTTGATTTCTCAGAATTCAAAATTGTGACTAAAAATGAAGCATACAATTTTTAGTCCCAACAATCTCATTCATAGATATGCAATCCAATCAAATGAGGTATATGATTCTAGTATAGGGTCAGATGAGTTTGGATCATAAAATGCCTTAGTGGGCCATGTTGGTCCCTTTAGGACTATTCTTGATCTGGATACCTTTGCAACATTCACTATAGGCTGAACTTCGCATGTCACCAGAGATGACTCTTTTTGCATCAATAACCTTGAAGCTTCTATCTCACTCTTATTGATTCATGATCTCATAGATTGATCCATTCAACTTCAGAAACCAAAAATACAATCTTTCTAATATGACTATGAGATTACTTATTACCTAAATGCCATTGAACCCCTCACTTCTTCCACTAGTGAACCCATGATTCATGTGACAGAATCATATATCAAGTACCTTAGTCATAAAATCAAAAGAAAAAATAAATGGTTAGATGACAAAAACCACAGTGTGGTAGTATTTAAGTGTAAAAATAGTAAAACTAAAGATGTACCTAATGGTGAAAGCCTCTTTGAGGCACCTATGGATGAGGTACTTGGTAGTCTACCAAGCTATTTTTAGGATTGATCATCAGTTCTCATCGAGCCTACACAACCTATCAACTTGGGGAAAGAGGAATCTCCTAAAATCATTCATGTAGCTCAATCGTTATCAGCTAAAGAAAAGGAACAATTTGTCCAATTTTTTCAAGACAAAAAGATCAATTTTGCATGGACATACTCAAACATGCCTAGGCTTGATACAGATCTTATCATGCATCATTTGTCTATTTCTCTTGATATCAAGGCTATTAAAAAAATTTGAGAAAAATACATCCACATTTAGCCTTTTTGGTGAAAGAAGAATTAGAAAAACTCTTGAGTGCAAATTTTATTAGAGCTATTGACTATGTAGAATGGATTTCCAACATTGTACCTATATCAAAACATGATAAAACTATTTGAGTTTCTACTAATTTTAGAGACCTTAACAAAGCATGCCCCAAGGATGATTTTCTGCTACCAAACACCGATATGATAGTGGACATGATTGCGAGTTATGAAATGTACTCCCTTATGGATTGGTTTTATGGGTATAATCAAATTAGGATAGCTTCAGTTGATCAAGAGAAGACAACCTTTACATGTGCATGGGGTACTATCTATTGAAATGTCATGCCTTTTGGGCTCAAGAATGCTAGTGCTACCTATCAAAGAGCAATGACCACCATATTCCATGATATGATGCATACAAATATGGAAGACTATGTTGTTGACACACTAGCAAAATCTAGAAAGTGAGATACACATCTTGAAGACCTTAGTTTGATATTGGACCATATGGAACAATTTCAACTTAGGCTAAACCCAAAAAAGTGTGCCTTTGGTGTCACTTCTGGAAAATTGTTAGGCTACATTATCTTAAAAAAAGGTATTGAGGTTGATCCTGAAAAAGTCTAGGCTATCATGGATATGCATCCTCCAAGAAATATCAACCAACTTAGAAGTCGACAAGGACATCTACAATCCATAAGAAGGTTTATTTCTCAATTTGCTGATAAAGCTCAACCTTTTAACAAGAATTTGCATATAGGGTCTACTCATATCTAGAATGACAAGTGTCAAAAAAGTCTAGACCAAATCAAAGGATACTTGGGAAAACCTCTAGTTTTGATGCCATCTATTCTAGGCAAACCTTTGATCTTTTATATCTCAACTACAAATTCTTCTCTAGGAGCATTATTAGCCGAAAGTGATGAGATTGGTAAAGAATGGGCTATATATTATATTAGTCAAACTTTGGTTTCTTATGAGATGAACTACATCAACATCAAGAAAGCCTATCTCACAGTGGTTTTTACTTCTCAAAAACTTTGACATTACATGTTGGCACATACAGTTCACCTAGTTGCTAAATTTGATCGTTTGAAATATTTGCTGAGCAAAGCTGTGCTTACTAGTCACCTAGGTAAATGGATGATGATTCTTTCAAAATTTGACATTTAGTATGTCGAATGTAAAGCCATCAAAGGACAAGCTATAGTTGACCAACTGGCTAATTTTCCACTAGAGGATACAATACCCATACAAGTTGAATTTATAGAGGCCTCAATTATGTACATCACTAAGAGAACTTGGATAATGTTCTTTGATGGTTCTCATACACAAAATGGAGTTGGAGCAGGTATCTTTTTTGTTTCCCCTCATGGATATATGATCCCCAAATCTTACAAACTCTTATTCCCCTATACAAACAACATGGTAGAATATGAGGCTTTAACAAATGGGATCAAGATGGCTCTTGAATGGAGAATAAATAAATTACATATCTATGGAGATTCTCAACTTGCTATTAACCAAGTGAACAATGACTATCAAATGAAAGATGACAGGTTGATACCTTACAAAAGGTTGATAGACACTCTAAGGAACAACTTCACTTTGTGACATTTCAACAAATTTGTAGAGAAAAAAATAAGGTTGTTGATGCTATGACCACTCTACCATCTATCCTCCAACTATAAGAACATGAATTCTGATTTGAGTTCCTGGTGGAAGAACTGCATCATCCTTCCTACAATTCTTCCAATAACCAAGTCATCTACATAGTTTTAGGTCATAATTCCTCCCACTATGTAGCCATCTTCTTTTACCAATGTGATCAAATTGTTCCTAAGAACCTCACACACAACCAAAAATGTCAATTCCTTCAAAATGCCTCACATTACACTTTGGTCTCTAGTGACTTGTATAGGAAGGGTCTAGATAGAATGTTGCTTAGGTGTTTAGAACTAGAAGAGTCTAACAAGGCACTTGTCAAAATCCATGATGAAATTTGTGGGGTGCATTCTAAGGGCCTTGCACTTTCTTGAAAGCTACTTAGGGTGGGTTATTACTGGACAACTATGCAAGTTGATGTTGTTCATTATGCCAAGTCCTGTCAAAAATGTCAACTTCATGGTAACTTAATTTATGCTATTGGACATGAGTTGATTCCTTCTGTGACATATTGGCCATTTCAACAATGGGCCTTTGACTTGGTAGGAAAAATTCACCCAAGTTCATCTAGTGGTCACAAGTTCATCATTATAGCAACTAAGTATTTCACCAAATGGGTTGAAGTTGTGCCACTATTTGCCACTACAAGAAAACATGTTGCCCTATTTATGCTAAATCACATCATCTGTCAGTATGGTATATCTTCCTCTATTGTCATTGATAACATGATAGGAAAATTCAAGAATAAGGAACTCAAGTAGTTGTGCAAGAAATTTTGAATCAAACAACACTGGTCTTCTATTTACTATGCTCAAGGGAATGTCCAAGTAGAGGCCTCCAACAAAATGTTGCCAAAAATCTTGCATTTCATAGTTCATAAGTCTAGGAGAGATTGGCACCTACATATAAATCTGACAGTTTGGGCCTATAGAACTACCATCCATACTCCTACAGGGGCCACTTTCTTTTCTTTAGTCTATGGCTCTAAGGTTGTTCTCCCATTAGAAGTAGAGATCCCCTCCTTGCGAGTCTTCTTACATGGGTTGATAACTGATGAAGACCATAGAGCTATGCGAATATAGGAATTAGAGACTCTTGATGAGTGCCATAAGGTAGCTTTTGATCACATGAGAGCTTATCAGAAGTGCATGTCTACTTAGTATAATAAGAAAGTTCACCCATGTGAGTTTCAAATTGGTGACCTTGTGCTTAGAGAAAACCTAAAGAATCAACAACATAGAGAGTAGAAGGGAAAGTTTGAACCTAACTGGTTAGGCACATACATTATCACAACAGTATTTGGGTCTGATGCTTATCAGATGTCTACTCCTCAAGGTGAAGAACTTGTAGAGCCTATCAATGTCCTACATTTAAAGAAGTTCTATGTCTAGAGGCTTACTTCTTAGCTATCTTGTACATAACTATTGTTAGTGAAATAGGATCGATTACTATATTCTGTAACTTGTAATAGCACTTGCAGATATTTATGTGTTTTCCAACTTACTATATGAATGAATATATATGTGAAATAAAGAGGCATGTCTCTTTAACATATTAACTTACATTAGTTATAGTAATAACACAAGTAATATATCCTTAACATATTATAATGGTTATATATATCACTCTTAATATAAGTTAATTATCCCATATATAACATTTTTCATATATTATATATCTCATATATATAATATAATTTATCTGACAAAATTATAACATTAACACTCCTTCTTAATGAAGAAGGATAAAAATACATAGATATTACACCTTAGGTAATATTTCAAAAATAATACATATTGGAAATCTTTGATTAGAAGATTTCTACAATATGATATCATGTAAGTATTGGCCTATCAGAATATCAACATATGACATTCACTGATTGCTATTTGATATCATATTTGGTAACATGATCATTGGCCTATCAGAATATCAATCAAATGATATTCACCAAATACTTTGAGTAATGGCCTATTAGAACATCAACTAAATGATGTCCACCAAGTACTCAATGTGGTAATGGCCTATCAGAATATCAAGGAAAGATATACACCAAGTACCAAAAATATATCTATACAAGCAACTTGTAGATAATCAAATTAATGATATCAACCACCTAGTTGATGATTTATAAGATAAAGCTTTTACATGAAACAATTTTGAAAAAATAAATCATGCTACAAGTTATTGTAAGGACGTCACTTTACAAAAACTTCTCCTAATACAAGTGATAATCATTTAGAAGTCGTCACTTCTTCATGATGTACATAGGGGACACACTCATACATGTATGACATCAAAAGTTTGCATGAACTCTCCATGAATACTATCAAGTGGTGTTGTCACAACATTCACCATAAAAACATATCAGAGAATAAGGTTTCTCCCTCTTAGTTTGATATCAACTTTTCTAACCTCTTAGCGTAAGGTTCTCTCCAATGAAGTATCAGACTTCCTCTGAATCTATTATCATCCTTCTAACCTCTTGGTAGCAAGTCACATCATGCTTCCTTAGGTCAATGGTTATCCTAATAGAATAGAATAATGCCTTCTAGCCTACATACATGATACTTTATCCTATGAATCATAGTCCTTTAACTGTTATAGTTTCTGACTAGTGGAGAATCCATCAATCAAGGTCTACTCCTTTTGAACCAAGATCATCAAAAGTTTGATTTAAGCAATTTTATTTTATGCTCCCTCTCTTTCTCCAAGGTTGCCTCCATGTAAGAATTTGTTAAAAAATTTGAGTACATCTTTTCTTCTCTCATATAAGGACGATTCAAATGGGAATAGAACATTGGCTATCATTCCCCCTTACAATGTTAGATTCCCACTCTTATATTATTGAACATATTTTGCATCTCATCATATATCTTCTCACAATTTTGCATGACCCACAAACTCTCTTCATCATATTCCCTTTGCATTTTGGAAGTGATGAGCCCAAACAATACCAAGAATTTTATTTTCCATTTGCTCATGTGAAATTGAGTCTAGCACATGGTTTAGGATCTTATGCAGATTTTGACTCTCTCAAACATTCTTGACTTTATAATAAGCTCACCTCTCTTATGGAAAATCCCCCTTATCAAGAGAGTTCCATGACCTCTCTTGATTGTGACAACTTATAGATCATTAGAGAAACCATCTCAGCATGGTTTACTCCTTCTTAATCAATAATATTAGGTTCACTAAAGGTTAACCAAATAGCTCCTAAGTCTTCTCCCTCTAAATCTTAATCTCCCTCTTTTTCCTGCAAGAACATTCTCAGAGGAAAAGATCAAGGTATATAGTTTATAAGAAGGAGACTACTATTATACTCAAGAATAATAAATAATCTTTCATTATAAGATCATTTCAATAAAACATAGACAAAATATATTTTGAATATATATGCATTTATTCAAACTTCTATATATATATACTTTTATCTATATTTTAACATATTATTTCATTTTAAATAAATAACTAAGATTATGAAGTTATTATTCATTTAATCAATAACCTGTCCATATTTAGTAATCAATTTTCACATAAGAAATAAAGAGATAAATACTTACCTCTATGTTGCCCTTTTAAAGATTACTTTCTTAATATATTTATTACTTACTATGCCCTTTCTTTTCTAAAAAGTACAAACTGAGTAGCTGTAAGAGAGACCAAAAAGAGAAATCACACAACATTTTCACGTATGCTCAATAATCTCTTCCTCGACATGGGATAAATGGTTTTAGTCCGAGCAGAACGAAGAGCTATTTTTCTGAAAGACCCACCAAAATAGCATGGGCTATCCTCCTCGATCCTTTCCATGAAAAGTTGCAGTTTTGTACCAAACTTTGTATGAATTTCTTTCCTTGGTGATGAAATAGTAACACTCCTCTGTGACTCAGTATATCTCTATCCAATGCAAGTCATGGATTGGTAATCTATGTGCTTGAGTTGACTATCTTCAATGTCAATTTTCAAGTTAACCTCCAATTTATCAAATGAAAGAATGCAGAGCAGTTGACACAACTCTTAGACCTCAAGACAAAAATAAATGGTGAGATGTATAATTTTAATTCTCATTTTAAAGATGGCCACCATTAGTGCTAATCTAGAGACCAGACTTCTAACCTATAGTTATGGCACCTCTCCCCTTGATAACACAATCCTCTTTGCCCAAATTCTAAACACCTCATTGGAATCTCTAGTTAAAGAAGTTGCTACATCTAAATTTTCTACTACGGACAAAGAGGACTTTGCTCGAACAACAACAAATTCTGCATACATTTTGGCACAGTGTGGAAAAGATAAATCCCCTTCCAATTGCATTGACTACATCAAAGTTGTAGAGGACCAAATTTGCACTTGGTCCAACGTATTCGTGAAAGCATACTACAATGATTGTTATCTCTGCTACAAGACTAACATTTTTTATGATCTATACTTTGATACACCCATTTGCGGTGATGTGGATGCTGCCAATTCCAGTTTGATTTCAGATACTGGTTGACATTTGATAAATGATCTTTGTGCTGCAACTCTATGAATTGATGATTATTTCACTACGCAGATGAGACACGAGCTATCTAATTTGACCACTTGCCTTTTACCTTTCCATTGAGAGGAATTCAATATAGTGCAAAGAGGTAGAGTTTGGCTTTTTCAAAAAAAAAAAGATAACAATTCATTATAAGAAGTCTAGGAATCGCTTGCTCTGATACCATGTTAGTGAAATAGGATCGATTACTATATTTTGTAACTTGTAATAGTACTTGTAGATATTTATGTGTTTTCCAAGTTACTATATGAATGAATATATATGTGAAATAAAGAGGATTGTCTCTTGAAGAGACATGTCTCTTTAACATATTAACTTACATTAGTTATAGTAATAACACAAGTAATATATCCTTAACATACTATAATGGTTATATATATATATATATATATATATATATATATATATATATCACTCTTAATATAATTTAATTATCCCATATATAATATTTGTCATATATTATATATCTCATATATATAATATAATTTATCTCACAGAATTATAACATTAACATCTATGATCCTTAAAAAATCCTAAAAAGCAAAAAAGTCCTAAAAAATGACCATCTTAGTGAAAACCTAACAATAAGCACTTTGATGTATCGCCAAAAAAAAAAAAAAAAAAAAATCCAAAAAAATCCAAAAAAGTCCTGAAAAAAATCTATCAAGTGGTGAAAACCTAGAAACAGGTGCTACTTGAAACCCTTGCACCTATGTCTATTAGTCTTAATCACTCATTTTGCTACACACTTCCTAAATTGGGATTTTTTCTTGTCCTTGTCTTAGGGGCATAGATACTTAGTTTACTTGAGGTTTCCTTGTGCATTAGGGTCTTGTTGGAAACTCACAAAATAATGTTTCTCAACATTACTCCCCCAACTTGACATCAAGTGTTTCTCAACACTTTTCAGATAGTTTACCTACAGTCTCTGATGTTGTGATATTTCCCATTATCATAATCAAATCTTGAAGAAATGGCCAAGTGACTTATAGACACACGCTTAAACACTTAAACAAATAAGCTATGTTGATCTTTATCTATTTTGTGTGCTATCTATGACAATTTCTTTACTATATGTTCCCTCCCTAATAGTCTTTCAAGGATTTCATGGACTAGAAGACTGGGGGCATGGGGCTTGTTTTATTGATTTTTGCTTGTGGGTATACTTTATTTGTCTATAGTTTTTAAAGAATTCTTTGACACTTTGACTTATAAACATATCATCCTTGACTATTTTGCATGACCACACTTAGGGTTATCCTAGCACTTATGCCTTAAAGAAATTGTAATCTTGCTACATCAAAACTTAGGGAATCTAGTCATGTAGTCATCCTAACTTACATGTCTCTAATGCCTAGATTGGATTTTCACATACCTATCTAATATCGATCATATTCATATCCTCATAGTTATACTAGTGATGGTTGTATGATCTCATTGTTGACATATCAGTCAAGTTTGTTATTAGTGACATACACTTATTTAGTTTGTATATAACTAATGAGCTCATTGTACAATTCATAATGTTTGCCATGTATTTCAATTGTCACCAAGTTCTATAGTTGCTACAAAGTCCTTTGGACAAATCTGAATGGTTACCAAGTAGATTCAATTAATATGAAGACCAACAGTGTAAACCGTGCATTTTAGTTGATGCTAAGTTTATCAGTGGTTAATAAGCAGTGCATTGTTCACCAAGTTTGCAATGTATGTGATGAGAGCCTAGTGTTAACTAAGCATTCCTAGTGTTAATGAAGAGACTATGTTTATACTGAGCTTGATGGTGAGAATGTTTACTGAGTCATACAATGTAAATCAAGAGACTCAGTTTATATGACAAGTTTCACAATGTCTACCAAGTCACCAATATAGACCAAGTTTAGGACTACTTAGAAGTAATTAGTATGGACCAAGCTTCTATGTCTACCAAGTGCATCATGATGTCAAGTATTGATAGTGGATGCTAAGTATCAGAACCTCACCAAGTCAGTATTCATAACTCGAATGTCTTCATGTGGGCCAACTTTGTAATATTTGTGGTAACTTGTATTGTGGCCAACTTTGTAATTTGTATAATTGGATTGATATATTTAATTCATTATTTCATATCCAAGTATGTAATGTGTGTGAAAATATGAAGATGTGAATGAAAATTACATCAGAGAAAAGTAGGAGCGAATTGTAAAGGCCATAACAACATAAGGAGTAGCAAAGACATATCTATCATAGAAAGGTGATTAGTACACAAAAGAATCTCATTCATCAAACCAAGTTGTAAATCAAATATCATCTACTGCTTCATCCTAATAGGTGTCCCAGTCAAAATCCTTTAAAATGGTAGACCTAATAGTCTTTTGTAAATCTCTTTACTGAGTGCATACTTAATTGTATGTTTGTAAATCCTTTCACAAGGTGGACTTAGTAGTCCTTATTGCTTCTAATAGGGTAGATCATCAAAAGTGGTCAATGTAAGCTTTAACAAGCTAACTTTATACTGCAATACTAAAGTAGTGGGTTTCATCCCCACCCTAGTTTTACTTTCTATTTGGAAGGTTTCTAGGTCACCAAATCTTTGTGTCAAAGTGTTATGAATGCTTTCATGTTTTCAGTTTCTTATGCATGCAACTAGATCAAAATTTATATGATGGATTATATAATAATTGATTAGTTTGATTAAAGGTTGAAATTATTGAAGTTTTAGAAGTTATTGATTTACCCCTCCCCTCTTAGTAACTTAGCCTAGTCTTGAATATTTCCAACACTCATGATGTCCCTAAAGAATGCTCAATGATGAAATAAGAGTCTAAATGTTATGTGTCCCTTGCTGGTAAACCAATTTACATCTTAGCTTGCATTAAAGGTTCATTTTTTAAGCTTCTTCTTACATTCCTAAATATGGGGAGAGCTCTCTCTTCATCTTTTGCAGACATGTCAACTGACTACTTTCACATATTTTTTTGCTTTCTTCTTTATCATGTCTTTTTATCTTCTTGATCTTTCACTTCATCCTTTGCTATCTTGTCATCATATTTGGTTAATCTAAACATCACATTTAATCTATCCAAGTGTCACATATTTTCCAAAAACATAAGTCTATATCATACAGTGAGAGCTAAAAACATCATATATAAGAGAGATACATGGGCATATACACATAAGTATCCAAACAATGCATACATGAGCAAGAAACAAAAATTGCAACATCACATAAAAACTAAAAATGTTGAAACATCCATTTGAGACAAGTACACAAAATTGCCAATCAAATCTAGTATCTCATATATATATCAATGTGTCACAATACATATACAAATGTGAGATCCAAAATCTAGATATCCATATCAAAAATACATGATGTACAATCAAAATAGTCAAAACTATCATAATCAGTCTATGATTGTCTTGCACCCTCTCCAATTGGGGTGGCCCTAGTGGTGGAGCATGTCTCCTATCTGGTAGCTATACCACACCCTCTGATCTGCCTACCCACTTTGAGTAATCAAGAATTCCCTATCCTGGTGGCACCGCACCCCTATAGGTAGCATAATAATGATGCAGAGCCACACCTTGGAAAACTCAGGAGGAATACTCACTCAACTGAGTTACTTCAAGGGGCACGACATCAATCAGCCGGGATCGAACTCGAACCAAACTCAAGATTGGATTAATCAGAATATATAAATCTCCATAGTTTATCTTCACCCACACACCAAGATCTTTAACCCGAAATGTCCTCAAAGAGAATATATTTGCACTTTGACAAGAGAGACCAAGATCAAATTGCTGCCAAACTCCATAGTCGATTATCTATATCCTTTCTAAGGCAAAAATTGAAACTTTCTCTATTACCCAAATTCGAATGCCTCTCTTACATAGCCAACTGGCTTATTTAAAACTGACTCTCCTTTTCTAATAAAAGGATGAGAAACATTTTTTCGTCTTCTATCCAAGAAATGGATAAGAATCCGAAACGTTTTTTTTTTCTACCAATATTAGACAGTCATTTTCTAAGTCAGGAATATTCCAAAAATTGCCTACTACCTATTATTGGATTCTAAAAATCATTAAACATTCCACCTACGAACTAAAAAAAAAACTATTCTAAATTAAGATCCACACACCTGGTCCTAGGTGGCTATATCTGGAGAGCTTATCGAACTTCTACTCTAGGTATGCCACCACATGTAGGAAATTATTAAAAACTTCAAAAACTAAAAGCATTTAAAACATGACATTAAATTTTCTATTACATTTTCAACAATGTTGCCTCCTGTAGCATTTCTCTTCTCTGCCACTGCAGCATACTCCCTTGTAGAATGAATCTCAAGTCCTCTTGAGATGATGTGTTGTAGAAATGAATCTCATTCTTCTTTCAACTTCAAAAACTAAAACTCCCCTGTAGAATGAATCTCAAGTCCTCTTGAGATGATGTGTTATAGAAATGAATCTCATTCTTCTTTCGAACTTTCCAATTTCTTTGAACTAGGATGAGCATATCTACAAGAAAAAAAAAATAATATCCCACTTTTCCACCTTGTAGCTTTGATTCTTCAATGCTGTAAATGTCACAGAAAATTCTCCAGCATGATTCACTATACATGAAATCTGCATCCCTGCATAAACATTATTAGAAGAAAACATATCATCAACATTAAGATTATTTGAGTTCTCTTTTTGAATATGAGCTTCCTTGTACACCATGTAATGTGCATCATATCTATCTTCATCAATAGTAACCATAAACTTATCTGCTTCTTGACTATCAACCAGTTTCACATCTTGAATCTTAAGAATCGTATTTATCTCTTCTTCTTTTATTAAACATTTATCATCATCTTGATCTTCTGTAGTAATCTCACATTCAAATATCTCTTTCTTATTACAACTTTGCTCAAGAACAATAACAGTATTGCACTCTTTCCTTTCTTCTTCAAGCTGAGGTATTACAAACGCACTGAGATTGATTTCTGCAAACATACCGAATTCAACCCAAAAATAAAAACTTGTCTTCTTCCTCTCTCTTCCTCTCTAAAAACTGACTCCCTAAATAAGGAATATGAAATGTCCCTATCCAAGAATAGGAGACTATTTCAAAAATTATGAATATTCCTATTGCCAACTATCTGTCCTTTTTTAGGATATGATTAGATTCTTAAATAATTGCACACTACTAACTCCACTAAAACAAACACACATGGTCCTAAGTGGCTATATTTGGAGAGTTTATCATTTCACTCCTCCATTTATGCCACCACATCATAGGACATTATTTTAAAACATAAAACTCTAAACTCACACACACAAACATTTCAAAATTTAGATTTTAAAATCAAAACTTTTTGATATTTGCTTTGTACCCTGCATTTTAGTCATATTGCAAGTTGTCTTCCTGTTGCCACCAAACTTCCTATCGCAGACGTGCTCCTGCACCATACTCCCAAATTTCAAAAGTTTCCAAGTCCCTTGGAAACACCTACAAAACAAAGCATTAGAAAAACATATGTATCCCTTCATCTTGACTTTTGGTTTGTACTTTTCCTCCATTAGAAAACTTGGCCTTTCTTGAACTTGTATCATTTGAATTTTCTCTTTCTCTTTCATCTTTACCTTTGGTTTGTTTTCCATTGGTAAGATAAAAATTATTTGCTTCTCACTATGCATCCACTTCATCATATTCTGAATTTGTATGGCTGCTACATACACTTGTAACTTCATCACATTTTGAATTTTTATTATTGCTACATACACTTGAATTTTTATTCTGAATTTTATGTCCCGAAAATAATTTGTTGCCCTATCATAAATATATTCAGCCTCATCTTCTTTGTCCATAACATCGTCTAGTACCTCTTCTTTGGAAACTTCTTCATGCTGAGTCTCCATACTACCACCATTGCTTTGCCATTCTCCCATGATGGCTGTAAACTCTTCCCATAAATCAGATTCTTCTTCAGAACTTGCTGCTACACAATCTTTATCTCCATCCTCATGCCATTGCTCTTGACATTTCACTACATCATGCATTTTGAACTCTTCATTATTTTCCTCCAAACTTCTTTCATAGGAGTACCTTTCAGCATTGTACTCATCTCTATTTTCAAAGGACACATTATTGTTCCAACCATAACTTTATCACACTCAAATCCCATAGGACTTTCCTCTTTATTCTTCTCATCAACATTTACTTGCTGCAATTTATCTTCTTTCTGCTCTTCAGGTTCTTTCCCTTCCAAAGGACAACTTACATCTATCATTGTTGAGATTTCTGTATCAACTTCACATACATCTGCACTCTTTATGGTTGCCTTCTCTGTAGTTTCATTTGCCTCTACCAAAACTTCTTTCACTTTCTCTTTCACTTCATCATGCATTGGAAATGCTATCCTATCAATAAGACCTATACTTCTTGATTCCTTCCATGTTGTATCATCCTTCAATGGAAATAAAAGCATCTTCTTCCCATTCTTGTTGATGATATATGTGTTTTCTTTACAATCATATATGGTTGACCTATCATATTGCCATGCTCTTCCCAAAATCAAGTGACAATCTTTTAAAGGCATAATATCACATTCAATGGTATCAAAATATGGTCCAATATTAAAATAAACATATGAATTTTCAAAGACATCAATCCATTGTTCATCTCCTAACCCATAAGCTTTGTAAGGTAAATCATGAGGTACTCTTGGAAGATTCAGTTTCTCAACCATTTCTACTGAGATTATATTTTCAAAGGAACCACTGTCAACTATAACTTTGCATACCTTATTCTTGCACTTGCACTTTGTTCGGAATATAGAATGTCTTTGGCTATAGCTTTGTCTTTTTGCTTCTTCTTCTTCCATTATGATGCAGAGCTACAATTTGGAAACCTATCGTGGATATACTCAACTTGAAGGGTTGCTTCAAAGGCTCAAACTCATCAATCTAGAAACCTTCACAAAGGCTCTGATACCAAAAATGATGCAGAGCCACACCTTGGAAAACTCAGGAGGAATACTCACTCAACTGAGTTACTTCAAGGGGCACGACATCAATCAGCTGGGATCAAACTCGAACCAAACTAAAGATTGGATTAATCAGAATATATAAATCTCCATAGTTTATCTTCACCCGCACACCAAGATCTTTAACCCGGAATGTCCTCAAAGAGAATATATTTTCACTTTGACAAGAGAGACCAAGATCGAATTGCTGCCAAACTCCATAGTCGATTATCTATATCCTTTCTAAGGCAAAAACTGAAACTTTCTCTATTACCCAAATTCGAATGCCTCTCTTACATAGCCAACCAGCTTATTTAAAACTGACTCTCCTTTTCTAATAAAAGGATGAGAAACATTTTTTTGTCTTCTATCTAAGAAAAGGATAAGAATTCGAAACATTTTTTTTTAAACCACTATTAGACAGTCATTTTCTAAGTCAAGAATATTCCAAAAATTTCCTACTACCTATTATTGCATTCTAAAAATCATTAAACATTCCACCTACGAACTAAAAAAAAAACTATTCTAATTTAAGATCCACACACCTGGTCCTAGGTGGCTATATCTGGAGAGCTTATCGAACTGCTACTCTAGGTATGCCACCACATGTAGGACATTATTAAAAACTTCAAAAAATAAAAGCATTTAAAACATAACATTAAATTTTCTATTACATTTTCAACAATGTTGCCTCCTGTAGCGTTTCTCTTCTCTGCCATTGCAGCAAATAATAGGTTGCACGTGCACCATGATGAGAGGCCTCTCTCTTTGTTGCATCTTTCTCCCTAAAGAGCTCATCTCCTTGAGCCCACTCATCCATAAGTTACTGATCTCATACTACAATAGTGACAAGAGCCACTTGTAGTTTTTCCTCTAAGGTATAGATCCTCACATCTCTATCGTCATCCCCTTGGGCTGGCTACTCTTCCTACACCTCCAATCACCCCACTCACCACCACCTTGATGGCACCTCCTCCTCCTCTCAAGAAGCTTATGCACGCATCCTCATCCTCCCAAAGTGAGAGCTCTCTCCAACCTATATTCACCTAATTTCACCATCTCCTTTGTGTCCTCTTATTGTGGGCAATGCATCAGGCTCTGTAAACTAAGGAAATGGGTGTCTCTGCATCCCATACAAATATGCTGGGTCTACCCCTACATCTACAACATCTGTGCAATAATCCCAAGGAGCTCAGACTAGAGCCACTATCTCTTGCACCGTTATCTGATAATCTAACATAGGCATCCAACCCTATGCCTCATCATAATGAAAATGAGCATAGGTGGTAGTCTCTACAGATATCACTTGATGCTCTACAAATTGTTGCCAAACTCGACTAATCACAAATCATTCCACAATCTCTAAATGCCTACCTACTACTGACCTGCTATACCTCATGTAATCCAACTCCTAGGCATTGGACCATCTTTGACACTCTCAGTAGGGTCACCATGTGAATGCTATCAGCTCATCAAAAACCTCTCGATAATATGCCACCTCCCTACTATGAGTCTATGGGATAAATCCTCTATAACCAAAAATGTATGCCTAACTTTTCTCTTGTGGCTGTACCCATGGCCGAATCATAGCAATATGCTCCCAAGCCTAGATCTATGCTAATACTACCCTACATGCCCAGGAATGACCACTATGGTATACTACATCATGGAGCTCATGGTACATATCGACTAGAATAGTTGGCCCCCATGCCATCCTACATGGATGTGCGATCAAATTCACCACTTATCAACCCCATCCTAGTGGGAAGCCCTTTTGGCCCTTGTCTATCACCAAGTCCTGGGCTACTAGAGAACATAGCAAGCTACAAAGAGGATAATCCACTCCGTGCTCATCAATGAGTCACTCCCAGCTTAGATGATGGTCCAAGATGGTAACATCCTAGAACAACTATTGCATCACAACACACCCCTCTATTAGGGTCTGATCATAATACACATGTGACATTCAACCAAACTTAGTATCGATATCCCTCGCACCATATCAGAACTTGCAAAACATAACAAGAGCAATCAAGAATAAAACTTACAAGATCATCATAGCATGGCAGTCAAAGAATCCAATATACATCCTCTAATGTAATTGAAGCCTCTCTAATTGGTAGATCAAAGGTGTTATACTCATTGTGCCACCACTCAACTAGTGTAGTTAGTAGCCCAAGGTTCACCTATATATGGGGCATCTAAATAACCCATCTCAATCCCATGGCTACTATCATAGCATGCTCATCATCTGTCAAATGCTGTACAACTCGAAACCCCACCACTTTGAGGGCTCTGATAAGTAGTGCTAGAAATACCTCCTGCATTCATAAAACATTTAAATATCAGTATCCAATCAAAAACATGATCACAATGCACAAAATTCAATGAAAAATGCTCAAAAATAATCTCTGCGATACTTTTCCTACATGCAAGTGATACAAAATGCTGGAAAGATATTATGCGGTGCTTTTTGTAAAGAGGTGTGATACTATTCTTTCGTATGATATTTTGCACTGGTATAGGTGACAAATGGGTATGGCTCATACAATAAACCTAAAACTACTTGTGCGATACTTTTTTTGCTGCAAAATATCATCTAATATTTTATAAAGTACCTATGCAATAATTTTAAAATATCAAACAATATTTCGCATTTAAAACCATAGAACATGCAAAAAAGACCAAAAAAGCTTGCAAATGACATAAAAAGTAGTCACTTATCGGCATCCCATAGTGCTTTGGCCAGTTGTGCAATTGGTTGTGCTCAAAATGGTGTTAGTGGGTTAGAATATTAGCCAAAGCCATGATGCTCTCTTGACCACTCATAAGCTCACACAAAATCACAAAAGACAAGTGATTTTGAAAATGACACTTGGGACCCTTTTATAACTTTTGACCTAATTTTCAAACTCCTCAAAATTCCACAAAAATTGTACCTCTAGCTAATTTTGACATCCTAGATCCATTTTTGGGATTAAAATTAAAATTTGAGTTCATCTTGATGGTCAAAATTGCATTTTAAATTTCTACCTTCTTCTAACTAGTAGCTGGCTTCCTGAGGTCTAAACTCTGAAGCATCACTAGGGCATCCTCATTTCTTTACGTCTTCATCATTTCAATGGTCCATATCTACTCAAATTCACCATTTTATGTCTCAAATAACCTTTTTACTTGATTTGACCTAATTTTTATGATGTATTCTTCATGGTCAACTCTAGTCAAACTAGAGAATTTTGTCACTTCTTGATAGTCAATCTTTGGTTCTAATCATCTATCTATCATGTTGGACATTGTTATATCTTGATTTAATCATATCTAGCTTGTTTTTGCATCCCCTTTCCTCATTTTAATTTCGATCCCAAGGGGGTAGACATACTCCAGCATCACTTGATACAATTATCTATTTTCTTAGGAGCATTTGCTTGATCCTTTCACTTGCTCTCAATCTATCTGCTTTTCTAGGTGTTAGTATTTGAATTCTAACATCATCTTTTTGTAGTGTTTAGTACTATCACTATCAGGCTATATATTTAGGATGTGTTATCTCTTTCTGCATTTTGGCTTTCAGAATCATATATCTACATTTACCATTGCCTACTTGGCTTATATTTTCTTTGACATAATGCATTCCCAAATTGATCACACATTAGTCATAGAGGGGAAAATGTAATCACCTAAAAATGGTCATTTAGGCTATTATCCCCCTTCTCAGTATTTTGGCTAAATTTAATTAATCAATTACCTAGACCAAATTGCTAGGAATCAATTAATTTGATTATAACCTATAGTTTTATTATGCTATCCTAAGTTCATTATTTGATGAAGAGAACATGTCCCCTTTTAATTAAATAAAAGACCCCATTCATCTAACCCACTCAAAGTGCACACATAAAGTCCTTTTCTAATTTTCAAATTAAAAGAAAGGCTTTGTGACTTTTGTCTTATATGACAAGTCAACTTATATTCTATTGGTTGACTTGTGTGTGCACATGGATTACTCCTCTTTTAAAATTCTATCACTGATCATCCACTATCTTCATCTTGATCTCTACCATCCATACAACCTTAAAAGGGAGAGAACTTTCCCCCTCACAGGATCTATGCTCTTGAGTATTTTTATGCTGTAGGTTTACCATTTGAATTCTAGAGATCTTTTTGTGGAGAACTTCTATTTCTTGTCTACATTCTTTCATCCATGGCATTTTTATCATATGGCATTCTAGTCTAGTTGCATGCTAATGTAGTTCTTTTATAATAGCTTAGCTCACATAGTTTAATTAGCATCGATGTAACACTTTCATTTGTTTAGCTTAGTTACATTGTGCATTTCATCTTAGCATACTTTTGTTCTTGCATTGCATGCTCAAGATTTCTTTGACACTAGCATTCTTGCTCTTGCTCAAAGAATCTCCCATCTCATGCTTTACTACAAGGGCTATGTTTCTAAGGCTCAACTAAAAGCTTTCTTTATGCTCATTTGTATGCCTCTTGCACTCCATAACTAGGAAGCTCTAAGTCACTATTCAAGATTTCCAATCTATGGAATATCTTGGATAGAAGGGTTTAGAGAAGTACACTTCTCAAGTGTACACCTACAAAGGAACATGTGACAACTTTATCAGTACAATGAATAGGAAATGATGACTTGGAATTAGTAGAGCCTTTTTGGAGCCCTAACTTGGCATACCCTAGCTTTGATTTCCACTTATCCACCAACTAGTTCTTGGTTATTTCAATGACAAGGAGAGTTCTAGCTTGAAGGTCACGCTCTTTAGGTAAATCCTTATCTAACTTAGGTAGGGGAAATGAATCGACTTGAGTGGCATAGAAGGGATCCATTACCTACTCATTTCATCTTCTTCAAAACCCTTTATATTCATATGAAATTTGAATTCTTTTATTTTATTCAAAGTAAACTTGGAAACCACCTTTTCCTTACCTCATAATCTTTTTCACAATCTACCTCAAAATATTCCATTTGAGGGATGTAGGCAAAAGATGGGCACAATTCAAACTAATCTTGTGAAAATATTTTTCTATCAAATCTAGAGCTAGCAATGTAGTCAGCTAAGCTCATGGTCTTTAGTTCAAGCTCTAACTAATAATCTCTTGAATGCTTTTGCCCCAATAATGGCCAAGTTCAATGGGGAAGGTGAAAGCAAAACCTTTTTGAGCTTTTTAATTTTTATCTACTTTTTCCACTTGTCTACAAACCCCAATAAAAATAGAGGTCCAAATAGTATATGGAGAGCTTTGAGGGTTTACCTTCATATCCACTAGCTCTTATATATGTGAATTTGGGGAAATGGGTGAAAATGTTGCCATAGATGGTAATGAATTGGGCCGCCTCTTTAGTGAACCTCCATTTCTCTTTACCTTAGAGTTCAAAAACCAATTTGGAAATAAAAGTATCATGTACCCTCTTGAAAACTCTAGGGTTCTTCACCTTCTGTAGCAAAGGGAAATATTCATCGATAGCCATATTATTTACCCAATCCTGGAATGGCAATCCCTCCCACTCTTTGCAATAAGAAAAAATATAAAATAGGTAAGAGGCCATATAAAAATAAAAAATCATAGACACTTGTGAAAGCTCTTTATGTAATTTATTTGCTATAATATCAGGGTAGTTGATATATTTACCTTCACCTAGAGTGCTCTGAACAAATAAATACATCCAATTTTCCAAAAAAAAGGCATTATTTTTCCCTCAACTTTGTTCAGGAGAGTAATCATTTATTTAACCTCTTGAATCATATGTTCTTGCATTAGGGAGTGGGGAAGGTGACAAACTCCTCTTTTAGGCTTGAGCAAGCAATTTTTAGCAATGGTATTATTAAAATTGCTAGTATTAGTGTCAAATTGGGAATTAGATAGGTCGATGCTCTAGGCCTCGTAGTCCTCATGTGGAAGGATTCTTAGTGCACCCATGACCATATCTCTATTTACATACACAAGAAATTCCCTTGTATATATTTGTATACACCTTTTAGTTAGCATCATACTTATTTCTATATTCCAAAAGTAGCTCTGGACAAGGAATTGCCTTAGGAAACCTCTATCCTGCAACAATCCACTCATGAATACCTTCTCCACAATGCACCTAGGCTTAATTTTTGAGAACCTTGCCATTAGTTTCCCAATATCTTCATTAGAAAGAAAAAGTATCTCCTAGTTCTCACAAAAAATTAGTAAGTGTGGTGATCAATTTTTCTTTAGGAAATTTAGGGAGGAAAGAAGTCATGACAAAGTGAAAGATTATGATTTTATTTGCAAGGAGAAGATAAAATGAAAGAGGATCAACAACTTTTAATTTTACCTTTAAGAAGGAATAAAATTGTAACTAATGAGGAATGAGAATGAAACTCACTAGTAGGAATGCATGAAAAATATCATAATGAAAGATTATGAAGTGACTCCTTATGTCTCTAGAAAAATCATAACTCTTACCTCATATGGTGAATGACAAAATAAGTGAAAAGAAAAACTTTTAGTAGTTTAAGTAGGAGAATACAATATAAATAAATGAGGAAAGTACTAATTTGGCAGGGGTTATAAATAATTAATAATCATTTTTTATCTTCCCACATACCAAATCACTCTACCACATTTCCAACCAATCAATAATTAATGCATGTATTTTTTCCTTCTTAGGAAAGATTTGAGGATCTCTGTACTGCCACTTGTCATTGTTCGCATAGTTTTTAGACCGATGAACCTTGAACTCTTGAATAATGCTAAAGATTTGAGGTTTGAGTTTGATAGTATTAAAATGTGGGGCTATGATACTCATATATTAACCCATCATGATAAGAGAAATCTGACTATTATGAACCTTGAACTTGAGCCACTTGATGGTTCAACATTCAACTTCAAGGAGAGCACCAAAATCTAATGATACCATAGGTGTTGTCAGGATTCAAACAATATTTGAGTTAAAGTAATTAATTTTGAACTTTGAACCAATTGGTTCAAAATTTCAAGTTCAAGGTTCAGGTTCAAGGAAAGATAACGAGGAGGAACAATCGACCATAGATGTCTTGACAAGACCAAGGCAACTTGAACCTTTGATCCTTCAACCTTGAACTAGTTGGTTCAAGAGGCCAAGTTCAAATTTTAGGCTGAGATGGAGAACATCATGAAAATCAAAAATAAAAATTTAAAAAAAGGGTGAAAAGATAAGACCAAAACATGGGTAACAATGATGATGGTAGTGGTGGTGGTGGTGCTGATTATGATGACAATAACAATGATGATAGTCATGGTGACGACGATGACAATGATGGCCATGATGATGAGATGTATGAAGAAGATGATCAACAGAAATGTATGAGCTATGATCAATGAAATGTAATAGCTATTGATATATTCATATAAATAAATTTAACTTATTATATGTTTTCATGATTAATATATTTTATGTTCAATTCTAATGGAATTGGATAATTAATTCACAGTGTTCAATTCTAATGATAACCACATAGGTTATTTATGATACACCTATTGAAAATATGTCTTACGATGCTCAACTATTGGTGTTGATTACTGATAATATTTTTTTGTGCATGGTTGTCACCCTTTGTGGAAATATGCAAAGGACTGCAGACATTGTCACCCCTTTTGTTGAGGATCTTGCATAGCTATCGCACCTAAAGTAAAGGTAATGAATTAAAAATATAAAATGATTATGATGTATATATATTATTTGTATTATGTTATATGTAATTTGTACCATACATATAATGTTATTTGTAATCAATTTAAGATAAATGATTTACATATGCATACGATTTAACCCTTTTGATGGTGATCCTACATAGTGACATGGATTGATAAATATAAGTATATTACATGATTCATTTCTCTTTACCTACAACATCAAATTTAGGCCAACTGCATCAACATTATCCTCACTTTTTAGAAAAATATATTGCTCCTTTAATTGTATCTCTCATTTGATGGGCTATAGGTACCACTAAATAGGTATTTGTCAGATCTATCTTCCTTGAGTGATGGAAATGCATGAATAGAAGATGATAGTGAGCCATGTAGTAAGTATACAATATGGAGAACAACTAGAGGTCAAAAGTTTAGAAGAAAATTCAATAAACACATGTAAATTTTTCCTTGGGCAAGGGGGGTCATGTTCTTATGACGATAAGACAAAAGGTGACATCAAGGCTCCCTTGAGGTACACACATCTTGAAAAGAGTGGGCACCCAAGGAATTACCTCCAATTAACACTAATTTTTGTGTTAATGAGAGGATATATCACATAGCTCCATCATCATTACATGGTTTGGGCCTATTTTCCATGGATGACACAAAGGTCAGGTATCATTTTTTTTGAAATGATGGAGTATGTAGGACCTTGTTACAATTACAATAATTAGATGTAGATAGTTCAATATAAAAAAAGTATGCATAGGTATGCATTGTTAGCAGATTATCTACAATGGAAAGAAAATGGCAAAAATAAAAGACTTGATATGTACATTGAAGGAAGGCCAAAAGGAATAGGGAACATTGTAGGTTTTATAAATAGTACACATCTTGGGTCAACTAATAAGCCACCCAATTACATTTTTGAGGCATTTGAGGGAAATCATGTCTTTGTATGTGTGATAAAATCAATAAGTGTAGGGAAAGAGCTTCTAACAGATTAAAATTTGAATCACATAGATACAAGGAAAGATATAATCATGGGAGTAGTAAGTACTATATATATAACATTTAAATTGATTACCTCCAATTAATAACTCCAATATATAATATACCATTTTATTAATAAGCTTTTTACTAAGTTGTCTATTGCTTTCATTAAGCTAATATTTTTATATTTAGTATTTGTCATAGGGTAACATAGATCCATCATATTATAGAGGAATGGATGTTCCTCCCACCCCTTCTTCAGCAAAGGTAAAACCTGTGTGTAAAAAATAGTGTAATTGTAATTGTACAAAATGTTATATTATTATGTTATTTTCAATAGGGTTTTAGACTTTTTAAAAAAAATTTTATTGATATTTTGTCACAAATTGATGCTTAGGGAAAGGGAAAAGCACCAGTAACAAAAAAAATCAATTTACGATATGCAGATGATAGTATTATGTGATGATGACATCACATATACTGCTAACCCCATAAGCATGTGTAGAAAGAGCCTAAAATCAACCAATTCACAAATTCTTACCATTGTGATGGATCCAAATCTAGTTGAGGAGACAAAGGCAATGAAAAATAAATTGTTACAGAGAGCACATTATCTAGAAGTAAGAAATAATGAATCTTTAGCTATAAAAATGATTTAATGAAGGCATATATTTTATAATAATTTATGGATCATGAACTAAGATATGCATGTGTTCTTACAAGGGTTTTTGAGACCTCACTGAGTTGTTGGACATGATGAGGGTAATAGCATAGTTCATTCAAGTATGTTTTTTCCATTTTCAACTGTCACAATGGACATAATCGAAATCACTAGATACCATGCTTCTCTATTGTTGTCAAATAATAGTAGAAATTATAGCATTATTTTCTTCATAATTATTATTGACAATTTTATATAAGAAAGGTGAAGTATATTACATTTGTTTGAGTAACATTTTTTCCTCCTCCAAGAGCATCATGTTTTTGCAATCTTTATTTTAAAAAGATAAGACATTGTATATAAGATTTTTTTTAAGGTCATGATGAAGTGCATACGCCTACTTCGATAAGGTCAGGTGCCACTCTAAGATTGATGATTGCAAGATCAGAAAAAAAAGGAGGATGCAAACATCCACATCTACTCCAAACAGAGCTAATAAATCCTTATTTTTCTATATTTTTTGTGTTAATTATGATTTGATTTGTACTTAGATGATTTCATTTAGTTGTACTCATTGATTAATTTTATGTAGTGACACAAATACCTTCTCATGATAGAACACATACTAGTACTAGTGATAATTTACTATCATTTCCTAGATCATCCCATGTTACTAGTACTAGATCATTGCAGGTGTCATTTTTGTTGGCTGAGCAAGATATGATTCCCTTAAAAGTGACTAAGCTTCTAGGTTCTTTAAAATGATTATTATTAATAGTGTAATTATAGTTTACTTATTCATAACTCATTTTGGACTAATGATCCCATGATGTTTTTGTAGGAAACAATATTTTTTATGAAAGTCTTTATTAAATAAGATTAAAGATATTTGGGCCCACATTGCGTAAAAGATATGCAACTTCATATAATTGGTAGAATATTTTCCATTTCATATATTTATTATACTATATTAAAGGTATGTAGCTTGAGCCAATATTTTTATCTAACATTTTTTTTTTGTTAAAAGATGAAATGACCAAGCTCCCAAATTAAAAGATCAACTCATAAAATCCTTAGAGAATCTCTTTGGTCAATTTTTTTTGGCAAAGCTAGAATTCTTTAGAAATCTTGCAAACATCTAGAGATTGCAAGGG
The DNA here is from genome assembly GCA_028749045.1 of Cupressus sempervirens. Lineage (NCBI taxonomy): Eukaryota > Viridiplantae > Streptophyta > Pinopsida > Cupressales > Cupressaceae > Cupressus > Cupressus sempervirens. The sequence goes on along the minus strand of CM053784.1, from coordinate 36,119,456 downwards.
AATAATACAAAAGGGATCTAAAGGAAAACCCAAAGTACAAGCATCCTCATATGGTTCTAGAGATGGAGTGGAATGAAATCATTAAAGATGTAAAAGATAAGAGGTTGAAAGCTAATGGAATTCAACCATAAGAGGGAAACAATGGGTATGTGATAGTATTGATGTGATTATGCACTAATTAGTTATCTTTATATTTATATAATCTAACACATTTCAAAGTTTACATATGTAGAATACAACACACATCAAAGGATACACAGGTAAGAAAATATAAGGTTGGTCAACACCATCTTGGCTCTGGTGGATACATGAAACTTTAGACATGACTTATAAGTAGCAGTAAATAAAATTTCTTATCAATTTTTATATAAAATTAAAAAGAATTTTGTTTAATCAAGAATTACATTCAATATTGAGGATATTAAGAAACTGATGTAGGGATTTGAATTTAATCTAGTGCCTAAGGAAGAGGACGAACAAATTGCCTTCAAGAAAGGCTACAGAGCCATGGTTGCACACCACTACATAAATTCTAGTGTCCAAAGAGAAGATTCTTGTGCACTATTTCACACACAGGTAAATATGTCCAATGATTAATAACTCAAATTTAATACTTGAGAAATAATCTATTTGATGTTAATTTTGAACATAAATTGACTATTTTTGGTTTATAAAGAGAATAGTGATAACAATGTGTTAAAATTTGATTTAGAATAATTGGGAAGGGAAGGGTGGTGAATCAATTATCCTCGGGTCCAAATATACCAATTCTAGTGGCCTAATTTTTCACCCAACAATTTGTTTTGTGATATCCTGTGAAAATTAGGAAGAAAGTTGTTTTAATTGCTTAGGATTTTTGAAAATATGTTTTTTCTCATGAGAAAACCCCAAGGATATGGTCATATCTTTTGTTTTGTTGAATTGTTTGTAAATTGGCATACACGTATAAAATAGGGATACATGAAAACTTTGGTTATAAGTTGAAACTTGATTTTATATTCCTAAGTCCTTTGATCATTTTTATATTATAAATCTTATCTCCAAGGTGTTTTAAGTTGCAATGTCATGAAATCCTTTTAATCATTTCATTGCTCTAGTTTGAGATCTAACTGTTTAAGAACTACGAAGTAGCAAAATGGTCATCAACATGAGCATCGTAACATTACATATGTTAATGCTAGCTTTCATGTTTGGGTTGTGAAGGAGAAACTCACTAGAGATCACATGATCACTTCTTGGTTTTGGATTAAATATTTTCAAGCTTCCAAGGTGCAGGAGATAATCATGGCGATCAAAGTTTGAACCATTGTAGCCTCACATGTACTTAAGGTTAACTTGAAATTATAGTTACAAAGTAGTAAATGCTTGTAAATCGTAGTTTCACATGGTTGAAGCATGCAGTTAGAGTTTATGGTTGCAAGACCTAAAAAAAAGAAAAGGTTAAAATTAAATAGCTATCATTCCATCAAAAGAAGTCAGATAAAATCTAAATTTTAAGTTGTGAAGGTGCAAAAGGTAATATTAGTAGTTAAGTTCAGGGTTGTCACTTCATCACCTATAGTTAAGAATGATCCATGGTTAAGGTGGAAAATCAATGAAACCATACAATCACTACTTTGTAGGGTTAAGAGATGAGTTAAAACTTCAAGTTGTGAGGTTGCAAGGGAAGGTAATAGTTAACTTCAAATGACCATCAAAACATCATGGGTGGTAAAGAAGTTAATATATTTTAAGTTGCAAAGCAATGAAAAAGAGCTAAGATAGTTGAATTTTAAGCCATCATAGCTTTGCAAGAGGTTAAGTTTGACTTAAGGTCAAGGTAGAAAAGTGGCAAAAGCTTATAAATCTCAACTTTGTAGGGTTAAGTAATGAATGAAAATTTTAAGTTGCAAAGTCACAAAGAGCATTTGATAGTTAAAAGAAATAGCTATTGCACTATCACAAAGTATGAGTTACAATTATAGTTTTGGTCACAAAGCAGTGAAACAAAACAATAGGTCATTTAAAGTAGTCATCACAACATCACAAGAGTTGAAGATGTTAAGGCCTTGACCATAGAGAAGTTGTGAAAAGGTCAATCTAAAAGATTTTTCTACTTCATAGGTTTGAAATGACAATTAAGAATGTAATAACGATGTTGTGATAAGATGTCAAATAGTTGTTTCTCTAGGTCACTGTAGTAAATAAGTTAAAGGGTTAAAGGGCCATAAAGATTCAAGAGAGTCAAATTAATGGTCATCACCACTTTGCAGTGGTTAGTAAAATAAAGTGCTAAATAGTTGCAAGGAAGTGATAGAGGATAGAATAAAGAGATTATTATTTTGCAAGACCATGTGGTCAACAAAAACATTGTGATGAAATGGTAAATAAAGGGAGTCACAACTTCATAACTTTTAGTTTTAAAACCATAAAATAGTTTTAAATGACCATGTCTAAGCTGGAAAAAAGAGATGTGAGATGGTAATATGAATAGTGAAAAAGTGAAGATATTGCCAACTTTTCGAGGATTGATAGGATTTAAAGCATGCTAGTTTTAAATTCCATTAATTCCACACTCCATTTATAGAAAATAATAAATTCCAAGAGAAATAGAGATTTCATTACGAATTGCATAAGTGTTTGAGATAATAGAGTTCAAGTTGTAGAGTGAATTTGAGAGAGTTTCTAGCATACAATAGTGTTGGTTAACAATTTGTCCTTCTTGCTAACTTGGCTTTACCTTGACTCTAGACACTCAAAATGTGAGGAAACAAAAAGATGTTACCAATAAATGGGTCAGTATATGTGTTATATCACTATGCTCTAAATTATAAGGTACAATTCCCTTATATGAAATATATGTAATAAATCATGTTTTTAATAGATCATTGGGATGGGGGTATTCTCTTAAACTGAGAGCAAAAGAGGATAAACCAAGATGCTCATAACTACAAACACCCTAGGTAGGAACAAATTTGGGAAACCTCTAATACCCAATGGAATGGATATCACAAGCTACCTTAAAGACCTTCTAATACTACTCCTATTCTATTCTAAATGCAGACTAGTCCTATTGAAATGCAATCTAGAGATAGATCAGAGATGCATATGAAAGATGAAATGGATTCCACCTTGATTGATAACCCTCTACTAAAATGGAATCTAGCAAGATATCACCAGCTTCAAATACATCTATCCTACAATCTCATTGAAACTATTTTGAAATGCAAGGTTAGCTCAACTGAAGGAGACGATAAATAAAACATTAGAAATGGTAATCTTAAATGGAATTAAGACCACACAAGACCCAGTTGCAAATATCAATCAAATCCTCCATTTCATACAACCTCTTGATTCTCACTTAGTATCTAAAAATAAAGGGGGAGAAGTTGCATAAAATTGTCGATCCATTCTATTAACTTAGAAAATTACATATATAGGCCTCCTCTTAGGATTCTTGGTCAGTTTCAAACTCATTAGTTATATTAACAGAGCACTTGAATCACTCATAAATTTAGCAGTCATTGATTGGAATTCAATACATCAGAGAAAGAAAGAAAAATGATTAGAAGCTCTCAAAATGATTCACATTCTTTTTTGATCTATCCATGCCAAATCCATATAATTTGAATCTCAAAGGTCACCATAGGTTTGAATCCTCATCGTCAATCTCGAATCAATGATCATGATTAAAGAACAAAAAACCTTTTCTTTATCACTTTTTTGTAACTATCATTCCTTTGATATCTTTATTCGATGTGATTGATTAATTTTATCTATCTTTCTATGTTAACTCTAGGTTTCATTTAACCCCTTGTGACCATGTAGATGCCTATTGCCTCTCCTTCTCAACCTTCACTCCAGGTTATGATTTACCCATTACGACCATGGGATCACTTGATATTCTATCTGTTATGTACCCTTCATAGTTTTGCAACTTAAAAACCTTTAACTACCTGATTACCTGTGACAATACGATTATTAGCTTAGAATTATCATTTTTGTTGGATCATAATTTAACATCTCTCTATTCTACTAATTGTAGTGAATTAGAAACAACTATACATAAACTATGATCATTCTTTTGTAACATTAAAATTAACTATCATTTCTAACCTGCAACCTTGCAATGACTATTTGAGGTTGACTGTTACTACATTTGCTAGGTTGTGACTTGAAATCTTAACTTTTTATTTTAACCCTGTGACCATGTAATCAATTTCTTTCACTTTGTCATTGTCTTAACTCTAGGTTACCTTAAATCACTAGAAGACCTGTGACGATCATTGATCTCTAAGATCTAACAACTAGGAATAGAAGATCTTAGTTGTTTTCTATGCTCTATAATGTGGGTCCATCTTCCTATTGTTTACATCATGGAAAATAGGTGACACTATTTCATTGCCTAGAGAAATTGACATTGGACTACTTTTCTTCATGGCACTTCATGACTAGGTTTTGACTATATCTCATGGAGTATGATGGGCCCAACAAGACATGTGCTCTTTTTTTATTATGTCACATAGATTAATGATTGAGAATTTTTTTATAATGATAAAGCAATGACCATCAATTGATCTAGAGATCAATGATGAAAAGAAATCTAAAGAACTTGGTTCTATTTTTTGTAAAAAAAATCAAATAAAGGCACTTGCCATTTTTTCTAACAATTGTACCAACCATAAAAGGAAATGGCCCGTAGGGACATGTGTTGATCTATTGTTATTTTGCTATGGTTATCAATCATGCAACTTCAGAAAGTGACATAACAATGACCATGGATCTTTATGAGATCTAATAGCTAAGGAATGCATCATTGAGTACTTATAATTTCATCTTAAAATATCATCCATCAATCTGATCTTCATCTAATGATCAAAATTTAATCCTTGAGCCATTTGATTTGTCAACTTAGAAACATAGATAGTCAGATCAAATGTGAGCCATCAATTTAGTTTTTAGGAGAGTCGTACCACCTTTGACCTAGTTCTTTTCATCATTTCTACATCATTTAATGTTCACTCTAGATCAAATTCAACCGATCCTTCTTGTAGCACATTATTAGGAACTGCATATCATCTTTAGGTCTTAGTCCTCAATGTTATTTATCATCTTTTGTTCTAAATATAAGTATAATATTCCCTTTGAATGTATCCTATCTTCACCATGAAATATTACTTAAAGTATTAGGGTTTCAGAATAAACTTCCTTCTCATCTAGGAAATGCATAGACTTACCCTCCACTTTCCTAATCACCTAATGTGAACAAATGCATAGAATTATTTTGAATGCCCACCTAGGTGAACATAAAGGAATAAATGAGAAGAGAAGTTATTTAAGGGAAATCTAAACACAAACCTAACATCACACTAACTCACCCCAAATCCTAGAAGTTTGAGAAATTTATGGGACTGAAATCATGGCAACAGTTGGCACTGAGTGGGGAACTAAGCATGTTAGTGCCTAGGTGGGAACCTAGCAATCTCTGGTTTTGAAAAAAGCTCAGAAAAAACATACACACAACAACAAACTACTTTATTTCTTTATTACAGAAAACACCAAAGGCAAAGATTAGAGCCTAGTCTATTGGGTTGTAGAGTCTAAAGTAGCATAGGGAGAAGCTATGCATTTGTGTTGTGGGGCAGCATGGTAGCCAACACAAAAGAAAAGAAAACACACATAAAATAGGAGAGAGAGGAAAGACAACTACACTAAACACACATCTAACCTAATATATTTACAGAGGTGAGATATATCTTACCTTATGAAACCAATAGCAAAAGATACCCAAGTGAATCCACTTATTGATTGGCTGAAGTAGGATCCCTTCCTCCATAATTGATTTTGCTCTCTAAGAAGGATTCCTACTTGTAGCAATAGAAACAACATGGAAACTCCACATGTTTCTTTGATTACATGCACTACCTAGCTATACATCCATTCAAGTCCAAACAACCATGCTTGGTCATATACTTCATTATCTCCCTTTGCATGTTTCATGTTATTCTACTGATAGCCTTCTATTGTGCCAAAGAAATACACCTCTTTGAAGAAAATGAACTCATTTTTGCAGTGGTTTAAAATTTCTTCATGAGCTTGAGAATAGGAAGATGTCATCTTCAACATGGAATCCCGTAGTTGATGGTCTGCCACCTCATTTCTTTGAAAAACAAAGTCAATTTCAACTCTTCCCTCTTTTAGTGTATTATCACTACCTTCAAAATTTAAATGCACAAAAAGAGAATCAGAAGCCAATGACCTTTCTTCAAGTTTTAGTTTCATAGTTGGGTCATCTTCAAAGGGTTCATCCATTTGGAAGGGTGACAAGAACTCACATACAATATCCTCTTCCTCACTATAAGAAACATGTTTTGTCTACCAATGGAACTAATTCTTCTACAAACTGACAATTGATCTCAAGACTCTTTTCCTCAATCCTATCTTCATCAAGGATAAGAGTCTTAGTAGTGGGTTTGTGAAGTTCCTTCTTATGCTGAAATAACCATTCTTTAGGTTGAACTTGATTTCTTCTTTCTTCAACTGGAGTTAGATTTGTAGCTATTGGCAGATCACAAGTCAAATTTTCTAGTGTAGGCATATGATCATCAAAAGATTCTTCTTTAGAGAAATCTAATGTATTATTTTTACCTTAATCTATAACATCAAGAATAGTCTCTTGTCTACTAAAGAATGAAATAGTTTGAGAACTAGAATTAGGTGACATTATCATGGGAGCTTCATAATTAGGTGTAGATACTACATTAGCTTAAACTCCTTTCTGGTGTCTTTTTGATAATCCTTCAACTAGTGGAAATAGTTGCAAAGGTGATTCCATATCTTCCTTTCTTTGGGATCATCTCCTTTATTGAGGTTCATTGCAAGATTCAACAAGATCTTTTGAAAGACCTTGTCCTTAGTTGTATGGAGTTTTTCAATAGTAGGATTAGGCCCCTGCCTCTCCTTGGTGCTCACATCAGAAATGTTTAGTTTCTCTTCAAAGGGTTGGAAATCACAAGAAATAGAGTCAATTAACCTCACCAAGGGTATTTCATGTTCAACTATCTATACTTGTTTTAGCCTTTTTATTTCACTTTCTTGAAGTCCTTGAGTCTTTGGAAGTGAGAAAAAATGTGATTCTAAACATCTTTGACATATGATCATCTTCTATGTTGATGTTTTCTCGGGTTGCATAAGATATACTCTCTCTATATTGGTCAAAAAGCTCATGAAGCACTTTGTCATTTGTGGCATGAGTAATTCAAGAGTAGGAATGAGCTTCAACCTTGCTTGCTTTGACCTCAGCTCCTCTCTTTACATGTCTTTTAGCTTGTAGAATCTAGAGCACACACATTTCCATAGGGATGAAGAAACATGATCATCTTCAATGCTAATATTATTTTGGACAGCATGGGAAATACTTTCTTTATATAGAAGTACAAGCTCTTGAAGCATCTTTTCAACTATCTCAAAGACTTTTTGGAGAGTGGGTTTAGGCCTTGGCCTTCTCCCAGTCTTTGAATTTGGCATGGCCATTGAGTTACACTAGACCTTCCTAGGCCAAAGAAAGTAGGTCCTTCATACATAGTCACTAGTCTTCATCCTAGGGAAGACACCTTTAGATTTCTAAGAATGAGAAACCAAATACTAGACTTAAATTCCAATCCTAGTGGAGTCACCAAAAATTGCTAGTTAACAGTTTGTCCCTCTTGCAAACTTGGATTTACCTTGAATCTAGACACCTAGAATGTCAAGAAATAGAAGGATACCACCAACAAATGGGTCAATGTATGAGTTATATCACTACCCTCTGAATTATAAGGTATAACTCCATTATATGCAATATATGAAATGAATCATTTTTTTAATAGATCATAGGGATGGGGGTATGCTCTTAACTTGAGTGTAGAAGAGGATAAATTATGATGCTCATAACTACAAACAACCCAAGAAGAAATAGATTTGGGCAACCTATAACACCCAATGGAATGGGTTTTAGAAGCTACCTTAAAGCCCTTCTAATACTACTCCTATTCTATTCTAAATGCAAATTAGTCCTATAGAAATGAAATCTAGAGATAGAGAAAAGATGCATATGAAAGATGAAATGGAATCCACCTTAACTAATAACTCTCCATTAAAATAGAATCTAGTAAACTATCACTAGCTTCGGTTACATCTATCCTACAATCCCATAGAAACTATTTTGAAATGCAAGGTTAGCTCAAATGAAGGAGACAATAATTAGAACATTAGAAATGTTGATCTCAAATGGACTTAAGACCACACAAGAGCCAGTTGTAGATATCAATTAAATCCTCCATTTCATACAACCTCTTGATTCTCACTCAGTACCCATAAATATAGGGGGAGAAGTTGACCAAAAGAAATCCTTACAGATCTTACCAAGGAATAGCCAATATTTTGATAATGTGAGGAGAAATTATCTAATATCTCAAGCCACTGAGGATGAGCAAAGGGCTCAAAAATTATAGTTACAAGTCCAAATGATTAATGATAGAATCATTGAGGAAAATAAATTTATAAGTGATGAAAACTTCATCAAAACTAAAGAATTGAAAAGCTTCTTGTTTAAGTTGAAACAAAATGTGTTGTCTCTATAAATGAAACTAGGTGACTCTAATGAGGTAGTTTCTAAATTAGTACAAAAACTACAAGAGTATGGTCCTGCTAGTGAAACCCTCACTATGGAAGAGGCTAGAGAGCTAATATAAAGGATTGGAATTATTTTATTCCTAGAATGGGATATTAGTTCTTTATTTTTTTTGGATCAAATAAGGAGGTAGGACAAGACAATCTCATTTAAAGACGAGAATCAACAGGGAGAGTTGAGAGGGTATGGGTATAACACTGAAGCCAAAACCATGACAATATGGAGTTTATCTCTAGAAAATTAAAATACCACTCTCATGGAGATTAAAGAGTTCCCTAGCGGTAATGTTATATTTTTTAATGTGCACTCTAATTCTAGTAGCCAAATTTTTGGATTGCAAACTTCAGCAATGTTGTTGGGAAAGAATAGGATTGATGTCCTAAAGGAACAACTAGAAAGAGCCCATGAGAGGTATATCCAAGACAAGATTTGCTATGAGAAATAAATGAAGAAGACTTATGTCTTAGAGGAAAAACATATCAAATTAGAAAATGAGATATTAACATTGAAAAATATTGTCAGATCTACTACAAAGATTGAAGACAAGGACATACAAATAGAAGGATATGCACCTAAAATAGAGGATGTCATAGGCCAAGCTATGGATATTGATGAAGAAGAATTGGAGTCTAGAAAAGAGATAGAAACTAGGACTATCAAGAATTTGCAAATTCACATGATAAATCCACTGAAACTTATTTCACAGAATGTGCATAGAAATTATATTGTTTTATAGGGGGCAACATACAAATGTTCTAAGGTAATTGATTTATTGTATCCTTTATTCATTACATGGGGCCATTACATCCAATTCATTGATAATCTTGTACCAATGTTGACATAGAAGAAGGAATGACTAAAGATAATGGTCATTTATGTTAGAAAAATGATTAATAAGGTAAAATATTTAAATGATTTCTTTATGGGCAAGATGCAGTTGATCCAAAATAAGATGAAATTAATAGCCATAGGAATACCAAATTTTGTACCTAGCATTTTGGATAATGATGGAGGAGTTAAGGAATGGATAGAATGGCCATCCTCTTTTGATGACATTCTAAATCACTCTAGGTTTAAAGTCTACTGCAATGGTGAAGCAAATGTTGTAGTAGTAAATGATTTAATTGATGTGCTATATAAGCTATAGTTAGAGATGGCAAAGGTAACCATAGAGGTTAAGGCTATAATAGATGCAAAGTGGAACAAATTCCTTGAAGAATTAAATGGAATTACGGATGCCACTTGGCCTGATGTGGATACTGATATAGTTATGCAATGAGTTATAACAAAGATAAGGGACTTACCATCCAGGGATAGTGACTTGAAAATTAAAGTCACAGTTAAAGGCATAAGAGACAAAAGAAAAGGAAAGGAAAATGATAGGTTATCTGAGTACAAATATATTTATGTTAAATATTCCTAGAGAAAGTGCCACTTGCCAATTTTGCAACTGCTTCCCTAATTTTGTCCAAATACAAAGAATATTTGTAATGTAATAGTATAAAAATATCTTTGTATTTGCTTTCAAGTAATTTTTTGACATTTGTCCTCCAATCTGAATCTTGTTGCAATTCTTTCTTATAAAAGTTATTTCTAAGATGTAGAAAGAGGGTCTAAAGTCTGTAGAATTTTAGTGTTTTTTTCTATTATAGTCGGTCCAAGTTTTGTGTAATATGCATGATGTATTCAATTTTGCAAATCCAAGAATACAATGAATATTGAATGATAGGTTTTTTTATGTCTTGAGTTATATTTTGAGTTCCAAATTAGTAATGTATGGTTTTCAACGAAAATTAATACAAAAGAAAAGTTCTACATATTTGTATCTTTGAGTTTTGTCTCCATTTTCATGTATCTATTGTTTTGAGATTAAATTGAGCAAGGTTCTTTCAATTTAATGCATCTTGGATGAGCTATATATCATTTTAGTGATTGCTTTTGATTCAAGGAATTAAGTAGTTGCTTTCATGAATTGATAGGGTTTATAGATATATTGAAGGGATATCATAAGAATGAAATTTAGGGTTAACAATTGATAAGTTTAATTTCAAGTCAACTAAATAGGTCTAAGGTTACTGGATTGACACTATATAACAATGTATAAGGAACTAATCATTAATTAATATGCAAATTGATATAGTCAAGTGGTTGCACAATACACATATAAGTCAAAATAAATTTTCCATTTTTGCAACAAAGAAATAAATTGATGGTCATTCCCTTGTTGTAATTGATTTCTTAGAGTTTATAGTTAGTTTTTGTAACACATAAGTTGATTGCAATATCAAGAAGATTATTCACTATTTATCTACTATAAGGGATAGATCTAAAGAGAAGAATATTAGTGAGAAAGTATTGAAGAAGTAAATCAAATAAGAAACCATCTAAATCCATAGGTGCACCTACCTTGGCCTTGCAAAGCCTAAAGAGTAGAAAGCTCTTGTGTGCTTTGTTGAAGTTGGTCTACATCTAAGATAATTTCTACTGAAAATGGGAATTAGCTAATCCTTAGGCTTTTATTTATCCTTTGCATCATGGTACATGGATTTGGAAACCTATAGTTTCAAAACACCAACAAATTCAACTTCTAATTACTTCAAATACTTTAAATCTGATCATTGAGTAGCTTGGTCTCTATAGAAAATAATCAATAACATAAAACTTGTAGTCCACTATCCTAATAGTCACAAACATTTTAGAGTGTAAAACATTAATAGTAAAACATCTCAAATAACATCCACATAACTATGACACTAGGTTTTAATGTGGAAAGCCAATTTGGGCAAAATCACTAGTAACATGCTAACAATTTTCACTCTTATGAAGTGAGATCAATGAGGAGTGAACCCTATTAAACATTACAAAACACATCGTTAAATATGACCCTATTAAAAAATTTAATCATCCTATTAGGAATGATCTAGTTAGAGGGATTTAGAGCATTCCATTAGAATGTCACCTTGATTAAAGGATTTACAAATGACTATTAGGTTAGCTTTGATTAAAGGATTTCAAACTAATATAATGGTTAGAAAGTAATAACAGATTGAACTGATAAATACAAGTCAATTAAAAATTATAGATCACAATGTAGCTCATATGTTGATTCATTGATTGACCTCCATTATCATCTTTGTCTTTTATCTTCTTGGAGATCATTCAAATGATGACATTTCACCTATTCATAACTCTTCTCAGCCTCCTGCTTAAGAACACTAGTTAATAGCATCAAAAAACATCTTCTCGTCAACCTTTTTTAGGTTACCATTATACCTCCTTAAATAGGTAGTTCAAAGATTTTTCCACTTAAGCACCACCATAGATTTTAAGGTTTGATCAGATTCATTGAATCAGTGCCTATAAACACTCAAACATAGTTTCTCTTGAATCAAATCATCTAGGTCATCCATCCTTATCTTCACCATATTTTACATATTCCAAGATTTGAATTGTGTTAGCTAAAACCCAATATTTCCTCATAAACTGCCAAATGTGGACACTCACCCAATAGTGTCTTCTCACACATGATCATCATTGAATTACTTGGTCAACACTAGCATCACTTGACATATTCTTCTAGTTTCTTAATATTCGATTTGTTTATTTAGTCAAGCCTATGCATTTGGTCTTCCTTTGATCATTCATTCTAGGCTTTAATACAACTGTCTTCTCCACTTGGGTTGTGATTAAACATTCACATTATCTTGTCAAGGTCTAACTAATAAAGTACCCATTATATTTTCACATAACTCAATCTTTCTTTTAGGTCATTTTTTAATCTCTTCTTTTCAAATCTTCTTTATCAATTAGATTGATATGGCACTCTACTCAGATAGAAACTATCTTACCAATAAGGTTTGACATCAATGACAAAATAAATTTTTTATCAATTTTTTAAATCCAAAAATCTCTATCTTTGGCATTGATGGAAACACCTCTAGTTAACATGAAATCCAAAATATTCAATTGCTTCAAGAAAATCTTGATTATCCTTAATTTCATTTTGATTTGTATCTCAGTTTCTAACAATTTCCCTTTTTAGTTTCATTCTAGTTCTGATCCATGCAACTTTGATATGTAATAAAGACTCCCTCTATCATATTAGATCATGAAAATCAATCATCTCCCTTTTTGATAGATAAATCTTTGAACTTCTACGTTTCTTGATTGTTCACAACACCATTCACTAATTTTTCTTTGCTAATGCATTCTCCCTCTTAATGGTAACTTTATAACATCTCCCTTTTTGACAACAATGCCAAAGATACTTCATCATTCTCATAAATCTTAATCATATAGATATCTTCATGTTAGTTTTTTGAATTTAATACTTCTTCTATCATCTTTCTTCATGAATTTTGTCATCTCCTAGAGTATGACTTTCTACATCAACTTGTAAGATATTCTTATCAAAATATTTGATGCAGAGCTCCATCTTTTCTTAGACAAACTCAGCTAGGGGAATCACCCCTAATTTACCTCTTAGACACTCATGTGCATCCTTAGATAAATCCTTTGTGAAAATATCATCTATTTTCTCCTTAATGTTCACATACTCCAATCTTCTTTATCTTGAACTAGTTCCCTCAAGTAGTGATACTTGAGAGCAATATACCTAGTCTTTGTGTTCATTACAAGGTTCTTTGATATATTTATAGAACTTATGTTATCACAATAGATAACAAATAGATCAGTGATCTCTTCCTTCATCCATTTAAAAAAAAATTTAATCCACACAATGTTAGAACAATTCAGTACTGTTGCCACATATTCAACTTTTATTGTTGTGTAAGCATGCTTTCAACACTCGAGTTTTAAATTTTCCAAATTTTTCTTGTGTAGAAATTGTTTTGATTTCGCATTAGTTTTCTCTACTAATGATGCATTTCTAGAATTAACTTATAAAGAAGGCAATGTTCTGAAGTTTGTGTTGAACATGAACTTGAAACTCAAAGTTTATAGTTTCAAAGTTCAAAGTTCAAAATAAAGATTCATATGTTTGGGAGTTTAGGTTTGAGGTACAGTTTAGAAGTTTGAGCTCAAGGATTCAAGTTTTGAAGTTCAACTTCAAGGTTTAGCTTCAAGGTTCAATTTAGAAGTACATTTTGATGCTTCAAGTTTCCAAGCATGGACTTAGCTCAAAAGGCATTTAGCTTAGATCCATGAACTTTAATTCAAAATTTGAAGGTTCATCAAGTTCAGAGTTCAAGTTCGAATACTTGACTTGTCATTTTAGAGGAATTAGTTCAAATAAATCTAACAAGGTATAAAAGGTTCAAAATGGTCCAAAAGGTTAAACAAGGTTCAATTTTTTTAGTTTAGTTTAAATAGGTTTAGACTAGTATATACCAATTCAAAATCCTCTGAACAAGTTCATTGATTCAGAGGTTCGACTTTAGGGTTCCAAGTTAACAATTTTAAGCTATTTAGAGTTCTCAAATTTGTACGCTAAAATTTATTCAATTTGGAAAAGGCATTCCAATGACCCTCCCATGATTGAGAATGATCTTCTCAAATCATTAACTCTTTTATCATTGTAAAAGTTGGTTGACAAAGTTGACTGTGGCTAAAAAGAAGAAATGCAATTTGATAGATGGTCACTCTTTTATGCAAGAAAGTTATCCAAAATGGTGTCCACATTCATGTTACATCATTCTTTTTGGAAGCTTGGAAAATTTTTGCAAATTCATGGACTTCAAATACAATTCCATATATAGATCAGCTCAAAATGCAAGTATGGACATGAAGAATGTTTATGGTTTTCAATGCAACCAAAAAACACAAAGTTGTTGCTGACACACATATCAATCTTGGTTAGTGGACTATATATTTTAATCCAACCATTTGGATCAAGTTGAATTTTTAATATGTGTGGCAAAATCTAGTTCTATAAATTGTGTTCAAAGAATTTTGTAAGATTCAATACAGATCAAACCTATCAAACCTATCAATGATAGTCACAAAATAATAATAGAAACATGAGTCATGTTTTAGGGGGCATAGGTTTCAATCTAACCATTGGATTAAGATGATGTTTGGATATGTTTTAAAAAACCTAGTTTTTGAAATCCTCCGTATATGGTTTGCTTAGATAAAGTACAACTTAAAGGTTATGAGCATTGGAGTGAACTATCAAAATTGTTAATGACAATTATGAAATCATGAAAACATCTCATCACTAGCATATGTCACCTGCCCAAATTGCATATGACCTTAATTTGATAGGTTTATTTATTCTTATATTTATAATAATAATGTTTATAAAGAATAAAAAAATGGTAGAGGAAATAATAAGAATGGACATGACAGGGAATACTTTTAAAAGATATTATAAAAATTGTGATTATCAAAAGCATAAGTGATCTGGAGATAAAATTAAAATAAAATCCAAGAATCGGTTATGAGAACTGAAAAGTCACAAGGAAATGATTATTTATTCTAATATTTTCAAGAAATGGGGGTTCTTCTTTTTTGCAAGTCTTGATGCTGCCAAGGGAGAAGAATACTTTTTTGATTGTAATAGGGGAATATAGAAGAGTTTATTTTATGCTTTTTGCATTCTTGATTATAGAGGAAGGACATATAATAATCATGTGGCTATTTTGTTATGTTTAGAAATAGAAATGAATTTGTATCACATGTCATGTGGACTATATTTTTTTTTTTCTTGATTAAGATTTATCATGAGGTTCTCTTCTTCATATTACTATATATAATCCTTTTTGTTACCAAAAATATGTTGTATGTAATTCTGTGGTTCACATATTCACATTTTGCATAATAAAATATGTTTAAATCACCTTGTTTCATTTTTAGTGTGGACAGTTGAATAGGTGATCTTATGGTTATCTGTATGTCCTCTTGCTTTGGTTTTTAAATCTAATAATTACACTCAATCTATGGTTATAGGAAAGTGTTAGAACACCTTAGTGCCTTCTAGTTAAAGGTATATCCAGATATTTAATTCATTGAAAATATTTCAATGAGGGAGTTGTACCTCTCAATTCAGAGGGGAGTTATCAATCAATGATAACTCATCTAGCTGTTAGTGGCTTTTGTTTTTTGGTTTGGGTGTCTTGAGTCATATTGTGTAGTTCTTTTCAAAGGAAAAATCTATTTATTAACATTTTAATTTTGAAATGTAGTTCTACTTCTTTCTTGTCCATGAAGCCAATCTCTTTCCAAGAAAGAAAGCTCCACCACTTGTACTATTTCTATCATCAACATTTCCTGCCCAATCGGCATATGCATATACTTTTAGTTCAAATTTGTCATTATTTTTGTAATATAGTCCATAGTACTCTATTCCTTTTAGATATGTTAGTATTATTTCCACTGTCATCATGTGATTTCCCTTAGGATTTGTAGAAAATTGATGCAGGAGCACCTTTACCCTAGAACATTATGGAAAATTTCATAACATTATAATATCTTAGTTTTTTTTAGCATTTTGTGGGATCATGTATAAGAGATGGTTAAATAGATGAAAACTACATTATATTGTGTTAAAAGAGTGGGAAAGCTTGAAATAGCATTCTAATTATGAAAGTGTGGGAATATGAGGTAAATAGGTGGTTTTCATAACTACCTTAGAAATCTTCATAAAGAGAGATGTGTAACTGATTAGCAAAGAGAAGAGAATCCATAAAGGAGTTGAAGAGATATAGCTCAAAAGAGAGTGTGAATTAAGAGGGAATTCACATGGCTCTCTAGTAGCAGCCAGAGAACCATACTTTTGTAGTCTGCAAATTAGCATGTAATGGAAATATGTGTTTTTGTTAATAATGTTTCAGTTTTACTGAAGTTTTCTCCTTTTCAATTCTTGATTAGTTACATATGCATTCGATTACTATTCCTGGATAGTTGGTTCCTAAATACAAGAACATGAAATTAAGATGATAATTAATTTGGATTAATCCATGCTATGATTGGCTAGTTGTATATTGAATTCCAAACCAACTTTCCTTCATATTATGATCAGGTTCATGTTCTATCAAAATATTGTTTTTTTTTTCTATCTCTGGATAGACCCACACTCAGACATGAATAAATTTTGAATTGGATGAAAAATTATTGATTGCTCTAGTGAAGATGGGTGCAATTAGCTTTGAAACAACATATTCAAAGCTCATCAAAATCTAATAGTTGGTTGGAAAGTTATGTCACTCGTATTGAGGGTATTTTTTTGAGACACATACAGAATACAAATTGAACACCCATATCAAAATCCATTTGAAAAACTTGATAGTCTTTAACATAGTTATAGGGGACTGATATATTTGCAAACTAGTTGATTTGATTCAATCCCACTTAAGAACCCATAACATATTAAAATCATGCTCTTCCCTTTAGGAACCAGCTATCCAAGAATAGTAACTGAATGCATATGTAACTAATCAAGAATCAATAAGGAGAAAACTTTAGAAAAACTAAAACATTATTAACAAAAACACATATTTCCATTACATGCCAATTTGCATACTACAAAAGTATGGCTCTTTGGCTACTACTAGAGAGCCATATGAATACCCTCTTAATTCACAATCTCTTTTTAGCTATATCTCTTCAACTCCTTTATCGATTCTCCTCTCTTTGCCAATCAATTACACATCTCTCTTTATGGAGATTTCTAAGGTAGTTATGAAAACCACCTATCTACTTGATATTCCCACTTTTTCATAATTAGAATTTTATTTCAAGCTTTCCCACTCTTTTAACAAATTATAATGTACTTTTCATCTATTTAACCATCTCTTATACATGATCCCACAAAATGCTAAAAAAACTAAGACATTACAATGTTATGAAATTTTCCATAATGTTCTAGGGTCGAGGTGCTCCTACATCATACAAGCTGAGCATAGAATGGAGTAATCCAAAGGAATTTCCATCTTAATTTCATGTTCTTGTATTTAGGAACCAACTATCTAGGAATAGTAACCGAATGCATATGTAACTAATCAAGAAGTGATAAGGAGAAAACTTTAGTAAAACTGAAACATTATTAACAAAAACACATATTTCCATTACATGCTAATTTTTAGACTACAAAAGTATGGCTCTCTGGCTGCTACCAAAGAGCCATGTGAATTCCCTCTTAATTCACACTCTCTTTTTAGATATATCTCTTCAACTCCTTTATTGATTCTCATCTCTTTGCTAATTGGTTACACATCTCTCTTTATGGAGATTTCTAAGGTAGTTATGAATACCACCTATCTACCTGATATTCCCACTCTTTCATAATTAGAATGCTATTTCAAGCTTTCCCACTCTTTTAATATATTATAATGTACTTTTCATCTATTTAACCATTTCTTATACATGATCCCACAAAATGCTAAAAAAACTAAGACAATACAATGTTATGAATTTTTCCATAATGTTCTAGGGTTGAGGTGCTCCCACATCAAAAACATTACAACAATCTCAACTACTAATGAAATATATGGTCTATTTTGAATAACATATTTTAGCTTCCCAATCCATTGATCTATATAATGTATTGTTCACATCAATAGAATCATCATTCTTAGAGAGCTTATGTATAGTAGCCATAGGCATGCTGACTAGTCTTGAATCTTCCATCACAAATGTTTTCATCATCTGCTTGATGTATTTCGATTGGGTAATGTAAATACCTTTATTCATCTAATATACTGTTAAACCAACAAAGAAATTGATTTCCCCTAACATAGACATTTAAAATTCCTTTTGCATCTCATTAGAAAATGACTTTCATAATGCATCTTTTCCTCCAAATATGATATCATCCACAAATATTTTAGCTAGTAGTATCCCTTTACCACCTTTAGTATTCAAGTACAAATTATTGTTGTCATTGGTACTTTCCAAACCCATCTTTACCAAATATTTGTGCAACCTCTCATACCATGCTCTAGGGGCTTGTTTCAATCCATATAGTGCTTTATGTAGTTTATATACCATATTCTTCTTTCTTGGATCAAAAAATCCTTCTAGTTGTTTAATGTAAACTCATTCTTCAAGTATTCCATTCAGAAATGCAAATTTGGCATCCATTTGATAAACTTTAAATCCTTTGTAAACATAATATACAAGCAAAGTTCTAAATCCTTCCAATCTTTCAATTAGGGAATTTGTTTTTTCCAAAGTTCATGCCTTCTTCTTGTGCATATTCTTTGCATACCAATCTAGCCTTGTTCCTTGTGACTTCCCCTTTTTCATTCAACTTGTTCTTGAATACCCACTTTGTTCCAATAACATTATTATATTTTGGTCTTGGTACTAATGACTATTGACATATCAGTCAAGTTTTTTATTAGTGACACACAATTATTCAGTTTGTATATAGCTACTGAGCTCATTGTACAATTCATAGTGTTTTCCATGTATTTCAATTTTCACCAAGTTCTGTAATTGCTACTGAGTCCTTTGGACAAATCTTAGTGGTTACCAAGTAGATTTAGTTAATGTGAAGACTAGCAGTGTAAACCATGCATTTTTGTTGATGTTGAGTTTATCAGTGGTTACCGAGTAGTGCAGTGTTCACCAAGTTTGTAGTGTATGTGATGAGAGTCCATTGTTAACTGAGCTTCCAAGTATTAACTAAGAGACTCAGTTTATACTAAGCTCGAGGTGAGAATGTTTACCAAGTCATACAATGTAAATCAAGAGACTTAGTTTACATGATGAGTTTCACAATATCTACCAAGTCACCAATGTAGACCAAGTTCAAGACTACTTAGAAGTGATCAGTATGGACCAAGCTTCTATTTCTACCAAGTGCATGATGATGCTGAGTATTGACAGTGGATGCTGAGTATTAGAACCTCACCAAGTCAGTCTTCAGAACCCAAATGTCTTCAAGTGGGCCAACTTTGTAATATTTGTGCAAACTTGTATGATGGCCGACTTTGCAATTTGTATAATTGGATTGATATCTATGTAATTCATTATTTCATATCCAAGCATGTAATCTGTGAAAATATGAAGATGTGAATGCAAATTATGTCAAAGAAAAGTAGGAGTGAATTGTAAAAGCCATAACAACATAAGGAGCAACAGAGACATATCTATCACATAAAGGTGATCAATACACAAAAGAATCTCATTCAACAAGCCGAGTTGCAAATCAAAGATCATCTAATGGTTCATCCTAATAGGTGGATCAGTCAAATCCTTTCACAAGGTAGACCTAACAATATTTTGTAAATCTCTTTACTGATTTCATACTTAATTGTATGTTTGTAAATCCTTTCACAATGTGGACCTAGAAATCCTTATTGATCCTGATAGGGTAGATCATTAGAAGTGATCAATGTAAGCTTTAACAAGCTAACTTCATACTGCAGTATTAAATTTGTGGGTATTATCCTAACCCTAGTTCTAATTTCTATTTGGAAGGTTTCTGGGTCACCAAATCTTTGTGCCTCAGTGTTATGAATGCTTTTAGTTTCTTATGCATGCAATTAGATCAGAATTTATATGATGGATTAAATGCTAATTGAATGGTTGGATTAAAGGTTGAAATTGTTGAAGTTTTAGAAGTTACTAATTCACCCCTCCCCTCTTAGTAACTTAGCTTAGTCTTGAATACTTCCAACAATTGGTATCAGAGCTTTTTGGTTCTAAAGAAAAAGCTTAATAGCTTGAGCAAAGATCAAGGCCATGGAGATATTCAAACTTGAAATAGCCATTGATAGTGAAAAGTTGGATTTAGAAATGGCCATTGCCCAAGTCAAGAAAGCAAAGGAGAAACTCTCTCAATCATTGAAAAGAAGAAAGAACTTGCAATTCAAATGAATGATCAACTCTAGATTAAAGAAAGAATTGAAGACTTTCATTCAAGAAATTTAGATGAAGCCAATGAAGCAATCAAAGAACTCCTAGAAAAGAAAGGTTCCCTACAAGAAGAAGTAAGAAAGATAAGAAGAGAATAAGAAATTTAGTCGATAAGGTTATGTGAAGTCTTGGAACAGAGAAAGAAGATAAAAGAAGAGATAGATGGAAGGAATAGTGAAATGTAGAACCAATCCCTTTAGTAAGTAGACCTTATTGATCAGCTCTCCAATGCAAATGAAGAAATCATGAGCCTAAGATTTGAAAATGAAAGAATGAGGAATGATCTAAATTCTGAAAGGCAAATCAATGAAAGAATGAGAAATGATCTGAAATCTGAAAGATAAATCAATGAAAGATTAAGAAATGATCTAAACTAAGAGAAGTAAATTAATGAAAGAATGATGAAATCTCAAGCAAGCATGAATCAATTTAATGGGAAAAACATCTATAGGCAAAAAGGAAAAGCAAGAATTTGATATACGGAAGAAGGAGAATCATCCAAGCAAGGAGCTTAAAAGAACCAAAGACCTACTTATAGTTACTATGGTAAGATAGGTCATACATCAAACAAGTGTTGGAGTAATAGAAAAGTAGAGTTCAATGGAAAAAGCTACAATTGTGATCAGCATGGTCATAAGGCTAATGAATGTAAAGAGAAACCAAGATTTGAAGGCAGATGTCACAAATGCAAGAAACATGGACACAAGTCATCAGAATGCAAAACCAAGGTATTGAATCCAGTAGAGAAAATTGTGAAAGCAATATTTGGATGCGACTACAACACCTAGTGTAGTTGTCATTGTTGTGTAGAATTTGGACACATTGGTATGAATTGTGTTAAACATCATATGAGGAAAAGAGATACTACTAAAAGATGTTTAATTTGTATAGTACTTGGTTATCTTCCCAAGAACTACATGAATATTGGTAAAATTAAAGATGAGAAGAAGGAAAAAGTGGATAACATCCAAAAAATAGATGAGACAACAATGGGTTCCTAAGTCTACCAAGGATACAAGTCCGAGCAATGATGGTCAAATCACTCAAGAATTGGGTGACTCTACTATTTTTAATTAAGTTCTCATAGGAGAATTGGAACTAGGCTATCAAAGATAACATCTAAATTAGTTCCAATTGAAAGGTGGCAAAGATCCAAATCTATATTTAGGGTACAAAGGGATCACTGAGTGAGATCAGTATTAGTTAATACCAAGTTACTTCTCTACCAAGTGAGGTCAAGTCATAGACTCTATTGAGTGAGATCAAGAGTAATAAAGATTCATATGATTACCAAGTTATGAAGACTTCGTTGAGTGTTCGATGCCAAGTAGTGGATGTTTGTCAATGTGATGTCAATCGATCTACCTTTGTACAAAGTATTAATGGAAGTTTTTTAACAAAAGGCACAAAATAAAAATCATTTCTTACTGTGAAATTTTGAGTGCTATTGTGAAGAGTGATTTTTGGTGTGACCAAAGTGATTTGAGTGAATTTCCAACAATTTTTTTTCAAATTCTCTCAATCTACTGAATGAAAATGACATCCCAAAATGACAAGATTAAGTGAGGATTTGACATGTTGGTTCATGGAGTTGAGTGGAAGGCACCAGACTTCAAGCTCACTCTTGCAGTTTCCAAAACCTTAGATCCAAGCAATGCACAATCCCAAATTCCTCCAAAGGTACTTCTTATCAATGATATTTACACTCATTTCAAATGTGTTATTCAAGAGATTGGTACACTAGAAATAGATGATGCCCTAGGTCAATTATGTGTGTTCGAATGGAGTCCTAAAACTCGATCATCAACATCTAGAAACCAAAGGGTTGACACACATCCCTCCCATGCCCTCAAGAATTTCAAATCAAATGAATTAGGTTTATCCTTAGTTAGGTGCATAATGGGCAGTTATGGCTAGAACAACCAATTTTGATAACCAAGAAGATGATTCATCAAATCACTAGCCTCCTAATGCTAGCCAAAGCCAAAATGAAAAAAGCCCTAGGTCGAGCAAAACTAGAAAAGAAAACCCTAGCTGAATGGGATGGTAGAGGAATGAAAACCAATAGTGTCACTGATGTAGAACTAAAGTTTGGTATTCACGTTATTACACACAAGATATACAATTCAAGTAGACTAAATAGTGTGTCATGTGAAGTTGTGGACTTGGCTTACAAGGTGGTTAAGAATAATTTATCATACAACCTTGTCGAGCTATTGTTGAGATAGTTCAACAAGAACATGGAAAGCATAAGGACCTCAAAGAATAACCCATGTAAATTTGGTTCCTTGTTGACTTGTCTATTCTTTTATGTACATACATTTTTTCCTTCTAAAGGCACTATAGTGTAGAGAAAAGATGTGCCTGTGCTTTATCAAATCAACGAGTATAATACCAAGATGGGTGAAAATTAAAAAAAGTATTATGGACAACTACTTCGATGTATTTAAGGAGAAAATGAATAATAGGTTTAGAATTCCCAAGAAGCTAATTGAGAATTATAAAGATGATACATGTTTCATGATGGATAGTGACAAGGTGTATATTTAGGTAGCTAAGCCTAGAATTGTGTGGGTAAAACCTCTTGGTTATGAGGTCAACATTGATGAAGCAAAGGATGTCATTGAAGCTCTTATCAATGAGTTAGTTGATCCTAAGGTTGCATACTTTGGAAAATATGATGAAGAAAAGGCCAAGATTGAACTTGAAATAAAAACTCCCTCAAGTAGTCAACAAAGGGAAAAGAAGGATTGAAAAAATGAAATCAAGTTCACCCCCTTTGTTAACAGAGGGAAAAGGTGAGGAAGAGCAAGGTGAAGAAGTAGAGGATGAGGAAGAAGAGCCACTAAAAAAGAAAAGAAAGCTGATCATCACCAAGCTAGCAATACCATCCACTAAAATTTTTACAAGGAGATCTTCAAGAAAGAAAGCTGGCAAAGAAGGAGTAGACATCATATTCAGTAGATCTCCACCCACCTTCTGCGACAGATTAAAGCAATTGGAAGAAGTGGTAGGCAGAAAAAATTTCAAATAATTGAAATATGAGACTAGGATTGTAGAGGAGAAGAAGTAGATTGAAGACCTGGTGTTAAATAAAATGGGTAAGTGGAAATACTTACCGGATCAACTCGCTTCTCAAGTTCCTAGTGAATTATTGGAAAAGATAAATCCAAGATGGGATTTTGCTATGCAAACTGTCAAGGATATATATGGGCAAATCTTGAGGTAGCTATTATCGAGCATATTAGATGTTGAGGTAAAAGAGTCACTAAAGAAAAATGAAGAAAAATAGACTCTAAAGTTTAATACTTGTCTAGTTTTTATCAAGGACACTGAGCATGTTGTTAGGAATGCAACAAACACTTGGAAGAATATTTATTTGTTACATAAACCAAGTGATTTTCTAGTCAATGTCAAAGATGATGATGAAGAAGAAGATAATGAGAAAGATGAAGAAGTAACTCACTTTGAAAATGAAGAAGATGAAGAGGATCAAGGACAAGAGGCTGCTAAGGAAGAAAATCAAGATGATGAGGAGATTGACCCAGTCAAGATAGCTGCAGTAGTCATTACCTCACTTCCTCACTCTCCAAGCAAGCCAGTGTCAACATCAAGTGTAGAGACAACATCAACAAGTTTGATTATGACCACTAGTGATATGTTGAATGTCCAATCACTCTTTGTTCCTACTTAGTTCAACACATCAGTGATAGAAGTGACTTCCACTTCATCTACCAAGCTACAGATTCCTCCATCTACTGAGTGAAATACTTTAGTTCTAATTTCTCTAGTTTTGACTTCTTTAGTTGTAAGCACACCAATTTTGGGTTTTACAATTTTGAGCACACCAATTTTGGGTTCCTTAGGTATTTTTGTAAGTATTTCTTCAATTAGTATGGTATCATTTTTTACTACAAACCCAAGTATCTCTACTATTATTTCTATTCTAGATACAAAAGCAATAAGTGTAAGGATAGTTGAGTCCAAGGTTCCACTAAGAACAAAATTTTTGGGAAAAGGAAAGGAGATAAAGGAAGACACTGATTAGATGAGGAAATAGTAATCCCTAGTTGGGATATTTATAAGCTTACTCCAAACCAAATGAAGATATTTGGTGAACTCCTCCAAAAGAAGGCTAAACAAAAAAGGCTAAGAGAGAAGAGAGATAAAGAGTATAAGATAATTTATGATGCTAAAAAAATTTTGGTAGAGGCTATAGGAATTGAGATTGATTCTTCTCAACCTATTTTGTATTAACTAGTAGAAGCAGTCCAAAAATTCAATGAAGACATTGATGGACAAGATAAGCTGGTGTAGAAGATTGAAAAGAAGTTTGACAATAAAGTACTGGAGCACATTGTTTAGCAGATTGCCATTCAACAAGTAGAACTTTCTACAATTTTTGGAAATTTAGAAACATCATGTTCAAACTTTTTGGGAAACTATGTGATGTTTATGGTTTTACAAAGGAAATAAAGGACAAATTGTCCAAAATAGATGAAGATCTAAAGGCTAGTGCTCAGCAACTACAACTTGACCCTAGTTCAAGCTCTACACACTTCAAGAAAATAAGTTTCTTGTTAGATATGCAAGCATAATTGCTAAGGGAAGAAGTAAGGATCAGATCCACATTGATTGACATACAAAACATGATCATTCCTAACATGGATGCACTAAAAAAACATATTGCATATTCCAAAACTCTAATCCATGACAATAACTTCTCTCCTGTAGTCCATATGATAGAATTTTCAGTAGAGGTACAAATTGCACTTCATATATTTAATGTCCTAGAGGAAAATTGGGATAAAACCTTGGATATCATTCTTAAGGTACATTCTAAATTTTTTGTCTAATTTTGGTGTTTCTATGTAAATAAAATAGAATAAATTTTTGGCATTACTATCAAATAAGGGGAGAGAGAGACATAGTATGAAAAAAAGCGGGGAGATTGATACATAGTATGAATAAAAAAATAGCAGACAGTATGGGAAAACACACTATGGCAGAGAACTTGCAATAAGTAAGACATGTATAGAAAGACATGTTGTATATAGCAAGAAGATGTATAGCATACTGTATATACCTTACAAAATCAATTTTGGAAAATCCCAAAAATAGTATACTCTACCAAGCCAGTATCACGTGGTAATGGATATAAGGTATTCCATTTTGGCTGATAAGTGTTTTTGTCACTAATGCCAAAGGGGGAGATTGTTGACATATTAATCAAGTTTGTTATTAGTGACACACACTTATTTTAGTTTGTATATAGCTACTGAGCTCATTGTACAGTCCATGATATTTTCCATGTATTTTAGTTTTCACCAAGTTCTACAGTTTCTATCGAGTCCTTTGGACAAATCCTAGTGGTTACTGAGTAGATTTAGTTAATGTGAAGACCAACAGTGTAAATTGTGCATTTCAATTGATGCCAAGTTTATCAATGGTTATCGAGCAATGTAGTGCTCACCGACTTCATAGTGTATGTGATGAGAGTCCAGTGTTAATTGAGCTTCCTAGCATAAACCAAGAGACTTAGTTTATACCAAGATCAAGGTGAAAATGTTTACTAAGTCATACAATGTAAATCAAGACTCTCAATTTATATGATGAGTTTCACAATGTCTATCGAGTCACCAGTGCAGACTAAGTTCAGGACTACTTAGAAGTGATCAATATGGACTGAGCTTCTACGTCTACCAAGTGCATGATGATGCTAAGTATTGACAGTGTATGTTGAGTATCAGAACCTCACTAAGTCAGTCTTCAAAACCCAAATGTCTTCATGTGGGCTAACTTTGTAATATTTGTACAAACTTGTATGATGACCGACTTTGTAATTTGTATAATTGGATTGATATATATATATATATATATATATATATATATATATATATATATATATATATATTTAATGCACTATTTCATATCCAAGCATGTAATGTGTGAAAAAAAAGTAGAAGGAGAAAATTGTAAAAGCCATAACAACATAAGTAGCAACAGAGACATATCTATCACAGAAAGGTGATCGATACACAAATGAATCTCATTCAACAAGCTAAGTTGCAAATCAAAGCTCATCTACTACTTCATCCTAATAGGTGGATCAGTCAAATTCTTTCACAAGGTAGACCTAGTAGTCTTTTTTAAATCTCTTCACTGAGTGCATACTTAATTGTATGTTTGTAAATCATTTCACAAGATGGACCTACTAGTCATTATTGCTTCTAACAGGGTAGATGATCAGAAGTGGTCAATGTAAGCTTTAATAGGCTAACTTTATACTATAGTACTAAATTTGTGGGTATTATCCCCATGCTAATTTTACTTTCTATTTGGAAGGTTTATGGGTCACCAAATCCTTGTGTCTTAGTGTTATGAATGCTTTTAGTTTCTTATGCATGCAATCAGAAGAGAATTTATATGATGGATTAAATGCTAATTAAATGGTTGGATTAAAGGTTGAAATTGTTGAAGTTTTAGAAGTTATTGATTCACCCCTCCCCTCTTAGTAACTTAGCTTAGTCTTGAATATTTCCAACAATGACTAGGTTATGTTCTTCACTATTTTTTTAATTTCTTCATTTGTTGCTTGAATCCAATCTTCATTGTTCAAATAATTCTTCACTATTTTAGGTTAAAACTCACAAAGTAAACATGTGTCACTTCTCAACATTTTTCTTTTCATGACTCCAAAGTCTTTGTTTCCAATTATTTTCTTAGGTGCATGGTGTCTTCTCACACATTCTACTAACATAGGCTCTTTTCTTCTTTCTTCTTCTTTAGGTTCATCTTGAAGATTTACCTTAGGTTGTACTTCATGTATCTCTTCTTGTGCTTCTAGTTTCTTGGCACTATCTTCTTGGTGCTCAACAATGTCTTCTTGTATCTTGACATCATTCTATTGATGCTCAATACCTATAGTCTATTGCTTAGGAACCTGCTATTGCAACTCAACATTCATAGTTTGTTGTTGTTTAGTAGCCTTGTTCTCTAGAAACTTTCAAGTAAGGTGTAGGACACAAATTTATTAAAAAATCTAAATGTGTTGTAGACTTCAGGTTTTGTCTAGAATTTAGCTTCATTCTTTTCTGCATATTCATCAACTCTTACATTTGCACTTTCCACAACTTTGCTAGTGTTAGAATTCAAACACTTATAAGATTTTCTCTTAGTGGAATATCATAGGAATATGCCTTCATCACTTTTAGCATCATGTTTTCCATTTCTATTTTCCTTTAGTAAATAACATTTACTTCCAAAGACTTTAAACTATTTCACATTAGGTGCATACCCAAACCACCAAAGGGTGTAACATTTGTACCTTTCTTGACCTATACTTGGTTCAAAGTATAAACTATTGTACTTATAGCTTCTCTCTAGTATTTTTGTGATACATTATTTCTCCATCATAAATGTTCTAGCACAATCCATAATTTATCTATTCCTTCTTTCAACTATTCCATTCTATGGAGGGGTTTTGGGTGTTGACATCCATCTCTTGATTCTTCTATCGTAGCATAATATGTTGAATTCATTAGAAATAAAAATTTTTCCTCTATCAAATCTCAAACACTTTAGACTTTTACCTATTTCCTTTTCAACTAATGCTAAATACGACATAAAAATTTGAAAAGCATTAGATTTTTCTTTTAGAAGCATCACAAACATCATTCTAGAGTAGTCATCAAAAACTATAAATAAATATTTATCACCATAGTAGCCTTGCACAACAATAGTTCCACAAAGGTCGGTATTAATCAATTCTAGAATATCATTAGATGAGTAAATCTTGCTCTTGAAACTAGATTTTTTCATTTTACCCAACTGGTATAGTTTACACATACCATTATATGGTTTTCTCAAATTTGGTAATCCTCTTACTCTTTTCATCATGCTAATTATTACCAAGTTATCAAAGTTCACATTACACAAACTCTTATGCCATATCCATTTATCATCAAATTGTGTAAACAAGCATGTCTCATCAGATAAATCAAAATCGAACAAGTTATCTCTTGTGTGTTCTCCACTTCCAATTAGTTCACCATTACCTCTTGTGATGAAATTAAAATTTCTATCCTAATACGTTCAATTGTGCAACACTCAACTAATTATAGTTATATCCTTCAACCCAATAAAAATTATCACACCTCATCTTATCAGTCAATTTTATTGATCCTTTAAATTTCACAAGACATGATGCACCATTACCAAAGTTGAAACAACTACCTTTATATTGTTCCAAGGTTTGAAACTTACTTTTATCACTAGTGATGTGATGTGAGTAGCCAATATCAATTATCCATCTATCACCTTTACTCACATATAGAATTAATATATTTTTTTCATCTTAATTAGAATTTTCTTTCATAACAACATAGACAAATTCTTCATCATTACTATTAGACTCATTGTCAGTTTATTCTTCAGAAATATATCAAAATTTCTTACCTTTATTTTTCTAGTCCATATTTCTTCTCTTGTCTCTCTCATCTCTTCTGCCATTATACTATATTTTCTTCTTTCATCGCTACTTTCTTTGTAAGGACATATTGCAACAATGTGACCAACATTGTTACTATTGGAATTTGATTGAAAAGATCACTATTAAAGAAGGGAGATTGTTGAAATCTAATTAAAAAGATCATTGTTCAAGAAGAGATATTGTTGGTAAAGAATGTTTTCAATCATAGTTTTGTCACCGATGTTAAACCTCCTATTTGATACAATGACAATTTCTTATAAGATCCAAGTACTATCACTTAGTTGATTGATGAAGAGGATTTAATCAATAAGATGTAACAAAAGAACCAAAGGGAAAGGTTGAGTTATGGTTTTTTAATGAAGTACAAGGATCAGTTAAAACAATGGTAAAATGATGTATTGATAATACACCTAAAGATATAGAGGTTGGCCACACTTAGAAACTCTAGAAGAATAAGTTGTAACAAAGCTTGACTAAATTCATTAGATGGTGCTAACTAAGTTAGTTTATGCTAAGAAGATTATTAGTAAGTACTAAGAAAATGAAAAATCTATTGTGTGCTGAGTGAAACAGAATGTGCTGAGCTAGACAAAAATGTAATAGGTGTCAAACATCAATAAAACTTAGTTGATCTCTAGTGAATCCATAGTAAGTGCCAAGTAACATAGTATGTTCCTGGCATCAGAAATTCAATAGTGCCAAGCTATTGCACTGTTTAAAAAGTCAAAGATTTGCCAAATCTGAGCTGACAAATTTCTTACCTTGAATTTTTTGAACTAGATAGAAGATAAGGATGATGAGCCGATGGCGCAAAATTCTAGGTTAACTATTTTTAGGCAAATACAAGAGGATTCTACATGATGTTTCTAGGAAAAACAAGATAAGGGGCAGATTCATTGAATCTTACCTAATCCATTCAAACCAAAAATAAGAGTAGGAAGATTTGATTAGGAAAATTATTCCAAACATCTATTTAAGGAGTTATAGGTCAAGAAGCAAGAGTGGTTAGAGTAGAGTGTGTGGTGTCAAGGAGAAGGCATCAAAAAGGAGGAACAAAGTACAAAGACTCTGCTTCGATAGGTGACCATAGAGGTGATTGCATTGGCACAATGAGCATGGAGAATCAAGGAGACAAATCTTGAAAGGAGGACAAGTCGTTAGAGCTGTAGAGACTGAAAGCTAGGAAAACTTGTGAGCTGAATTGAGATTTGAAATCTACAAGTTATGTTGTGAGTTGTATCAAATCAAAAGCCCTTATTGTTACTCTCTAGCAATTGTATTAGTTAGGGAAAATCCTATTGACTTAGGTTGGTTTAACAACCATGTTGTAAATCCTTTAATAGGGTGACATTCCAAGTGAATGTTTTAAAGTCCTTTAACTAGACCCAATTTTAATAGGGTGGTTGAAATCCATTAACTAGGTCACATTTAACAATGTGTTTTGTAGCCTTTAATAGGGCATGCCTTTCATAGGGCATCACTTCAGAAGAGTGAGAAAGGAGTAGCATGTTACTAGAGTTTTTTCCCAAATTAGGTTTCCACGTAAATCATTGTGTTATGTGTTGATCTTTCATGTCTTATTTTTGTATGATTGATTTATCAGTAACTTGTTTAGAAGAATGTTTATCTTGGATGCATGGTTAGTTTAAATGGGCTCACTATACTTAGTGAAAAAGTTTTATCAAGACATTTGGACCTTGAATAACTAATTCACCCCCCTAGTTATTCTAAAGAATTTCTAACAATTGGTATCAAAGACATCTATTGATTTGGTTTAAAGGTACTAGAAGTGAAAAATATTAAGATGTGTAGGATAAAAGTTCCCAAGCTTAATAGAGATAACTTTTCTACCTAGAAAAGTTTAATGAAGTTGCATCTTGGATCAATAGGTGATCATGCACAAGCCTCAATTGAAGTGGAACATGTTAATCCTACTGGAGCCCCTATTGCAGAAGATTTGAATAAAAAGAAGGAGCACAATTAGGCAATGTTGGAGATTACCTCTACCCTCAACTATGCTAAATTTGATGACATCAAGGGATGTGACATTGCATTCAAGATGTGGAAAGCCTTGACAAATATTTATGGAGGAGATCAGAATGTCCAAAGAGCAAAGAGAGAAAGCCTCAGAGGAAATTTTTATGACATTAGAATGGAGGAAAGTGAGAACATTGCTCAATATGCCTCTAGAATAAAGGAAGTAATAAGTTCAATAAGAAGTTTGGGTGGTAATTTAGATGATGATACTATAAAAAAAAATTCTTAAGAACCTTGCTCCCCATCTATGCTATTAGAGTATCAGCTATCCAAGATTTAAGATGCATACTAGGAAACAAGCTATCTCTTGAAGGTATAGTGGGAAGACTTACTGCATTTGAGTTATCCAACTTTGATAACTACAAACCTAAGAATCTTGAATCTACTTTCAAGGCCAAGTTGTTGTTGAAAGATATTGAAGAAGTGAAACCAATGAAGAAGGGAAGAAAGATAAAATATGCATCTAGTGATAGCAACATAGATGAAGAAGATGTGGAACAATTGGAAGCGTTTCTAGTGAGAAGATTCATAGAGGAAAAAATAAATTCAAAGGTAAGCTGCCTATCATTTATTTTAATTGCAATGAAGTGGGACACATTGCTGCAAGGTGCACATAGAAAAAGAACTACAATGAAGGCAACAAGCACAAGAATAGAAGAGAAGATGATAATAGAGATTACAAAGACAAAGTCAAAAAGTGTGGTAATCTATGTAGCCATGAAGGATGAGTTAGATGAAGATGAGGCAACAACACTAGTAACCTATGTAAACAATAATGATAGGTGGATCATAGACAGTGGGTGCTCACATCACATGATAGGAGACAAAAGTAAGTTTGTTACTTTTACTCAGTATGATGGAAATAGTGTTAGATTTGGAAATGATGCTCCATGTCTAGTCAAAGGAAAAGGTTCTATTAAGTTTATAGAGAAAATTTCATGTGATAATGCATATTATATTGAAGGATTGACTTACAATCTGCTGAGTGTGTCATAGTTAAGCAATGTAGGATGCAAAGTAGAATTTGGAAACCAAATTGCCAAAATCTATGACATTGATGAAAATCTGATAGGAAAAGGAGACCAAACTAGGAGTAATTTTTTTTACTTGGATATGGAGGATGTTGCCTGTCTCATTGTAAGAATTGATGATGTGTGGCTATGGCATAAAAGACTTTGTCATGTCAACTTTAATAATTTGATTAGCATTAGCAAAATGAAGAAAGTCAAAGGTTTGCCCAAATTGAAGAAGCCTAACAATACAATGTGTAAATAGTGTCAGCTAGGAAAGATGACCAAGTCAAGTTTCAAAAGTAAAACCTATACCACCAAAGAAGCACTAGAGTTAGTTCATACCAATTTATGTGTCCCAATAGAAGTGCAAAGCTACAAAGGAGATAGATGTATAATGTTTTTTGTTGATGAATACTCTAGAATGATGAATGTCATGTTCTTAAAGAAAAAATTTGATGCTTTTCAAATATTTATGTGGTGTTTGGCTAGGGTTGAGAAGGAAACAAGGAAGAGTCTAAAGTGTCTGAGATTAGATAGAGGAGGAGAGTTCACATCAAAAGAATTTGGGACATTTTGCAATGATAAAGGAATTAAGAGAAAAATAGAATGGCATTGCTGAGAGAAGGAATAGATCAGTGATAGACTATGCAAGAACATTAATGATGGAGAATAAAGTTACTCTAAAGTATTGGAGAGAAGCTATAAGTACAACTGTCTATACCCTAAATTGAGTACAAATCAAGAAAGGTACAAATGCAATACCTTTTGAACTATGGTATGGTCACTCACCTAATATAAAACGTTTCAAAGTATTTGGTTATAAGTGCTATATTGTTAAAGATTCTAGAAATGGAAAGTTTGATGCAAAGAGTGATGAAGGCATATTCCTTGGATACTCCACTAGAAGTAAAGCATATAACTGGTTAAATACTAACACTAAAAAAATTGTGGAGAGTGAAAATGTAAACTTTGATGATCATACAAAAGTTCAAGTTGATCAATCCATCAAAAAATTAGAAGAGTACAGATCCTTTGTATATTTTTACGAAGGAATGCATACTAAAGAAGAAGTTGCCAATCAAGATGGAAATCAACAACAAGTTTTAGTATCAACCGAGTCACAAACAATGAATGCTGAGTTGTATTCAGAAGGTAAGTTGTAGAATGAAGATAATACACATTCTGACTCTAAAATCAGTACACATGAAAGAGATGTGCACAGTAACTCTGAAGCTGAAAGACCAAACATGGAAACAAGGACAGAACCAAAGTTATCATAGTATGTGAGAAGACATCACCCTAATAAAAAAATCATTGGTGATAAGGAAGCCAAACGAATGACAAGGAACAGACTAAGAAATAAATCATGGCTACTAAGAAAAATTGAACCCAAAACTGTGAAAGATGCACTACTAGATGATGATTGGTGCAAAGGTATGGAAGAAGAGATTGATCCAATAAAGAAGAAAAAAACTTGGAATTTAGTTCCAAGACCTATTGATAAGAATGCGATTGGTACCAACTGGGTGTTTAGGAATAAGCTAGATGAGAATGGTGAGATCACAAGAAATAAGACAAGACTAGTCTATAAAGGTTATGCACAAGAAGAAGGACTAGACTATGGGGAAACATTTACCCCTGTTGCAAGGTTGGAAGGAGTAAGAAACCTACTTGCATATGCTACTTAAAAAGTTTTAAAGTCTACTAAATGGATGTAAAGTCTACTTTTCTAAATGGTATACTAGAAGAGGAAGTCTACATAGAACAACTAGATGGATTTGTTAATGACAACAACAAGGATTTTGTTTGCAAACTACATAAAGCACATTATGGTTTGAAACAGGCACCTAGAGCATGGTATGAGAGACTTCACAAATATCTTATAAAGGTAGGATTTGAGAGAACAGATGACAATAGTAACCTATATATCAAGGCAGAAAAAGGTAAAGATATTTTGACATCTAAAATCTTTGTTGACGATATAATATTTGGAGGAAAAGATGTACTATGCAAAGATTTTGCGATTAGATGAAAAATGAGTTTGAGATGGCAATGTTTGGGGAAATCAAATTCTTTGTTGTATTGCAAGTATATCAATTGAAACATGGCATATTTGTGACTCAATCAAAATAAATCAAGGAAATACTCAATATTTTTGGCTTAGAGGATTCAAAACTAGTCAGTACACCAATGGTAATAGGACATAAGTTATCCAAGAATGATGAGGTAGTAGAAGTGAATCAAACAATGTACAGATCAATGATTGGAAAGTTACAATATGTTGTTCATAGTGGCTAGACATTGCATTATCTGTTGGAATAGTGGCAAGATTTTTTGCAAACCCAAGGCAAAATCATCTTATGGAAGTAAAAAGAATAATGAGGTACCTAAAAGGAACAAATGAATTTGGTTTATACTACAAGAAGACTGAAAAGTTTAAGTAGAATGCTTACATTGAGGCAGATTAGGGAGGTAATATAGATGATAGAAAAAGCACCAGTGGAGGAGCACTCTTCTTAGGTAAACGATTAGTCACTTGGACTAGCAAAAAGAAAAGTTGTACCTCATAGTCCATAGCTAAAGCTGAGTATGTTGCTGCTGCAATAAATTGCACCAATATTATATGGATCAAACATCTATTGAAAGGTATGAAGGAAGAGATAACTAAACCTTTAATACTTTATTGTGATAACACAAGTGCCATCAACATATCAAAGAATCTTGTGATGCATGCCAAAATAAAGCACATTGCAATTAAGTATCACTATGTAAGAGAACTGGTGGAAGACAAACAAGTGAAGATGGAATATGTTAACTCAAAGGAACAAATTTCTGACATCTTGAAAAAACCATTACCCAAAGATGCATTTGAGTATCTTAGAGGTAAGTTAGGAGTGATACCCCTATCCAAGGTTGTTTGAGTAATAGCAAGACTGCCCTACATCAAATAAGTTGATTAGTGAAATGATATAAATTAATGTAGAGAACTCTTACTTTAGGTTTTTCTTGAAGTAGTTAAAATATTGAAATTCCAAATTAGTCATAGGCAAGGTGATAGAGGGAGAAATTGGAGTTCCTACAAATGCTACACTTGCATGATAAGATGCTAAAACAATATGTCTTTGGCATTATTGTCAAAGAGGCAAAAATAGCAAAAATTAATCAAATCTATAGGATCAAATGTGTAGAGGGAGAAATAGAAAAAAGGAAGGAGAAAGGAAACAACAACTAAAAGGGAGAAGTAGAAACATAAGAATCAATTATGATAATAGATCTAAGAGGGAGCAGATTAGAGAGGGAGTAGAACAAAAAGGAGAAGTCAGTGTATCATCAAAGAGGGAGATATGAAAGTTGATGAAAATAGTAATGAATTTTTTTTTCTTTTTTGGCTTTTGACTTACTATTTTAACCTAGTTAGCATTTTGACAACTTGGTTGATCAATTTGGTTTGCCATCAATACCAAAGAGGGAGATTGTTGAAATTTGATTGAAAAGATCACTATTAAATAAGGGAGATTGTTTAAATTTGATTGAAAAGATCATTGTTGAACAAGGGAGATTGTTGGTAAAGAATGTTTTCAATCATAGTTTTTTCACTGATGTCAAACCTACTATTTGTTGGAATGACAATTGCTTATAAGATTCAAGTATCACTTAGTTTATTGATGAAGAGGATTTAATCAATAAGATGTAACAAAAAAACTTAAGGGAAAGGTTGAGTTATGGTTTTGTAATGAAGTAAAATGATTAGTTAAGACAATGGTAAAATGATGTATTGATAATACACATGAAGATATAGAGGTTGGCCACACTTAGAAACTCTAGAAGAATAAGTTGTAAAAAAGTTGTCTCGAAAGCTTGACTAAATTCATTAGTGGGTGCCAAGCGAGTTATTTCATGCCAAGCGGATTATCACTAAGTGTCAAGAAAATGAAAAATCTAGTGGGTGCCAAGTGAAGTAGAAGGTGTTGAGAAAGTTCAAGTGTAGAGCTAGACAAAAATGTAATAGGTGTTGAGCATTAGTAAAACTTAGTTGATGCTGACTAAATCCATAGTAGGTACCGAGTAATACAGTATGTGCTGAGTATCAAAAATTCAATAGTCTCAAGCTACTACATTATTTGAAAAGTCAAGGATTTGCCAAATCTGAGCCAACAAATTTGTTACCTTGAATTTTGTGAACCAAATAGAAGATAAGGATGATGAGTTGGTGGCACAGAATTCTAGGTTAACTATTTTTAGGAATATACAAGAGGATTCTAAATGACTTTTCTAGAAGAAATAAGATAAGGGGTAGATTCATTGAATCTTACCTAATCCATTCAACCCAAAAATAAGAGTGGGAAGATTTGAGTGGGAAAAGTATTCTAGATTTCTATTTAAGGAGTTATAGATCAAGAAACAAGAGTGGTTAGAAAGAGTGTGTGGTGTTCATGAGAAGGCATCGAGAGGGAGGAATGGAGTATAGAGACTCTACTTTGATAGGTGACCATAGAGGTGATTGCATTGGCACAATGAGCATGGAGACTCAAGGAGACAAAGCTTGAAAGCAGGACAAGCTATTAGAGCTACAGAGACTAAAAGCTAGGCAAATTTGTGAGCTAAATTGAGATCTAAAATCTACAAGTTATGTTGTGAGTTGTATCAAATCAAAAGCCCTTATTGTTACTCTCTAGAAATAGTATCAATTATGGAAAATCCTATGGAATTAGGTTGGTTTAACAACCATGTTGTAAATCCTTTAATAGGGTGATGTTCCAAGTGAATGTTCTAAAGTCCTTTAACTAGGCCCACTTTTAATAGGGTGGTTGAAATCCTTTAACTAGGTCACATTTAACAGTGTGTTTTGTAGCCTTTAATAGGGCAAGCCTTTCATAGGGCATCACTTCAAAAGAGTGAGAAAGGAGTAGCATGTTACTAGTGGTGTTTTCCTAAATTGGCTTTCCACGTAAATCGCTATGTTATGTGTTGATCTTTCATGTCTTATTTCTATATGATTGATTTATCAGTAACTTGCTAAGAATAATGTTTAGCTCAGATGCATGGTTAGTTTAAATGGGCTCACTATACTTAGTGAAAAAGTTTTATTAGGACATTTGGACCTTGAATAACTAATCCCCCCCCCCTCTTAGTTATTATAAAGCATTTCTAATAGTTACATTAAAATTATATTATAGAAATTTTACCTTTGAATTTTGCTTTACATCTTGGAAGTCTCCTAGCCATTAATGCTTCAAGCTCAACAAGATCATCATCAGAGATATCACTATCATTAGACACACATTTTCCTTTTCTTTTCTTATTAAAAACCAATTGGGAATTAAAATTTGATTTAATAGTAGTAGGATTCAAATTATCAAAGTTTGATAATTCAAAAGTAGTAAGTCTACCAACTGATCCTTCCAATGTCAGATTTTTACCAGGAGTACATCTCAATTCTTGTACTGTAGAAAATCTAATAGAATAAATATGAAGTAAGGTTTTTAGTACCTTGCTAATCATAACTTCATCATAAATCTTTCCATTAAATCCTCTTATAGAATTTAGCACCTCTTTGACTCATCCATAGTATTGAGAAACGATTTCACCTTCTATCATTCTCATCTCATCAAATTTTCCTCTTAAGCTTTCTTATTTTTCTCTTAATTTATTTTTACTCCTCCATAGATAGTTTGTAGTGTGTCACACATTTTCTTGGCATTACTACACTCATTTATGTTAGCAAACTTAGTATCACTTAGGGTTGATGCAATCTCCAAAATTTTCTAATTCTATTCTTGCTTCTCTTTCATTTGTTGAGCTTTGAGAGGTATTGATATCTCTATGTATGCATGTTCCACATAGTTTATTTCTCCTTCTCCAATTCTCGCTATATGAAATTTCATTAGAATTATCTATGTAGGGAAGTTATCCTTGTTCAACCTTGGTACCTCCTTTTTTACATCTTGATCTTTAGCTTCAAGTACCTTCAAACTCTTCTTTACAAGCACTAATGCTCTAATACCAATTGTTAGAGTGCTTTAGAATAGTTGGGGGGGGGGGGGGTGGTTGGGTGAATTAGTTATCCCCAGGTCCAAATGTATCAATTCAACTTCTAATTACTTCAAATACTTCAGATCTAATTATTGAGGAGCTCAGTCTCTATAGAAAATAATTAGAAACATAAAACTTGCAATCCACTATCTTTATAGTAACAAAATTTGTAGAATATAAAAAAATTAATAGTAAAACATCTCAAATAACATCCACACAAGTATGATACCAAGATTTAATGTGGAAATCTAATTTGAGAAAAACCACTAGTAACATACTATGAATTTTCACTCTTTTGAAGTGAGCTCGGCAAGGAGTCAACCCTATTAAAGGCTACAAAACATGATGTTAAATGTGACCCTTTTAAAGGATTTAATCGTCCTATTATGAGTGACTTGGTTATAGGGCTTTAGAACATTCCATTAGAATGTCAACTTGATTAAGGATTTACAAATAAATGTTAGGTCAACCTTGATTAAAGAATTTCAAATTTATACAATGGTTAGAAAATAATTGAAAAATGATCAAATAAATAGAACTCACTTTGAAAATATAGATCACAATATAGCCCATATATTGATTCACTGACTAACCTCCATTATCATCTCTATCTCTAATCTACTTGACAATCCTTCAAGTGATCACACTTCACCTCTTCATAACTTTTCTCGGCCTCCTTCTTAAGTTTTCCATTCAATAGCATTGACAAACATCTACTTGTCAACCTTTTTTAGGTTACCTCACTACCTCCTTAAATAGGTAGTTCTGATCTTTTTCCTCTTAAACAACACTGTAGATTTTAGGATCTAGTCAAATTCACTAAATCCTTCAACCATTTTTTTCTCCTTCTTCCCTTACATATACTTCTCCAAACTTCTCTTTGAATCCATGCATAGAAATGCCCAAACATAGTTTCTCTTGAATTAAATGCTTTGGGTCATGCATCCTTATCTTCAACATGTGTTATATATTCTAAGAATTAAATTATGTTGGCTAGAAATCAAGATTTCGTCATAATCTACCAAATGTTGACACTTGGCCAATGCTCTCTTCTGACACTTAGTTATCATTGAATTTCTCAATTGATACTAACTGTTATATTCAACATAGTTTTTGATACTTAGTTGACATTTTATTTTTTTAGATTATATTGTCACTTGGTCAACACTAGCATCACTTGACATATACTTCTAGTTACTTAATATTATTCTCTTTTTCTTGGTCAATCATATACATTTGGTCTTCCTTTGATCATTTCTTCTAGAATTCAATACAATTGTCTTCTCCATTCCCATTATGATTAAACAATCATATTAACTAGTTAAGGTCTAACTAATCAAGTGCAAATTATAGTTTCACATAACTCAACCTTTCTTCTAGGTCCTTTTTTAATCTCTTCTTATCCTCTTCATCAAATAAAAACCATCTTACCAATAAGGTTTGGCATCAATGACAACATAAAAATTATTTCAATTGTTGTTCCAACACATCATGCATGACATTTCACAACAACCTTTTAATCCTGCCACATATCGTAGACATGAAAAAGGCTCTATTGTGCAAAACAATGATGGAGGTATTAATTTAATATTGAAAATTAATTATGTAATTATTAATAAAATTTAGCATCTTATATTGCAATTGATGTAACCTTTTCGTGAATATTTTGAACCATGCAAAATGTCATTGTGATAGAGTGGGGTGTGATGTTAGTGTTCAATATGTTGAGGTTGGAAAAAATGTGATTATAGATGATGTGGAACTATTGGGTAAAGAAAATTCATTGTTATGTTCTTTTTATTAATGCAATATTTGTAACATTTTTTTTTTTTTTGTGAATTTAATCCATTTATTTGTTATTGCAATGGACCCCCTTTGCAACAATAGCATCATACTCCAAAAAAGATTAGGAGGTGTCATATCATAAGATTAGAACCACAAAAGGAGGAGAATGCAAAAGATATTTATGTTTCAAAAATCAAGGAAAAAATAAAAAAGAAATGATTGTTATAAACCTTGTTTGATGATGCAAGAATATTGTCGTAATGAATGTGTTGATGAATTATTGATGGATGTTGCTTGTTAATGAATTTTATGTCATGTTATTTAATGTTATGTGATTATAATTATTGACGTGTTCATGAATTATTGATCAATATTATGTACTAAGGAATTTTATGTTGTGTTAATGAATGTTATGTGATTATAATAATTGATTTGTTAATGAATTATTGATGAATGTTGCATATTACTGAATTTTATGTCATGTTAATGAATATTATGTGATTATAATGGTTGAATGTTACAATTTGTAAATGGATCAATGAATTAATGAAATATTTAATTAGATGTTAATGGGGAATTTAGAGTGATTATAGGGGGTGGAGGGACCAAATGAACTTCCACCTTCACGTGATTGACCTTATTAGGTAGAGAATATTTAATTATTCTTGAAACCAAGTGAAGCTCAAGCTAAACCAATCAACACTTGTCCAAAGAAATATTATTGTTATACATATTAACCAATCTCCTCACTCTTGAGAAGAGTAGCTATATATCCCCATAACGCCACCTTGAGTCAATCTACAAATATTGTTGCAGTTTGCATGGACTTATTGCCTTTCTTTGAGATATTTCACAACCGCCCACCTTCACCTTATCAAACAAACTAGTAATTGGGCCTTGTTTGTTTGAAAATAGGGTTAGAATATGTTCCATGATATCTATGGAACCATTTGATCCCTTTGATTGGGTTCCAAACATGTCCAACACCTTGAATTCTCCACTTGATTCTCT
This sequence comes from Cupressus sempervirens, assembly GCA_028749045.1. Classification (NCBI taxonomy): domain Eukaryota; kingdom Viridiplantae; phylum Streptophyta; class Pinopsida; order Cupressales; family Cupressaceae; genus Cupressus; species Cupressus sempervirens. The sequence continues at coordinate 36,078,613 of CM053784.1, read as the reverse complement.
ACACTTTTTAATAGTGTATCCATAACTTGATCCTCTATGTGTTTCATGGTTGCTACAAAATATTCACCATGTACACTCGTTGTATCCACCTCATGAAAAATACCTTGACTCCATTAGTCCCCTATGATGGAAACCATATAAAATTTTGAAAGGAATCTTCCCTATATTTCTTTTCATGGATTCATTATAAGGAAATTCTTCTAAACTAGTCGCTACATCCCAAATCTAGTCATGTTACCTTGTGAGATGCCTTATCTCATTTCCCAAAGATCTCTTAACCACCTATATTTTTTTATCTACTTGGAGATGATAAGATAAGGTGCAAGATAATTATGTTCACACAATATATCTATTATCCTATTTTCTTTCAACTTTTTCACCTTGGAATACTTCATCACTAGGTAATATACTTGAGTATCTATTACTTAATATCTAAAGTAGGTGCAACATTGATATATATGTTGAAAATTAAAGAATTATCATCATGGATTAGATTGGTCCTTTTTTCTCCTCCTTGATGACTTCTACCTTTCTCAACACTTACTCCTTGTATGTCCTATTTGATTTAATTATGTAACATGACTCTATCATAATCCAAGTCTTCTATTTGGTCCTCCACTTCTATGTCTTCTATTAGATCATCTCCATCCCTTCAAAAGTTATGGGGATTTTACTTGACAATGTCTGCATCTCTTTTCTAATCAAAATGGAATGCCTGGAAAGGGTTTATATATTTCTCACAAATCCTGCAACCTCTAGATTTAAAACCAAAAACACTATATAGTACACTGTCTAATCGCTCATATCACTAGGTCTCAAAATTTTCTCATGGTGACAATGAGAGATATGGAAAGGAGAATGTAATACCCTAGTCACACACTTATTTATGACCTTCTTATGGTTCCTACATGTTTTATCTCTTATTTCTCCACCAAATGGACTCAAAATTGATTCAAATGAAAGAGGATTTAATTTCCTAACTTCATATGAAAGTTGTTCCTTCACATGCATTGGTATAGGTCTGAACTAATAGAAAAACTAGTCAAAATAAGAGATAAATGCAATTTTTTGTATTTTTCTTCCAAATTTGATTGCACCACTAAACTTCTTTTTCTGCATTTGAGTTGTGCTACATATTTATGCCTAACCAAATAATTCAAACCAACCCTAAGTGGTTATGAACGTTGGACAATTGAAGTTTGAAAAGTTGTCAATACTTAACATTTTTGTGAATATTTTGTTGACAACTTTTAAAGTTTTAACTTCTTAGCTATGGAAAATTTATAGGTTGTCTACAAACCTTAAATCCACATTATTAGTTTAATAGAATTTGTGCTTGACAAATATTACAAATATGATCCTTTTAAATTTTGAGTAGGCCTAGATATTGTTATGTTGAAAGCTATTTGAATGTTCAAGATAATAATAGATTATGTGAGGTTTATCTAGATAAGGGCACTAGAGCTCAAGGTTCATATCTATTTCATTTTATCCTAGATGACTAAATGAATGATGTATTAGAATACTCAATATTATAAACTTGCATATATTGATAGCCAAGGCCCATTCAATCGAGATAAAACTTGCAACCCACTTTGGAGAATGCCTTCTGTTTGAACAACTAGAGGCTAGGACCTATATCAAAGTGCCTCTAGTTGTTTCAAAATCTTCCATTAAAATATAATTTTTCAAATCACACTCTTCAAAGTGCACTAGCAATACATTTGAATCACCAAAGATCACTATGCAAAAGAGTAGTTGTATCTATAGGAAAATGACCCTGTATAACAAACAAAAGATGTAGAAATTTCTCTCACAAATATACATTCAAAAAAAAAAACTTTAAATTTGTAAAAAAAATATAAGTTAATTATGTCCAAAATTTGATAGCCATATCACGTTATTACATGAATTCTTTTCTAGATAAGTTCTTTGACTATGCCTCATTTGAATTTGTGAATATCTAACTATGTTTCAATTAAATACGTTGAAGATGTAAAACACTCTGTGCCAACTAGACTGGTTCTTTACTTTAGTGGAGCCACAAATATTCTATACACTTTTTAAGGTCATGTGGTTACAACGTAAGTTCTTTAATGTTTATCATCCTTCCATTATTTTCATTTTGTGGCTTAATCATATTCATTATAAGATGCTTGTTCTAAATGAAGACCATAAAGTGTGTATGAGTAGTACTAAGATTTCAAATCATTTTTTTGAAGACCCATAATGTACAAACACTAAAACAAATTGATGGAATTATGATGAAAATTAATTCTATGCATTGAAATAATATACCAAAAAGCCTTGTAAATCTAGGCACAAGAAAAAATTGTTGTGTGGAAGCTATGATAATTAACATTCTTCCATCGCCAATAGTGGCATGTTGTGATGGTTAAGTTGTTGCATTGTTATCCTTGCCATCCAGGTTCAAATCTCATGGGGATGAGGTCCCCCGTTTGTGGCCTCACTGGTTCATAGCTCTAGGTCAAAAGCGTTGGTGGTACCGGTGGGCGTGTCGCGCCAGCGCTACCGGTCACGTTAAAAAGTTTACCAAGCGCATTTAAAAAAAAATAAAAAATAAAAAAAATAAAAAAAATTAAAAAAAATTAACATTCTTCCATCTTACCATTATACTATACATTATTGTCTTTTAGTAAATTGTACTATTTTTCAATTAATTGAAAGAGGAAAGAGTCAAACACTAATTAAATTTGTACACATTTTGAGATTTATTTTTTATGGACTATACAACTTGATGCATAATCAAATCATAAGTTTAATTTTTTCTTTGATTCTCATGCCTTTAATGTGGATCTTGTATTTGCAAGAATTTGATGCCTAATTGGAGTATCAGTTAATAGCTTTATAGATAAGAGAGGGAAAACAATTTCCTTGGAATTCAAACTAGTGAAATTACTTATCGTTTCTCATTAGCCTCATGAAGGATTAAAAACAAGTCTTGTTTGTTTGGTATAATTATATTTCTTTCTTTGCCTTGTATATACCCTTTACAATTGCTTATAATCTTTGTGTGTTACCCTCTAACTTCAATTTTTTTTTCTTACCTGTTAGGTTATCTTACACTAATAGTTCGATAATGAGAATTTCAAATAGAATCTATCCATAGGTCAACATGTTTTACTTAGATGGTGCAAGTGCTACATAAGTTATTTGTTCATTGAGTTTTCTTTTGAAATCTTTTTTTTGATAGGACTAAGGTGTCTCAACCTTCGATAGTTCCTATTCTTATTTTTTTTTGTAAATGTATTTTTTGAAAATAATGTAATCAAGTGTGAGTGCACATGTCTAGTTGGCATGTTGATGTATCAATCCACCTGCATGTGTCGATATCTAGAATTGTGTGTAAGGAGATAATGACTAAAATGGTTATAATGAATTCCTATGATGCATAAGAGCTATCTTTGGAAGATTTGATGATGGGTGAAAATGTGGAGACATGTGGCAATTGATCATTGAAACCTATACACTTGAGTCCCCATCTACTATGGGGTTCAGGGCATTGGCCCAATTTTTTTTTTGGGTTCCTACTTTTTTTGAGAATGATAAAACCCTAATATAGTAGTTCTTTGGAAGTTACCCTAAAATGGAAAGCACATGATATAAGCATTTCTAGGGTTACAGATAGGAGAGAGTGAAAAGTGTATTATTGGTTGCTACTAGATGAGTCTTCTATGTCTTGAAAGAACATGCATTGCAAGTGTGTTGTAATCTTTGTGTTGAAGATAGTACATTGTGCAAGCTTTGGAGGGGTGGGGTTGTTTTACTGAAAGGTTTTTCCCCACTGGCTTATCTTTGTGTTTATGTATTTTCTTTCTATCTTTTTTCTGTATTCATGGTTGACTATAATATTATTATTTACATAATATCAAATTTGAAATTGTATGGATATAATAAGAATTTTCACAATACATTACTTAAGGGATTAGTGTAGGAATCTATTTCTACTCTTGAGTTTCCTTACAGTTGGTATCAGAGCTTGATCAACTTTTGATCCTAGTTTTTGGGTAAGGTTTTTTGTGCTAATCTCAAGTTGAGTGGGAGTTTTTGCAGAGCATTATGAATCTTATTCGTAGATTGAGATGGCTAGTTCATCATATAGAAAAATGGAGGTGGAGATATTTAATGGCAATAGTTTTGAGTTGTGAAAACTCAAGATGGGAGACTTGCTTGAAGATCATGATCTATGGGAGGTGGCTTCACTTGATGCGAGACCCACAACAATACCTCAATTAGATTGGGATCTCAAGAACAAAAAAGCTAAGGGTCTCATTAGACTCTATCTAGCTAATTCAATTTTCCTAAATGTTCTTGATGAGAAGACTACAAATAGTTTGTGGACATGGCTTGGGTCTATGTATCAGGCCAAATCTCTAGTGAAAAAATTGTTCCTGAGGAAGAAGTTATATTCTCTAAGAATGGAGGAATGAGGATCTATTATAGATCATCTAAATGCTTTTAATTTACTAATTGCATAGTTGACATCATCTAGTGTGAAGATAGAGGAGGAGGATTGATCTATGACCTTGTTATATTCCTTGTTAAATTCATGGGACCATCTTGTGATGGATCTTGGAAGTATTTTAGTCACTTTTAGAATGGATGATTTGGTGTCTTCATTGTTATATGAGGAGACACAGAGAGAGTCTTTAGATTCGGCTAAGGAAGCTCTTGTTGTTCATGGTAGATCTAATGAAAAAGGGAAGAAAAATGATAACAAGTCTTGAAAGGGTAGATCCAAATTTTGTGGAAAATCAAAGACTCCTTGAAAGTCCAAGAAAAAATGCTAGAATTTTGATAAGACTGGGCACTTCCATAAATATTATAAAGAGCCAAAGAAGAAGAAGAAGGCCTCAAATTTAGTTTTTGAAAAATCTGAAGAAGATTGCGATGCTTTCATTGCAACCTTGGCAGTGCATTCATTGGATGATGTGTGGTTGATAGACTTGGGTACTTCTTTCCACATGACCTCTCATCAAAGCTGGTTCTCAAAATATGAAGTTTTCAATTATGGAAAGGTTTACTTGGGTGATGATTCTCATCTGAAGATAGTTGGATGAGGATGGGTCACTATTAGATTCCCTAATGGACGAGTAAAGCAGATCATCAGGGTAATGCACATCCCTAGTTTGGCACGAAAGCTATTATCTATAAGTATGTTGAATGATGTAGGTGTGCAAGCTATTTTTTCTAAAGATGGATGTAAGATGATGAGAGGGGCTATGGTGCTTGCTAAGGGTACTAGGAGAGGTACTTTGTTTCAGCTTAATGCATGCATTTCTTAGTGTAATAGTTCTTCTATTTCAAAAAAGAGAGTAGCTATCACTTCATTCTCACCATCTGAATGAGCAGTAAAGAATAATGTGGTTATTAGTTTTGATGGCAGTGCAACATATGTACCTAAGGGTGCAAACACATTGGAAGGAAAGCTTACTACAGAAAAGACAATGTTGTGGCATATGAGATTTGACCACATTGGTGAGAAGGGTCTCAGAACCCTGGAAAAAAAAAGAGCATCATTGAGGGGTTAAATGTTTGTAATCTTGAGTTCAAATTCTATAAACATTGTGTCTATGGTAAAAAAAAAATTGTGTTCAGTTTTACTCTAGTTCTCATAAATCTTCTGATGTTTTGGATCTTATTCATTCTAATGTATTTGGTCCTGTAAAAGTTCCTTCAATCTCCAAGTCTGTGCTTTTTGTATCTTTCATAGATGATTACAATAGAAGGACATGAATTTATTTCCTAGAAACTAAGACACAAGTTTTTAGTTGGTTCAAGGAATTTAAAGCTCTTGTAGAGAATCAGACTAGTAAGAAGATTAAGTGTGTGAGAATTGACAATGATGGTGAGTTTTGCTTAGTAGAGTTTGAATAGTTCTATAAAGAACAAGGTATCAAGAGGCATAAGAAAACTCCTTATACCCCATAGAAAAATGGAGTTGTAGAAAGAATGAATAGGAAACTAATGGAGAAGGCTAGGAGTATGCTTAGTGGAGCTAGTCTTAAACAAAGGTTTTGGGCCAAAGCTGTGGCCACTACTTGCTATATAGTTAAAAAATATTCTACATCAACCCTTGTTGGTAAGAAACCCATGGAGGTGTGGTCTAGTAACAAGCCTTCAACTAGACATCTTTGTGTTTTTGGTTGTGAAGCTTATGCACATGTTCCAAAGGAGAAAAGATTTAAGTTGGAAAAAAAAACTATCAAATTTATTATCATAGGAAATAGTGTCAGTGTGAAGGGATACAGGCTTTGGGACCCTGCAACTAGTAAGGTTTTGTATAGAAAAAGTGTTATTTTTAGAGAGCTAACATCTTCTCCTATTGTGCTACAACCAAATGAAAAAGAGAAGAAAGAAGATATTGTTTAGTTGCCTCCTACCCCTAAGAAGACTGAATAGAAAGACCATGTTGGGTCTAATGATGAGGAGAGCTCTAGTAGCTCTGATAGTTTAGAAGAAGATGAAGAACAACCTCAACCTTAGCCCTTGAGGAGATCCATGAGAGTAAGAAAGTAACCAAAAAGGTTTGGTTATTCTATATTAGATTCCAGTTGTGCCTTTGCTTTGATTACTAACACTGATGAACCTAAATCTATGAAAGAGTCCTTGGATATGGAAGATATAGTTTCTTGATTAAGGCCATGGATGATGAGATGGCTTCATTGGATAAAAAAAAAACTTGGGACCTTGTACTTTTTTCTAGAGGATAGAAACCTATTGGTAACAAATGGTTGTTTAAGAAGAAATTTTGTGTAGATGGTAGCGTTGAAAGGTACAAAACTAGATTGGTTGCAAAGAGGTACTCATAGGTAGAGGGAATAGATTATGGTCAAATATTCTCTCCTATTACAAAGTTGAAATCCATTAGATTTTTGTTATCTCTTGCTGCATCATATGATTTAGACATAGAATAGATGGATGTGAAGATAAATTTCCTTCATGGTGATTTGGAGGAAGAGATTTATATGTCATAGCTTGAGTACTACATTGTTAAAGGTAAAGAATATTTGGTTTGCAAATTAAAGAAGTCTTTGTATGGTTTGAAACAATCTCCTAGGATGTGGTACCTTAAGTTTGATGCCTTTGTGTTGTCAATTAGATTTGTAAAATCAAAATTAGATCATTGTGTTTATTTCAGAGTTGAAAATGATCACCTACTTATTGTTGCATTGTATTTTGATGATATGTTTCTATTTGAGAAGGGTAACAATATGATTTCTTATTTTAAATTTTAGTTGTCAGCACAGTTTGAGATGAAAGATCTTAGTGTAGCAAGGTACATCTTGGGTATGGAAATTAGTAGTGATAGGTCTAATAGAAAGCTTTGGTTGATTCAGAATAAGTATGTGACCAACATGGTAGATTGTAGACCATTGTTTGTTCCTATTTATTTGGGAACAAATTTATTTGCACATGATTGTCCAAAATCTCCTAGTGAGGTGGAGGACATGAGTAGAGTACCTTATGCTAGTGTAGTTGGCACTCTTATGTATGCTATGGTATGTACTAGACCAAATATTGCCTAAGCAGTGGTAGTTCTAAGCTAGTTTATGACTAATCATGGATGGGCACATTGGGATGTAATTAAGTGAGTATTTAGTTATTTGAGGGGTACATCAGATTAATCCATTTTTTTTTTATCATGGTAACTCTTGTGGAGCTTCCCATTCAATTTTTATTCATGGGTTTATGGATTCAGATCCGGTAGCTAATAGTGATAGTAGGAGATCCACCAGTCCTTATGTGTTCACTATGTTTGGTGGTGCCATCAATTGGTGAGTAAGCAATAGTATATGGTTGCTTTGCCACTATAGAAGCTAAGTACATGGTTTCTACTCATGCTTGTAAGGAAGCCATTTGGCTTAGGAGATTGTGTTCTGGTACTGGTGTTGATGCAGAACAAATTACTATTTGGTGTGATAGTTAAAGTGCTATTTTCCTTGCAAAGAATCCAACTTTCTATGCCAGAACAAAGCACATTGATGTGAAGTTTCACTTTTTGAGAGCTATGGTAGAAGATGGAAAGATAAATTTGGAGAGGGTAGATACTATAAAGAATTTTGTAGATGCATTGATGAAAATAGTGGGCACACAGAAGTTCAGATGGTGTTCAGAGTCTATGAGCCTTTTGGACTATAGCGGTTAGTTCCTATTATGTTCCTGTTGCTCTTACAAGGTGTTTGACAAGTGGGAGAATGTTAGGAATGAGGTGTCTCAACTTTGGATAATTCATGTTCATATTCATATTATTTATTTTGTAATTTTTATTTTTTCAAATAATGTAATTAAGTGTGAGTGTACATGTCTAGTTGGCATGTTGATGTGTCACTCCACTTGCATGTGTCAGTATCTTTAATTATGTGTAAGGAGATCATGACTAAAATTATTATGATAGATTCCTATGATGCGTAAGAGTTATCTTTGAAATATTTTATGATGGGTGTTTTGGAAATATAAGAGGAGTAACTAAGAAGGAGGGGGGGTGAATCAGTTACCACTAAAATAAATCTTAGATCCCTTAGATGTCAACTATAAAACTAATAAAATTGATTGTATTGATACTCAGTAAACACATAGATATTGTTGTAACTCGGTAAATTTAGAGTGTGAATTAATTTAGTGAATCTTAAAATATTATCAGTAATTACTTGCAAGCATGAAAGAAATAACATGAACACATGAGACACTGGGATTTAAAATGGAAACCCAATTTGGAAAAAACCACCAATGTAACTAGTTACTATTTTTCACTCTTCTAAAGTAAGCCCTATTAGGAGCCAACCCTATTAAAGGTTACAAAACACATTGTTAGGTTTGACCCTATTAAAGGATTTAATCACCTTGTTAGGAGTGGCCTTGCAAAAGGTCTTTAAAAAATTCAACAGAATTGTTACCTTGTTAGAGGATTTAAAAATGGCAGTTAAATCAACTCTGTTAAGAGATTTTGGTTCACTTCTACAATAGTTTGAAAGTAACAATGAAATGACCTGATTTGTGATGTAACTAAATTTTTAATTATAGATCTTTGCTCTAGGTCATACTTGATCCTTCCTGATTGAATAACACTTTTCTACTCCGCAAGGATATCTGCTTATCCTTCAAGTTCTCTTCATCTTCTTATCTCTTTCAACTCATTCAACTTGCATCTCACACACACTTTGAAATCACAGCTTGACCTTTTACTTATACCTTTTAGATTGTCAAGTCAGATCAAATACAACTTAGAATAACCAATATTCATTACCTTATTTGGCTAGAATCAATAGGTAAAATACTTAAGCTTTAAATGCCAAAATAAAAAATCCTTTGGTAGCTGACCTAACTTAGTAGAAACTAATTCTGAAGTGATTTCCTATATTAACCAATAGAAGCTTGGTTAACACTATGAACTTACCAAATTCCTTTGGTAGCTGAGTGAACTTGGTTAACACTAACTCTACTCAACTTTCCCTTTCTTAATAGAGTGAGCTCTATTAACACTCTTTTATACTTAACTTCCTTTGATGCTCGAGTGAGCTTGGTAGAGACTGCCTTCTACACAAAGTAAACTTAGGAATGCTTAGTAGACTACAAAAATTGCCTTCACTGACCAAGTGAGCCCGACATGCACTAACTACCAACTGATATGACATTTGTGTAACATCAAAGACAACACACAATTAATCAATTGTATCCAACAATCTCCATCTTTGGCATTGATGGCAACTTAACATGTCATAGCATAATGAAATTTTGAGAACAAGACTCCCTCTATGAGAAAGTTTCTCCCTCTATGATTAATACACAAAAAAATTCTCTTATAGTGTTCTCCTTTTGTGAATGAACTTCTTTACTTCTTCCTTTGTAAAATTTTTGAAAGATATGACAATAAACTTCTCCCTCTTTGACAACACATGCCAAAGAAAATCTTAAATAGTATCAATGTACCTTGAGTATAGATTCATTTGCAATATGTCCTTATCAGTACTGCATCAACTGATTGATCTACGGCTGAGTTTCTATTGATGCATCACTAAAATTTATTTAGTGAGCTTCTGATAGGGGAATGACCCCTAGCTTACCTCTTAGGTACAAAAATTCATCCTTAGGTAATGGCTTGGTGAACATATTTGCAATTTTTTCTTTTCTATGCACATATTCCAATTTGATTTCTTTTTCCTATACTAATTCTCTTACAAAGTAATATTTTATAGTAATGTGCTTTGTTTTGGAATGCATCACTAGATTCTTTGATATGTTGATTGCACCAGTGTTATCACAATACATCACTATTGGCTCTTTGATTTCAGCCTTCATTCCTTCCAACAACTATTTGAACCAAACAATGTTAGAGCAATTTATTGTTTCTACTACATATTCTACTTCTATTGTGGATTGAGATGTGCAATTTTGCTTCTTGCTTGTCCAAGATACTAGCCTTTTACCAAGTAAGAATGCTCCACCAGTGGTGCTCTTCCTATCATCAAGATTTCCTACCCAATCAACACTAGTAAATACTTTTAGGTCAAGGTTACCTCCAAGTTTGTACCATAGGCCATAGTCCTCAGTTTCTTTTAGTTATCTCAAGATTCTTTTTATTGCCATCATGTGGTTTTCTTTAGGTTTAGCAAAGAATCTTGCTACTATCCCAACTACTAAGGCAATATCAGGCCTTGTATGTACCACATACTATAATTTCCCATTAAGTGATCTGTATAAGGTCCGATCTACTTATTTGGAGTCATCATATTTTGCAACCTTAAGTCTAGTACACATTGGGGTACCAATTGGTTTTGAATCCTCCATTCCAAATTTCTTGAGTATCTCTTTGATGTACTTAGATTGAATGATATAGATACCATTCTTGTTCTACTATATCTGCAATCGAACAAAGAATTTTATTTTACCAAACATGGAAAATTCAAATTATTTATTCATTTCTTCTAAAAATTCTTTGCATAGGCCATCATTTCCTATGAATAGGGTATCATCCACAAATATTTCTGCCAACACAATCTTCTTACCTGGTCCTTCCTTAATATATAGACTACTATTATCATTTGTTCTTTGAAAACCAATCTATATCAAATAGTTATGTAGTCTTTCATACCAGGCTTTAGGAGCTTTTTTGAGACCATATGGGGCTTTGTGTAATTTATAGACCATGTCCCTTTTGTCTAGATCAACAAAACCTTTTGGTTGTTCAATATAGACTTCCTCATCAAGAATTCCATTCAAGAATGCAGATTTAATATCCATCTGATATACTTTGAATCCTCTGTGAGCTACATAAGAAAGTAAAGTCCTAACACCTTCTAATATTGCAATAGGGGCAAAAGTTTCACCATAATCAATACCTTCTTCTTGAGAATAAGCTTTACATACCAACCTTGCTTTATTTCTTGATACTTTTCCATCTTCATTCAGCTTATTTTTGAATACCCATTTTGTACCAATCACATTTTTATCTTTAAGCCTAGGTATAAGAGTCCAATTTTTTTTCTTTTCTATCTATTCTATTTCTTCATTCATAGCTTCAATCCAACTTTCATTTTCCAATGCATCTTTAACACTTCTAGGTTCAAATTCAGCAAGTAAACATGTACCTTTTAGTTTGCTTCTTGTCATTGTTCCATTAGATTTGTCTCCAGTTATCTAATTAGGTGCATGATGCATTTTGACATATGTAGCCAATATAGGTTCTTTGACTCCTTCTATCTATTACTTGGGTTCTTTAGACTTGGTATACACTAACTCTGTAGCCTCTAAATGTGACTCAAGTCACTATGACTCAATTTGAACTTCCTACAAGGGTGAACCCACAATACTAGGTACCACTTTTGGGGGATGAAGGAAATCATGAAATGATGAAAAATTCCAATATTGAATTTTACATATGTTCGCACGAACGTTATAACAATGTTCATGTGAACATAAAACAATTACTTGTTCACATGAACATATTGAGTTTAAATAAGGTATGTTCACGCAAACATACCTTATTAAAATGTTCATGTGAACATTTTCAAAGATGGATTTTCTATTTAAAATTCTATTTTTCCGTTTGAGACCATGGTAAATTTGGGGTTTTTTTATGTTCGCATGAACACAAAATATTTTTCATGTTTGCATGAAAACATTAACTTAAATTTTTGGCTGCCAAATTATTTTCACATACGTTCGCATGAACACATATGTTCGTGAAAACATAATGTTTGTGCAAACATATCAATTTACAAATTTTTGGTGTTATTTTTTGAAAAAAAATGAAATTGGCTCTTTTGACCTACAAAATTGAGATTGACTGATCTCCTACTGTAAAATAAAAAATGTCAAAATGTGCTACTTGGAGCAAGCTTTCCAACAACTATAACTGTAATACATATTTTATTCATTAAGACTTTCAAATATGAGTTTAACTCATTCTAGGTTCATTATCGATTGAACATCAACCGACTTCGACACCTCAGGAAAATTAGTAAATTAGGTCAATTTTTTTTTGAAAAATATGTAGGAACTAGCTTATTGAGATACCTTTCTATTCAAAAAAAACAATTAGGTTTATGATAAATTGACTTCAAATTATCTATGTCAAATGGAACATATGTCTAAATTACAATTCGTGTTAGTTCAAAACTTCATAAACTATACAATATTCAACCAAAATGAATCAAACCAAATGCATCCTCTAGATATTGATGTTACAAATCTAATGTTGAAAGAATTACTTCATTATCATTTCTAGAAAGAAATTTATATGTGTCAAACAGACTATCACTCTTTAAAAATATTGAATTTTATTATGTACCACTTTTTGGAGGAGATGATAAAAATGGACATAAATTTTTTTTTTTTAAGATTAAAAAATATGGTTACAAAGTAGGAACAAAGTACTCAAAATCACTAGTTTATGTCATCTTGAAATTATTTATAGTTTTGGAGATATAGTCACCTAAACATGACATTTATTGCAAAAATATTGATTTCAGTGTCAAAATTGGTCAAAAAGTGGAACACATTATTATGGGATCACCCACAACTCAGTAGTTAGTGGAGATTTGGAGAGTTTGGGAGATGAAGTCTCTTTTTTGTCAAATGTGTTTGGCAATGTATCAGGTTCATAGTAGAGAAATCTTTTGTAATCTTCTAGTTCCTTTTTTCTTTCTTCTTCAGTCTTTTTGCAAACTCATCAATTCTCACATGTGCACTTTCTAAGATTTTGTGAGTACAAAAATTTAGACATTTTTATGCTTTACTTCTATAGGAATATCCTAGAAATATACCTTCATCACCTTTTACATCAAATTTTTCTTTTCTAGATTCTTTCAAGATATAACATTTTCTACCAAATACTTTCACATAACTTACATTGGGTTTGTAGCCATACCATAGTTCATAGGGAGTTTTGTTTGAGTCCTTCTTCAACTAAATTTGGTTCAAAGAATTGCAGTGCTAATAGCTTCCTTCCAGTATTTGATAACAACATTCTTTTCATTCATTAATGTCCTTGCACAATCCATGATGGATCTATTTCTTCTTTTAGCTATTCCATTTTACTCAAGAGTACTAGGAGCTAATACTTGTCTTTTGATTCCTCTTTCAATGTAGAAATTTTTTAATTCATTTAAGATGAATTCAGCATCTCTATCTGATCTTAATCATATCAATCTTTTTCCAATTTCATTTTCTACTCTAGCTAGATACCCTTTGAATTTCTCAAAAGCTTCTGATTTTTCTTTGAGATACATGATAGTCATCATTCTAGAATAAGCATCAAAAAAAGAATGAAAAACAATTCTCCACTATAAGTTTATATTCCAATGGGTCAACATAAGTTAGTATGCACAATTTCCAAGACATCTTCTAACTGATAGTTTTTACTCTTAAAACTAGTCTTTCCCATTTTAACAATTTGGCAATTCTTGCATAATCCAACATCAGGTTTCTTCAAACTAGGAAGACCTCTTACTCTTCTGAGTTTTTTAATCTTGATCATATCATAAAAGTTTACATGACATAGTCTTATGTTCCATAACAAACTTTCTTCTACTTGAGTAATGAAACATGAACAATCACCAAGATCAAGATAAAATAGGTTACCTTTTGGTTGCCTACCCGATCCAATCAATTTCCTTGGTTATCTAGTAGTGTTTCCTTTCCATTCATGAATTCTACCTTGAATTTAATGTTGTTCAACTATGCCACACTTATTAAATTATGTTTTAGTCCTTTAACCCAATAGTCATTGTCACATACAAGTTCATTCGTTAATGAGATTTAGCCTTTCCCTTTTATGGAACAAGGTTCATTATTCCTGAACCTTACACTACCTCCACCATAGTGTTCAAAATTTTAAAATTTAGTTTTATCTCCAGTCATATGGTGAGAACATCCACTATCTATTATCCGTGTGTCATTTTTGCTAACATGAGAGGCAAGTGCCATCTTATCTCCTTCAACATCAGATTCATAATATACACTATTTCAACTTCATTGTTATCAAAATCTTTTGCCATAAAACAAGTTTTCTTACCTTTGTCTTTATAGAATTTTTGACCTTTGAATTTCTTCTTGCCTTTGTACTTGTGGCTTTTCTTCTCTTCCTTGCCTTCTTTATTTGGACACCTAGCAACAATATGACCAATTTCTTCACAAGAAAAATAGGTTAGGGAGATTTTATGTTTGTACTTTCCTCTATTCCTAGAATATTTCTTTGCAAGTAGAGCTTCAACAATTTCAAGATCAATGCCTAAACTTGCATCAATTTCTTCCTCACTTTCTAATTGATTATCTTTTATTTTCTTTCCTTTTTCTTTGAGTGAAAATTTAGCTTCAAATGCAGAGTCAATATTCTTGGAAGCAGCAACATAGTTGTCAAAGTTGTCTAGTTCAAAGGCTATCAATCTTCCTAATAGGGCATCCAAGCCTATCTTTTTATTTGGATCACATCTCTTTTCTTGAATAGAAAACACTCTGATTACATAGATGGGAATCAAATTTCTAAGTACTTTAATAAGAATTATTTCTTCTTTGATTTCTCATCCAGATGCTTTGATTGCACTAACAATGGCCTTGATCCTTTCAAAATATTTTGCAACATTTTCATCTTCTCTCATCCTCATTTGAACAAATTTTCCTCTAAGGCTTTCTACTTTGGCTCTTCTTACATTGTCATCTCCTTCATAGATTTATTTCAGTTTGTTCCACATATCAAAAGAAATTTTACAATCTTTAACCTCATCAAATTCAACATAATTAAGAGCAGATGAAATGTCAATCACCATGATGTTATGGTTCTTCTTCTTAGCCATATCATCAACTAATAATGTTCCAGAAAGAGTTTTATATTATTCATCAAGATATTTGCATCTTGAAGCACTAATGGTAGCCAGATGAAGCCTCATAAGTCTTTTCCATGCTGCAAAGTTGTCTCTATTTAGTTTTGGAATCTCTCTCTTTTACGACATCCTAATCTTTAGCTTAGGTCCTTGAAACTTTCTCTACAAGCACCAAAAGCTTTGATACCAATTTTTGGAAATATAAGAGGAGTAACTTGGGGGGGAGGGTGAATCAGTTACCACTAAAATAAATCCTAGATCCTTTAGATGCTAACTATAAAACTAATAAAACTAATTATTGTTGATACTCAGTAAACACACAAATATTGATGTAACTCGGTAAATTCAGAGTGTGAATTACTTTAGCGAATCTTAACATATTATCAATAATTACTTGCAAGCATGAAAGAAATAACATGAATACATGAGACACCAAGATTTAACATAGAAACCCAATTTGAGAAAAACCACCAATGTAACTAGTTACTATTTTTCACTCTTCTAAAGTGAGCCCTATTAGGAGCAAACCTTGTTAAAGGTTACAAAACACACTGTTAGGTGTGACCCTATTAAAGGATTTAATCACCTTGTTAAGAGTGGCCTTGCAAAAGGTCTTTAAAAAATTCAATAGAATTTTCACCTTGTTAGAGGATTTACAAATGGATGTTAAACCAACTCTGTTAAGAGATTTTGGTTCATTGCTACAATGGTTAGAAAGTAAATGACCTGATTTGTGATGCAACTAAATTGATGATTATAGATCTTTGCTTTGATTCATACTTAATCCTTCCTAATTGAATAACACTTTTCTACTCCACAAGGATATCTACTTATCCTTCAAGTTTGCTTGCTCTTCTTATCTCTTTCAACTCATTCAACTTACATCTCACACACACTTTGAAATCACAACTTGAACTTTTACTTATACCTTTTAGATTGTCAACTCAGTTTAAATAAAATTTAGAACAACCAATACTCATTACCTTAATTGGCTAGAATTAAAAAGTAAAGTAATTAAGCTTAGTAGCCAACCTAGCTAAGTAGAAACTAATTTTGATGTGATTTCTTGTGTTAACCAATAGAAGCTTGGTTAACACTTTGAACTTACAAATTTTTTTGGTAACCAAGTGAACTTAGTTAACACTAACTCTACTAAAGTTTCCCTTTGTTAATGCAGTGAACTTAGTTAACACTCTTTTCTACTCAACTTCCTTTGATGCTTGAGTGAGCTCGATAGAGACTACCTTCTGCATAGAGTAAACTTAGGAATGCTCGATAGACTAGGAAAATTTTCTTCACTAACCAAGTGAGCTCAGCATGCACTGACTGCCAACTAATATCACATTTTTATACCATCAAAGACAACACACAATTAATCAATTGTATCCAACAGGGTGAAAATGTGAAGACATGTGGCAATTGATCATTGAGTACTGTACACTTGAGTAAACTCAGGAATGCTCGGTAGACTAGGAAAATTGTCTTCACTGACCAAGTGAGATCAACATGCATTAACTACCAACTAATATCAGATTTGTGTAACATCAAAGACAACACAGAATTCATCAATTGTATCCAATGGGGTGAAAATGTGAAGACATGTAGCAATTGATCATTGAGTATTGTACACTCGAGTCTCCATCTATTGTGTGGGGTACATTGCTACTAGATTTGTCTTTTGTGTCCTAAAAGAACTTGCATTATAATTGTGTTTTACCCTTTGTGTTGAAGATAATGCATTGTATAGGTTTTGGATGGGTGGGGTTGTTTTACTGAAAGGTTTTTCCCCACCAACATATCTTTGTGTTTATGTATTTGCTTTCTCTATCTATTTTCTATATTCACAGTTGACTCCAATATTATTGTTTCCATAATATTGAATCTAAAATTGTAAGGATTTAATAGGAATTTGCACAATACTTTCCTTAAGGGATTAGTGTAGGAAGTTGTTTGTGCACCTAAGTTTCCTTATAATTTTGTGATGAGCTAGAAATAATAATTGTTTATGTTTACTTAACTAAATAAAACTTTATGCAACTAAATATTCTAGTTTGCACAAAATTTCAAAGTATTTTTTTTTGTTTCCATCTTGTGATTGGTTCATTGTCAAATGAGTGAAAGAGATTTTAGATTTTATACTAGTGAACTATTTTGGTCTCACAACGCATACCCCATTTCTCCTAGAAAAGGGAATGCCCTAGTAATTTTTTTTTCTCTCAAACCCTTAGTCTAGGGTTTGGGTCATTTTTAGACTCCCCCAAGAGTTTAGGTAAAGCCTCAGTCTTTGACTCAAGAAGTTCAGAGTGTCATATCTAGAGGAAAAATGAAACTTTTGTGTTTTCTAGTGTAAAAGTGCACACTAGCACACATTAACACCTTATAGAGGTGCACAACTACACTCAATGCACAAGTGCACACTCATCTCCTTCCAATGATGCACATGTGCACACCTTTAGAGAGTGTGCTCCTATGAAGGTACACACCCAGATCTAGATCTATATAATCCCAAACCCCCCCTTCTCCACTCCATTATCTTCTGTGCTCTCCAAGTTGCCACAAGTTTTACGAGGATTCTTGATGAACAAACTAGTGGAGTGAAAGATTGTCTCCAAGTTTCTAGAAGCTCATGATAGATTACACTTTGACAAGTCAAAGGAAATGAATACATTGTACACACATTAAACTTGAAGATTCAAGATTCTAAAGTTTTGACTGAAAAGGAACTTGAAAGCTATTTGAAGTGTTTAGGATTTAGTTGTCATTTGACACATGTTAGAAGAATTCTTGTTGATGAAGAAATGCCTTTGTCACTTCTTCTTATTTTTAGTGGTCTCACAATGTACACCCTATTTCTCCTAGAAATGGGAAGCCCCTAGTAAAGTATTTTGTCTCCCAGACCTGCGATTTGGGGTCTGGGTCATTTTTGGACTCCCACAAGAGTTTAGGTCAAGCCTTAGTCTCTAACTAGAAAAGTTTAGAGTGCCCAATCTAGAGGAAAGATGAAACTTTTGTGTTTTTTGGTGCAAAAGTGTGCACTACCACACTACCATACATGCACACCTTATAGAGGTGCACAAGTGTGCAAGTGCACACTCATCGCCCTCTAGAGATTTGTGCACTTGCATATGTGCACACCTATGAGGGTGTGCACGTAGACCCATGTCTATATTAACTTGGACCCCCTCTCCTCCACTCTATTATATTCTATATTCTCCAAGTTCCTGCACCCCTGCACCTTGCAATGTGTGCTCCCTCTGCTCTTGCAATCACACCAAGCTTAAGTTATCTTAAAAACAAGGTGTGTACATGTGCACCTCCTCAAGGTGCATATGTGCACACATTTTTTCACCCTCAAAGCACAAACATAATAGTAAAAAAGCACCACCTTTTAAACCTAAAAATAAAGAATGACCTAAGGAAAAAGGTGTGCACGTGTGCACCACCTTAAGGTGCACACATGCACACCTTTTGTGCCTTCAAAGACATAAAAAGACATCAGGGTGCATGTGGGCACCCTTGTGAAAAAAATAATAAAGAAAAACATTAAATATTCTAAGTGTTCAAATCCACATGCACTTTCCATTGTGCATGTGGGTAGTTGCACAGTGGCACACATGCACATGTGCATACCTCACCTAGGTATGCACTGCACTCAAATAGTCAATTAGGGACCATTTAGCACACCCAGTGTATGTATAAGCCTATACGAGGTGTATTAATCTACATAATAGGGATAATGGTGGGGAATTCACTATTTATGATTGTTTTGGGTGGATTTCTTCTAGGTTTTGATCCATTATAATTTTTTAAAAGTTTTCTTTTAGCTTTCTAGACTAATGTCTCCTCTCTTGTGTAGATAAAATAGTGTCATCATTTTCTTCAATGGAAAAAAATATAGCTCCCAAACCCATTGTTTTCAAATACCAAGGTATACCTAGAAAATCTTGTTTCCAAGATGGACATGTCAAGGTCAAAGATATCAAACTTGGTCACATTGATTGGAATGTATTACTCACCATTTGCAACAAGTCGAAAGAATGATCTGCAATGGTTTTGACTATGTTTAGATTAGGTCTTGTAAACTTAACATCACATCCCACATCCATGCAATCTTTAGAACTCATAATGGCTCTCATGGAGAACTATGTGATAGAAGATAAGGTCATCAAGAGTGTCGAGGAAGGTAGTCCTAAACATCTGAGCTAGTAATATCAAAAAAGTGTTGCATCTTCCAAGAGTCGATCAATATGTGAAGATAACCTATGACTAGGTAGAAAGATGGTATTGAGAGAATGAAAAGGAAGAAAATGAAACAATTCAATCTTCCTTCCTAATATATAGAACACCAGTAGGCCACAAAGTCAACATGACCCAAGGATATGTGAATGATGATATTAGGTACACAATTGTCCTTTTGAGCAGGGTTATGAGACTACCAATAGTGGGACATCTTCACACATGGATGGTCCATTTTATTGATACCATTAGGATGAAAAAATTGTTAATAGATTGGCCTTCTATCCTTAGTGATAATCTACATGAGCAACTCATAGTCATGAAAGTTGATCCAAGATTCTATATGACATCATACATGGTGTACTTACTGGTAGTAAGGACCATAGACTACCCAAGAATTTACAAGAAGGGAAGCATGCCATATTTTAATTCCTAGCCCTATGTGATGTACCTCCAAGTGGTAAAGAAGAAAGTCTTAGGAGAAGAGTGTGGAATATAGGATGGTGAATGATAGTTTCATCTTTTCAATCATTAGGTTTATTGAAGGTGGTTATGCATAAAGGATGTTAGTAGTAGCAATGTCCAGGATCACAAATATTGGCACATACTACATCCAATTCAAAACATTCACCTACCTAAGGGTAGTTGGTACATTGAAGAAACCAAATAAGTTCTTGAGATATCCATTGGATAAGTTCATTTTTTTGGAGATTTCCCAAAAACTCAAATTTACATATGACAGAGTGAGAAAAAAACCTAAAAAGACACAGGTCTAGCCCATGGCAATTGGTTATTTTGAAGTCAAGAAAAAGCAAGATATTTCCATGCTTAATTTTGAGTGGGATCAATATCCCCTAGAAGTGTAAAACTCCTTTTCACCCTTACTTTGAAACCATAGGGATGGTGCAAAATCTAGCTGGAAAGTAATTTGTACATGAATATGTTGGCATTCTATTGTATTTGTCATTAGTGACAACACTTATTTGATTTTGAATGCTTACCAATCTCATCACTCAGTCCACAGTTTATACTAAGCATTCAATGGTTACCTTGTAAGTTCAACAATTAAGTAGTTCACACCAAGCATTCCTAAGGCTACCGAGTGAATGTGTAGTTCAATAGTGTTTACTGAATAGATAATTATCATCGAGCTTCACAGTATCTACCGAGTAATGGATGTGTAGTGTTTACCAAGTGACAACAAGGTAAACAAAGGTTTTAGTATTTATCAAGTGACACTATCTACCGAGTTTCCAATGGTTACTGAGTTCCAAGCTACATTGTGTGATTAGTATGGACTGAGCTTCTACTTCTACTAAGTGCATGACAATGCCAAGTAATGCAATAGATGCCGAGTATTAAAAGGTCACCAAGTCAGCTTGAAAAGCCTAATTTTTTTTTTATTGTTTGGCCGACTTGGTAATATTTGTTTACTTGTGTTTTAGCTAACCTTGCAATTATAATTTTTGGAATGGTATATATGTAATGTATTGTATCATTTGAAAATACTATTATTTTCATGGTATGTTAAGGAATGGATATGTAATGTCTAAAGAGTAAATGTGAATCAGTAGTAGAATAAAGTATTCAACAAGGCCATTAAGGAATAGCAAAGACATATCAGTCACAAGAGGTGATTTGTACTTCAAGATCTATTTAGAAATTAAGTTGTAAGTTGGATCTACTATTTCATCTAGATAGGTGAATCAGTTTTCTAAATCCTTTAATAGGGTAGACTTAATAGTCTTTGAATAAATCTACTAACAAAGTGCATACTTCATTGTATGTTTGTAAAACCTCTAACAAGGTGGACCTAGTAGTCATCAGAAGTGGTCAATGTAATCCCTAACAGGCCAAATTTTTACTACAATAGTGAAGTTTTGTGGGTATCATCCCCACCCTAGTTATACTTTCTATTTGGTAGGTTTCTTGGTCACCAAATACTATGTTCATGTGTTATGAATGTTTATATTTTCTCATGTATGTAGTAGATTAGATGGATGAATGATGAATGGTTTATATGGTTAAGTGTTGAATTGATTTAAAGTTTTTGAGGTTACTAATTCACCCCTCCCCTCTCAATAACCTAGATAGTCTTGAGTATTTCCAAC
Source organism: Cupressus sempervirens (assembly GCA_028749045.1). Taxonomy (NCBI): domain Eukaryota; kingdom Viridiplantae; phylum Streptophyta; class Pinopsida; order Cupressales; family Cupressaceae; genus Cupressus; species Cupressus sempervirens. The sequence goes on along the minus strand of CM053784.1, from coordinate 36,056,925 downwards.
AATTGGTATCAGAGCTTTGTGGTTCTTAGGATAAATTTTGATAGATTGAGTAAAGATCAAGGACAATGGAGATATTTAGACTTGACAAAGCTATTGAGAATGAAAAGCTAGATTTGGAAATGGCCATAGCTCAAATCAAGTAAGCTAAAGATTATCTTTCCCAATCTCTGAAAAGAAGGAAGGAACTTGCAAAAAAAATGAATGACAATGAGTATGTTGAAGAAAAGATCAAAGATTTTTTCCTATCAAGCAGCTCAGATGAAGCAAATGAGGCAATCAAATAACTCCTAACAAATAATGGCTCTCTACAAGAAGAGGTAAGAATATTGAAAAGAGAACAAGAAGTTCAATCAATAAGAATGTGTAAAATCTTGGAACAAAGGAATAAGGAAAGTAAAGACTTGGAGGCAAGGAACAATGCAAATCAAAATCAATCCCTTCAACAAGAAAGTCTTATCAATCAGCTCTGTAATGCAAATGAGGAAATCATGAATCTGAGATTTGAAAGTGAAAACTTAAGGAATGATCTAATCACTAAAAGATAGATCAATGAAAGATTGAAAGCTGACCTAATCTCTAAAAAGAAACTCAATGAAAGGATGATGAAATCACAGGAAGATATGGATCAATTGAATCAACAAAGTGAGTATAATCTCTATAGGAAAAAGGGAAAAGTAGGACTTGGTTACAAAGAAGAAGGTGAATCTTCCAAACAAGGTGCCCAAAGGAATCAAAGACCTACTTGCAATCATTGTGGTAAGTTAGGTCATACATAAAATAAATGTTGGAGCAATGGAAAGGCAAAATTCAATAGAAAATGCTACAATTGCAGTAAACATGGTCATAAAGCTAATGAATGCAAAGAGAAATCAAAATTTGAAGGCAAATGTCAAAAATGAAAGAAACAAGGTCACAAGGCATATGAATGTAGATCCAAATCATTCAACCCAGCTAAACAAATTATCAAAGCAATATTTGGTTGGGATTACAATAGTTGGTGTACATGTCACTATTGTGGAGAATATGGACGCATTGGCATAGACTGTACAAGGCATCACTTGAGAAAGAGTGATTCAATAGTAAGAGGTTATACATGCACCAAAATTGGTCACATAGCTAAAAAATACATGAACATAGGAAGAGTTGAAGATGAGAAGAAAGATAAAGCTGATAACATTAGGAAGCAGATGAGATAGCAGTGGATTCCTAAATCTACCAAGCAAAATAGTTCAAATGATGGCAATGTCACTCAAGAAGTGGGTGACTCGACCATTTCCAATTAGATTCTTCTAAGGAGGGACTAGAACTATATCTTCAAGCTATATCTCGAGTAGTTCCAAATGGAATAAAGTAGAAGATCCAAATTAGTATTTTAGATACAAAAGGATCACTTGAGTTTAGCTCATACCAAGCAAGTTTAGTCATAGACTCAACCAAGCTAGGTCGGGAGAAATGTAAGTTTTTTTGATTGTCGAGTCACATGTTTCTACCAAGCTAGTGAGTGGTTGATAGTCTATCATGCACTATGTCAGTATGGTACCTAGCATTTATGGAAAATTTTCATCAAAAGGGGCAAAATTTGACTCCATTTTTCACCACATCTTTAGTATTCAAAGAGAAAAGAGATTTATAGGTACACACAAGTATTTCCAAGTGATTTCGAGTGAATTTGTAGCTAAGAAATTTGTTCAAAAATTTCCATCACTTATCAATCAGTAATGGCATCTAGAAGCACTAATAGTAGCAAGGTAAAAAGGGGTTCAAAGATGTTGGTCAAGGGTGTAGAGTGGAAAGCATCAAATTTCAAACTTGTTCCAGTAGTGGTAGAGGCACTTGACCCTAATGGTGTGCAATTCCAAATTCCACCAAAGGTACTATTAATTAACAATATTTGCACTCATTTTAAATGTTCAATTCAGGAGATAGGAACCCTAGAAATGGATAGTTCTTTGGAGGAAATGTATGTTGATGGCTCATTGAAACCTTAGCACAAACATCTTGAAAAAAAAGGGTTGACACATATCACCAACCTGCTAAGAATTTTTTAGTTAAAATGGATTAGGTATATTCTTAGATACATACACAATGGTCAATTATGGTTAGAGTAGCTAGTATTAATCACCAAGAAAATGATTCACAAGATTACAGGTCTTCCCATGCTAAGCAAAGCCAAAACCACAAAAACCCTAGGTTAGGATGAACTCCAAAATAAAACCCTAACCAAGTGGGATAGTAGAGGTTTGAAAATTAGCACCATTTCTAATGTGGAATTGAGGCTTGGTATCCATGTAATTTCCCACAAGATCTATAATTCTAGCCATTTAAACAATGTGCCATGTGAGGTAGTGAAATTAGCGTTTAAAGTTGTGAAGAAAAATATGGAATTTGATTTATCAGAGTTACTACTCAAATAATTAAACAAGAATATGTACAACATCCAGACATCAAAGAACAATCCTTGTAAATTTGGTTCTTTGTTGACATGCCTTTTCTTTTATGTACAAAAATTCCTTCCATCCAAAGGTTCTATCATGCGGAGAAAGGATGTTCCCATTTTGTATTAGATAAATGAGTTTATTATAGAAATGGGTGCAAATTTTGATAGCATTATGCACAATTATTTTGAAGATTTCAAAGAAAGGATAAAAAACAGGTTTAGGATTCCTCCTAAACTTGTTGAGGATTATGAAGATGATGTGTGTTTCATGGTATACTATGATAGAGTATACATTCAGGCAGTCAGGCCCCAAGTTGCATGGGTGGAACCTCTTCCTTATAAGGTCAATATTAATGAGACTAGAGACATGATTGAAGCATTGGTAAATGAACCTATAGACCCTAAGCAATTAGTATTTGGCACAAATGATGAGGCAAAAGCCAGAATTGAACTAGAAATCAAGCTACCTCAAGCAATCAGCAACGGTAAGAGGAAAATAGCTAAGATGATAATCGCCACTGGTCCCTTAATGCTTATCGACAGAAAAGGAGAGGATGAAGAAGAAGAAGAAGAAGAAGAAGAAGAGGAAGAAGGAGAAGGAGAAGAGCAAGAAGCTAGAAAGGAGGAAGACCCAACAAAGAAGAAGGGTAGGGTAATTATTACAAGGCCACCAAAGGCCTCCACAACTATTTTCACTAGGAGAGGCAAAGGCAAAGGTAAAGGTGAAGTTATGTTCAGCAAACCTTAACTTACCTTCTACGAAAGGCTAAAATAGATGGAAGAAGGAGCTGACATCACAAACTTGAAGGCTCTAAAGTTTGAAACTAGAACTAATGTCGAGAAGATGAAGATTGAGGAATTGGTACTCACCAAAAAGGGTAAGTAGAAGTATTCCCCATACTAGGTTGCTCCTCAAATCTCAAAGGAATTGTTGGTTAGATTGTAGCCAAGGTGGGAATCTATTGCACAAATAGCCAAAGATATATACGAACAATCTTTGAGGAAGTTACTTCCAAATCTTATTGATGTAGAAGTAAAGGCAGCCATAAAGAACAATGAAGGTAAGATTCCACACATGTTTAATTTTAATTAAAGATATTGAGCATGTTGTAAGAGATGCAACAAACATGTGAAAGAATATCTATCATCTACATAAGCCTAGTGATGATGTAGTTGAGATCAAGGATGATGATGGTGATAGTGATGATGAAGAAGATGATAGCACTCCATGTGCTACTATTGATATTGAAGACTATCAAGCACTAAGGGTTGATGATGAAGAAAAAGAGGAAGAAGTTGAAGAGGAAGACAAGGAGGAAGGCCCAATGAAAATTGTAGCAAAAGTCATTGCTTGCCTTTCTCACTCTCCACCTAAGCCAGCAACATCATCAGGGTTGGAATCAACATCAACATGATTGATTGCAACTACATCAAAAATATCATCTGCTCCTACCACCTCACAACTCAAAGTATCTTCAATGGAAGTATCAGTTACTTCATCTACCAAGCTGCAACCCTCTTCATTAGTACCCAAGTAATCTACCCCAGTAGTGTGCACAACTGCCAGTTCTACAATTGTATTAACTTCTATTGTAGCTTGTTTAGCAAATTTACTAGTTTGTTCTACAATTTTGTCTACTACAACTTTAACTACACAAATTTTTGTTCTAGTTAGTTCTTTGATTGTAAATATTCCAACTTGTACATTACGTATTGGTACATCATTTTTGGGAGGAACATCAATTTTGGATATAGTTGGTGCTTCTCTCAATTTTTCTCTAGTTGGACCAATCCAAGTTTTTATTGCTATTCCAACTACATCAACTATTGTTTCCATTTCTAAATCCAAGGAAGTAAGCATAGAAGTAAAACCAAAGAATCCTTTAAAACTTTTTCTTACTGGTAAGACAATTGATGAAGACATAGACTTGGATAAAGAAATTGTTATCCCTAGGATAGATTTGGACACTGCCATAGCTAATGAAATAAGATTGGTCAATCAACTTTTAGAGAAAAAGGAAAGGTAGATGAAGCTAAAAGAAGAAAGAGATAGAGAATTTACTATGATTGAGAATGCCAAAAACATAATTACTAAAGCTATAGGTGTTGATGTTGATCCATCTCAACACATTTTTGTTACAATTGGAAGAGGCTATAAATAAGTTCAATGAGGACACTTCTAGTTAAGAGAAGCTCATTGAGAAGGCAGACAATAAATTTGACAATAAGGTACTTGAGCACATTGCAATAAATCAGGTAGAGTTATCCTTAATTTTGAACAACCTTGAACAATCCTTCACTAATGTGACATCACTTTTTGGAAAGCTATGTAATATTACCGAGTATACCAAGGATATTATGGAGAAATTGAATAAGATTGATGTTGACATGAAGGCTATTGCTCAATGGTTACAACTTGACCCTAGTTCAAGCTCAGCACATCACATGAAACTGAATTTTTTGTCAAAAATGCACGCAATGCTACTTAGAGAGGAAGCTAGGATTAGGTCTACACTGATTGATATCTAGAATATGATCCTTCTAGTTATGGACCCAATAAAAAACATATTGCATATACAAAAACATTGGTCCAAGATAATAATTTTTCAATAGTAGATCAAATGATCAAACTTTCTACAAAAGTTCAAGTGGCCCTCTCCACCTGCACAATTTTGCAAGATAATTGGGATAAGACTTTGGCTCTTATTCTCAAGGTACACTCCAAATTTCTCTCACATTTTGATGTCTCTATTTTAATATATTGTATATACCCTTTGGTATTACTATCAAAAAGGGGGAGGATGAAGATAGTAGATCACATGGGAGTAAAGAGACTTGTGGAGAAATAAGGGAGAAAATGAATTGATATATTTACAGATAAAAGCAATGTATATATTATGCCATATGTATGGGGGAGATATGTAAGATATGTATATACAACAGCTTTACAAAGATCAATTTTTGAAAAATCAAAATCAGAATATTTGTGTACATAAGTTTTGGCTCATAAGTGTTTTTGTCACTAATGCCAAAGGGGGAGATTTTTGGCATTATGTTGTATTTTTTTTTAGTGACAACACTTATTTGATTCTGAATGCTTACCAAGCTCATCACTCAGTCCACAATTTATACCAAGCATTCAGTGGTTACCTTGTAAGTTCAATAGTTAAGCAGTTCACACCAAGCATTCCTAAGGCCACCTAGTGAATGTTCAATTCAATAGTGTTTATCAAATAGATAATATTCGTCATTGAGCTTCATAGTATCTACTGAGTAATGGATGTGTAGTGTTTACTGAGTGACAACAAGTTAAATGAAGGTTTCAGTATTTACCAAGTGACACTATATCTACCAAGTCTCCAATGGTTACTGAGTTCCAAGCTACATTTTTTGATCAGTATGGACTGAGCTTCTACTTCTATTGAGTGCATGATAATGCCAAGTAATGTAGTGGATGTCAAGTATCAGAAGGTCACCAAGTTAGCTTGAAAAGCCTGATTTTTTTTTACTATTTGGCTAACTTAGTAATATTTGTTTACTTGTGTTTTAGCTGACCTTGCAATTGTAATTATTGAAATAGTATATATGTAATTTATTGTATCATTTGAAAATCTATTATTGTCATGGTATGTTAAGGAATGGATATGTAATGTTTAAAGAGTAAATGTCAATCAACAGTAGAACAAAGTATTCAGCAAGGTCATTAAGGAGCAGCAAAGACATATTAGTCACAAGAGGTGATTTGTACTTCTAGATCTATTCAGCAATTAAATTGTAAGTTAGATCTACTATTTCATCCTAATAGGTGAATTAGTTTTCTAAATCCTTTAATAGGGTAGACTTAATAGTCTTTGAATAAATCTCCTAATAGAGTGCATACTTCATTGTATGTTTGTAAAACCTCTAACAATGTGGACCTAGTAGTCCAAATTGCTCTTAATAGGGTAGATCATTAGAAGTGGTCAAAGCCCTAATAGGCCAACTATTTACTATAGTAGTGAAGTTTTGTGGGTATCATCCCCACCCTAGTTATACTTTCTATTTGGAAGGTTTCTTGGTCACCAATACTATGTTCATGTGTTATGAATGTTTATATTGTATCATGCATGCAATAGATTAGATGGATGAATGATGAATGGTTTATATGGTTAAGTACTGAATTAATTTAAAGTTTTTGAGGTTACTGATTCACCCCTCCCCTCTCAGTAACCTAGCTAGTCTTGAGTATTTCCAATAGAATATGCATTAGAAGATCATTGGATGAACACATTAGATGACTATGATATCTATATAAGGGATAATTTAGGATGGCTCTACATTTGGTGGAGAAGGAAGTCAAGATGAAGATCCCATTAAAGTTTGTCGAGAAAGACATAGAAGACATGTCGGATCCTCTATACAATAGGGACAAGATTTATGACTGGCCTATAATGAATGCAAAGATTGAGAGAGATCAAAATGTATATATGATTCATACAGCCAACCACATAATTCAATTAATAAGGGATTGTATCAAGAAACCTTTCAAACTTGATCCAATTCCTTAGGCTATTCCTATTAAATCCACAACATGCTTGATGAAGGGTAAAGGTGAAAAATTTATAATTCCAACCTTCCTTAATCAATCCCTAGTGTGGTAAGAAATGGTACATCAATATGAGAGGGAGGTTGAGTACTTTATGATGGATAAGGGAAAGAATAAAAGGAAGAGAATGTCTACCAAGGAATAAGAGCCACGAGCTCAGCTTGAAACTTAAGAGCCCAAACAAGAACCTAACCAAGAACCACAAGTGCCCCCACATAAAAAATAGGTGGACAAAGAATAGGTGTAGGATGAACAGGTAGAAGAAGGGGAGCTTGAAGAATAGAAGGTGCCTCTAGTAGCTATACCAAAGGAAGAATCCTCCCTCATCACTCCAAAAAGAGCAAGTATTGAATTGACTTTGGTAGGGACATGAAGGAGAAGACTAAAGAAAAGGAATACTCAACCCCCATAGGTCCTAGAAATAATCCCAAAAGCTAAAGAAGAAGAGGGTGAGAAAATTGAGTATGTACACTTGAGTCAAAGGACTTGCTCAACATGGGTAACAAAAGAAGAAAGGAGAAGAAGCTCAACCTTGACTCCTCCATCTTCTCAAAAGGAGCCTATTCAAATTTCAACATTAAAGGATGAATAATAGTAATGGATAGATGATATGGAGGTGAAAAAAAAATATATCTTTAATCTCTATGATTTTGACTTCATACCACTAGGTACTAAGATGGTGGGAGAAAATATAAGAGATACCACCAGGAATGAATCCTTAGGAGAGGAGTGTAGTCAAATTCCACCTCTAACTCAAGGACCTTTGGGTATACCACCACCACCATCTCAACATTTTTCATTCTTAGAAAAAGGCTTAGTAACTCCACTTCCTCTCACTACAAAAATAGAAGAACAAGTAGTAGAAGAAGTAGAGTCCCAACAACTGCAAGCCAATGAAGTATCACAGGAGGGGAAAATACTAGAAGAGATTCAAAAAATTCCTCATGATATAGAGGATAGGACCTTATCCCAAGAAGATACAAAGACTCCAACAATTGATCTTTATCAAAGAGAGAAGACTCTAGAAAGGACTAATAAGGAGAAGGGGCCTATAGTAGAAACTACCTTTTTAGTCAAGTATATGTCTCCAATGGGTACCACACTGACATGGCTAAAGAATGAGGTTGTATTTCAATAAAATAAGTAGCAGGATTTAACTACTAATGAAGAAATGAGAGAGTTGATTAAAGCCATCAAGAAGCTTTACCCACTTATGAGTGATGCATGAGAATGGGATTTCACAATGAAGAACGAAGATCAAGAATTTCTTGCACATACAGCTATTCATCCTCTATATGCTAACATGAAGGAATTGACTCCTAATGCTACTAGATCAAGGAGCCATGTTGGGAAAGCCCATGATAGATACCACAGAAGTGATGATCAGTATGGGCATGAAAGATGTGTTCAAACATGTGGACCAAGATGAGTCTGAGTTACTAATGTTGTAGAAACAAAATGAGCTTTTGAGAGTCTATTTGCATGGAGTTGCGGCCCAATAGACCTAGATAATCCAAAGATCACTCTTGTTGTAGCACTAGAGAGAAAGAAAAGGGAATTGTATGGTTGGATTCAATTTTGGGAGTATGTCAGCAATGGTGTGACAATTTTGAGGAGAAAGGTGTTCAAATAATATAGGGGAACTTGAACCTATTACACCATATTTAGTTGAGTGCAGAAAAGTTGGTGTCCATAGTGAACCAAGATTTTAAATTGGTGGATGAGGTAGATAGCTGGGAAAATGACCTTCAGGAGCTCCAATCAACAAAATATCAAATTTTGTATACACTCATGGAAGTGTTCATTGCTGAGGACCTTGATAAGCTTGATGATTGGATTGAAAAAATATATGCCAACAATAAAGTCATGGAAGGACTACATGCAGATATTTAAAAGATAATGAACCAAAATCAAGAGCAAATTTTGGAAGAAGAAAGGTATTATAACATTTCTTGCCTTGATATTTTTGAAGATGAGTCAAAAACCAAGCTCAACATGGTGCAATCAGTGGTCTCACAATTCTAAGGAACTTTTAAAGATGCTTTGTCAGATGAGGATATCGGGCAAGCATTCAAGATTGAAGAGGTATTGTTGGAGTTGAAAACTTAACTTGAGGGTATTGTGGCAACCTAGACAAAGGTCAAAAATTACCAATAATTAGTAAATGATAAGTATGGAGCTTTGGATTTTCTAGAAACTTCCCAAGTAATGGAAATAATAGAGAAATTCAAGAGCAAACATCCAGACATCATTTTGGTTTAAAGGGAAAGAAAACCTAGATGCTAGAAATTCAATTTTGACACTAAGGAAATTTTTGCATTTTTGGAACCTATCATCAAGGTGTGCAAGTGCACTATTCATAGAGGTGCACATGAGCGCAACTGCATGATTCTCAGTGGTGCATCAAAATTTTTGAAGAAGCAGTACTATGCTGATTGTTAACTGCTAGTTGCTATTTTAAGAGCATGCCATGCATCAAAAATGCATTTTGATAGTAGTTCAACTCCCAGAAACATTCAAAGAAGGTCAAGCTTCCATTTCTAGACATTTTAGTGACTCTCAGACCTACAACTTCCTCCTTCTTATCTGCTTCTTATTTCTTTTCTTCAAGTCATGTGAAGGCTCATGCACCCATTAATTGATATAAATCAAGGGTGGAGACCTACCTAGCATCATTTACAAAGTTAGTTTTTATATAATTAGATTTATTTTATTAGTTTTTAGCATGAGATGCATTTTAAGAACTCTTTATCCTAGCACAAAGGGAGGAGATGCTTTCTTATCAATACATGGATGTAATATGTACTCTAGGCCATTATTTTGATGCAATAATATATGTTATTGGTGTTCTAATTCTAAGTGTAGCTATTCTTTCTAGAGTGTGTTACTTTTGTGAATGCATGTTCATGAATAATAATGGAGCCAAAGGTTTTATTTTAGTTTTATGATTGTGTCACCTTTTAGTTTTGGTGTTTTCCTCATATTAATGAATTCCAATGACATATTGAGTTGGAGAAAAGATCACCAATTTTTCCTACATAGATTCTTGTCTCATATGATTCACTTTTGTTGGCCTTGTGATTTGATGAGAAGTGAAACATCTTTTGGTTATTATTGAGTTCCCATCAATGATTGCATTAGTGGAATTGAGGAAGTGTTGCTTCTATTTTCAATGGTTTCCTACCCAATCTTTTCAATAATTTAGCTCGCAGACATGTTACTATGGTTTATGTCCATTAGGAGTTTCCCTTTCAAGTTATTTTCTTTAATATCTTGTTACCTTGTCTTTTTTATTTTCTTTGCTAAGATTTGGTTAAAATAGGAGTTCATATAGTTGTATCAATATATTGCATTCATCATAAAACATAAAATACCAAAAATATATCTCTTTTTTGGTTACTTTTCAAAATAGCAGATCAAACATCTTATCCAAAATTAGTCACACCAACAAAGGCATCCTCATGAATATACACATTTATCTTCAATTGGTTGGTTTCTAGTAGGTTGCAAGATCACCCGAAACCTTGGAGCTGATCCTAGATTAGCTTTTTAAGAGAGGATTTTGAAAGGATTCTTAAACATCCCACAAAAAAATTACTCAATAGAAGTGGCACTAGAAGGAGGGTCACTCATGATTTGGAAGAGAAAAACAACTCCCTATTTTGAAATTTACAATTTTCAGAAGTTCAAAAAATTTTCCATCTGAAACTATTAGAAGGTGTGGAGGTGCATTGTTTTGAGAGAGTATGGTTCAATAGAGATGCTTTTTTTCTAGAAGTGATGCAAGCTGGAAGATCTTGATCCACCATCTCCATTTCAACAAGTTTTAAGATATTCAAATAGTGGACCAAAGTTCTTAGAGCTCAGTCATTTTCATAAACCACATAGTGACAAAGGACTGCCAAAAATTATACCACTTACTTTCCAAATTTAATCATCTCTAGTTCCACCATCGAATCAACCTCCACCCATCATTCCGCCAAATCCTCCATCGATGACCTTTTTTGAAAATGTAGTAGATTCACCAATTAACTTGCAAGGTGCATTTAATGACCTTCCTAAGAATCCTAAGAAATTCTGCCCAGGGTTCATCTACAGAGAAACACAAATGATAGAGGACCATATCAAGGTCTTTAAAGAAATATACAATAAAAAAAAAGTTCAATAGGAGAATGTGGTCCTCCTTTTATTCACATACTCACTGGGAGAAGTTTTCTTTAACTAGTTTGTGAATTTTCCATGAGGATGTATCCAAAATTGGGCTACCTTTGAAAAGTTGTTCCTTGAGAAATTCAAAACATTCTTCAACCCAACTGTGATACATCATTAGTTCATATCAATCAAAAGGGATCCAGTGGAGACCATTTCATGTTTCAATCATCACTTTCATATGACATACCACAAGTTGCAAACATCCTATACTATACCAATTGAAGCTACAACCCACATTTATCTCAATGCTATGGACAATCTCACTACTATCTTTTTATGAAGGATACCTATTGCAAATATCAACACATTAGAAAAAGTCATCAACAAAGAAATTACCTTTACCAAGAAAGCCAATCCTAATGGAGGAGGATTGATGCTTGTAGCTCAATAGACTACAATGATACCAACATATTCTACTAGAACACTAGTGGTACCTAGTCAATTCCTTCCAATGAATCCAATCCCACTATAACATGCACCAGTTGTATCAGTTCCATCCATAACTTATCCAGAATATGAACCTCTGAAAGCTACTTTCTTTTAAAAATGGGAAGCAACATCTACTAAAGTAGAAAATAATGTCGCATCTAAGATTAGTCAAATGAAAAAAAATATGTCTTAGATTACAAAAAAATTAATACTTTCAAAGAATGAATGAAGCTCCTTAAAAAAAAAACTATGGTTAGAACTAAAACAAGAATTTCAGTAGAAATAAAAATTAGGGGAATACAAAAATAGACAATAATTACAATCCTCTAGATCAGAATAAAAGATTCCAAAGGAAAAATTGACAATGGAATACTAGTTCGAACAATGGAAGCATCCCTACTGATAATGAAAATAATGCTCATTTTGTGGATATCAACTAGTATGACAATAATCAAAATGAACCTAACAATGGTGGCTCATATTTCAGTGGAAATCAAGAATTGAACAAAAATTCATAAGGAAACAATGGTGAGTCTTCTATGCAATACAATGATATGATGTTAGAATATTATGATTCTCCACAAAATCCTAAGATGGAATAACCAGCTATTGAAGAATTCACTTTTTTGTTCAGTCAAGAATCAGATCCTCAACCAGAAGAGATGCTAGCTTTTCAAAATGACAATTGGAATACTTACAATTTACATAACTAAAGGGAATCTATGACCAATGGGATTCCTCCCACCTTGTGTCCAATACCTACTAATCCAAGAGCTAATAACAATGTAGTACCTACCAGAACACTCTATATAGGGAAACAAAATCAAAATCAAGGGAACATGCCTACAATCTTGAAGAATCCTATATGGGAAACTGAAAAGTAAGTGTAGTGGAAGATCTAAAGAGAACCAAGGCTAATATGTCTATATTTGATATGCTACAAAATTTTACTAACCAAAGGGAAGTAGTGTTGAGGACTCTTGATCATGAAAAGGAAAAGTGTAATGCAAACACAATCCCTCAAAAGATAGCATCACAAAAAGTCAATACTTCTATGACAATGCCTACCATGTATAAAGACAAGGAGAAAGTGTCTCCTTTTTTCCTTAGTCTTAGAATTTTTGGAAAGAACCTACATAGTTATCTTATATATTTAGGAGCTTCATGCAACATCATGCCACTTTCAATAGCTCAACAGTTGGGAGTCACTCCTCAACCCTAAAAATGTATAGTGACACAACTCGACAAGAAGTAAAAGTTATCAGGGTATTGAAAGATGTTAAAATACAATTAACTATAGACCCATGAATTTAGGACATTATAGATATAAATGTGGTTGAAATCCCTAAAACTTATGAATTATTGCTAAGTAGAGAAAGGAAAAAGTGCTTATGAGGATGGTTCTCAACTAATTTTACTCAATTATGGCTACCTTGGAAGAGGCTAAATAATCAAATCAAGATTGATGCTAAGCCAAAGCTAAAGAAAATGATCACAAAATACAATGGACCAAATGAGGTAGAATTTCTCTAAGCTAAGATAGGCTCCTACAATGTGATGTATTTTAACATCACTACAATCGAGAGACTTGACCTTTCGAATAAAGAATTTGGGATCTCTAGCCAAAAATGAGAACTCATCACTCATTTTGTAGACAATATGGTTGCAAACTTACAATGCCTAGGTGAGGAAGAAGACTCAAATATTTTTCTTCTTCCAAGATTCTATAGGTTTCACAAGGTCAGTCATTCAGAATTGGAATGCTCACATTGTTAGGAAGTAGTTACTAGAGTACTCACTCAGATAATGTAATCCAAAAATGGTCAAATTCCGAATGAGGTACAAAAGGAAAGTTCAAGTTCTACATGCACATATGAATTTGTGGGGATTGATGAAGAAGAAAAAGAAGATTCTAATGTGTCATATAGTGATACTTCTTCAAATGGTGGGGGTTTATCTAATCATCCACCTAGGATGATCAAAGTCTAGAGGAGAAGACATTTTGTAAAAGAACAAGGTTGGACCTTAGTGTTTGTTCATCTAAAAATCCAAATTGATAAGATCATGGAATTAATTGAGGATATTCAAAGTCAATAAGAGAAAAAAATGCCCCCTATATCAAAGATAAGTTGTGGTAACTCACCAAGTCTACCATATGAAAGATTGCAATGGATACCAAAGAAATAATCTTTTAAAATTCAAGTGAAGGAAAAGCTAAATACAAATAAACACAAGTCTAGAAAGCCCAAAGAACAACCAATTTAAACACTCCGGTTTGATACCTCTAAATGAAAATTAGGAGCCGGTGCAAGAATTGAATTAATTAATCCCAAAGGTAGATCTTTTTATGCAACATATTTCTTATGATTTAGATGTACTAACAATGTTGGAAGGTATGAAGCCTTGATTCATAGACTTATCTTCACATTAGAGAAAGATTTCAAAGATCTTGTAATTAAAGGATACTCTCAATTGGTCATTAGATAGGTGTAATCAATCTATCTTCCAATGATAGGAGACTACTTGCATACCAAAAAATATTTTGGCACTTGTTCGAAGATTTTGAGGCCTTGAACATAAGCTCCATTACAAGGAAGAAGAACATGGTATTTGATGCCCTTGCCATTTTAATGAAAGAGAAAAGCCAAAGAGATATTCATTAGAATTGGTTTCTACCCCCCCTATTCTAGAAAACATTATGAACTTCCAAGTCTTCTAAGATGACCAACCGATTCTCAAGTTTATTATGTGCAATGGCCTTTTCAAAAGACAAGAGATTGATGATACTCCTGATGAAAAACCTAATGATGATGAGCTAGAGGATGAAGATGGGATTGCAAATTTGAAGACCAATACTATTCATAAGGGGATGGTAGAGTTGGAATGCATCTTCAATCAAGATGAATCAACATGTAGTAAAAGAAACATTGAAGAAAAAAGGATTAAAGAATGTGATTCATATAATCTAGGCATGAAAGAAGATCCAAAGATGGTGAGAATTGGAAAGGCATGTAACCCTCAAGAATAGGAAAGTATGCTTTAATTTCTTACAAAATACAAAGATGTCATAGTATGGAGTTATAAAGAACTCAAGATACATGTACAATCCTAAGATTATCACTCATGACATTTTGTTGAAGCCTAATGCCAAACCCTATCGTCAAAGACAAAGACTAGTGAATCCCATAATTGAGCCTTTGATAATGAAAGAAGTACAAAAGCTACTTGATGCTAAAATTATCTTCCCAATTTGACATTCTATTTGGGTTGATAACTTGGTTTCAATAAGGAAAAAGACTAGAGAAATTCACCTTTGTGTGGATTTTTTAAAATTTGAACTTGGCTTCCTAGAAGAATAATTACCCTTTGCCCTCACTTGATGAAGAATTGCAAATTGTGAATGGGTTTAAAATGATGTCTTTTCTAGATGGATATTTCAGATACAACCAAGTAATGATAGATGAAGAAGATGGGTTGAAGACTGCATTTACAAAAAATTAGAGAACCTTTGCATTTCGAAGGATTTCTTTTGGATTGATTAATGAGGGAGCCATATTCCAAAGAGAGATGGATAGAGCATTCAAAGGGTTGATAAGAAAGTGCATAGTTATCTACATGGATGACCTAACTATATTTTCTAAATATAGGAGTACTCATATTACAAACTTGAAACAAGTATTAAACCAATGTTGAAGATATGGCATATCAATCAATCCTAAAGAGCGTTCATTTAGGATTACAAAACGAAAGCTTCTCAGTCATATTACTTTTGAAGTTGGGATATCCATTGATCCTGAAAGGATAGAAGCCATTCTTAATCTATCACCTCCTCATAGTCTTAAAGTGCTGAAATCTTTCTTTGGAAAAATCAATTTTGTATGTAAGTTCATTAGTGTATTTTCTAAGATAGTACATCCTCTTAATAACCTGCTCAAGAAAGGAGAAAATATTGAATGGTTTATTAAAATAAAGAAATCTTTTAAAGACATCAAAGTAGTAATCTCTATAGCCCCAGTTCTTGTAAGTCCATGTTATGATTTACTATTCAAAATCTATTCATTTTCTTTAGAAGATTCATTTGCCAGGATTCTTACTCAAAAGAAAGACAAAGAGGATGAGAGACCTATTGTATTCATGAGTTGCCTACTAAAGAATGCTAAGTTGAACTATTCTAATATTGACAAACAATATTTCACATTAATAAAGGTAGCTAAGACATTTCTCCATTATATACTCAAGAGAAAGGTATATTGTGCCTAATCCTATAGTTAAAACATTGTTGATGCAAAATGAATTAGGAGAGAGATGAGGAAAATGGATGGCTATATTACAAGAGTTTGATTTGGAGATTCAACCAATGAAGTTGGTAAGAGGACAAGAATTGACCAATATGATAGATGATAATGAGATTGATAATGATAACAAAATCAAATTTGATGATGAAATTAGCACTCATAATCAACATAAGATCATAGTGTGTCAAGGGGATATTGATCAAGGAATAATCATTGATGTTTGGTATCAAGATATTGTTTACTATATTTTTGAAAATCAATACCTCAATGGATGAATAGTTCCAACACATAGGACAAAAGATGAAATATGAACCTTATATGTTTTAAGATAGAAAACTTTATAAAAGAAACTATGAGGGAATTTATTTGAAATGCTTGGGATGCAAAGAAGTGAAAGAAGTTTTGGAATAATTTCATGATAGTTATGGTACAAGACACAAATTAGAAGAAGCTATAACCCACATGGTTTTGAGATTGGGTTAATTTTGACCTACCATCTTTAGGGATACATTTGAACATGTATGTTCTTGCCACATTTGTCAGACAAGTTCTAGTAGAGAAAGACATCCATCTATGCCAGTACAACTAGTGTTCAAGGTACACCCTTTTGCTAAGTGGGGGCTAGAATTTATTGGTCCTGTAAACTCACCATCACCTACAAGAAATATCTTTTTCCTTATAGCTCTATACTATTGCATGCACTTGAAAAAAGATGAAACTTTTTGAAATTGCACAACAAAGGTGGTTATAGATTTCTTGGAAGAACAAATTGTCACAAGGTTTGGTATGTCATTCTTATTTGTATGCAATAATGGGTCATCTTTTTCATCAATCTTCCTTACTCAATGGGAATTAGAAAATTAGGTCATTATCAAGTTCTCCTCTAATTATTATCCCCAAGGGAATGGTGTGGTTGAGTCCATCAATAAGAACTTGATTATAGTGATGAATAAATTGCTACAAGAAAACCCAAAAGATTGGCACACACAACTAAAATGCATTATGGATGGATAGAGTCAGGATAAAAAATGCTTTGGGGAAATCTCCATATTTACTCATCTATGGACAAGAACTAGTGTTCCCACTTAACTTAGGATTCTATTATTGAAACTTATGAAGGGATATGTTGAGGACACTAATAGAGTTTAGATCAGATTCATGAATCTCTTGGAGTTGGATGAGGAAAGAAAAAAAAAATAGGATCATATGAAGAAACATCAAGCTATCATCAAATAGTGGTTTGATAAGTAGGCCACAATCAAATCTTTTAGATTATCTAATCTTGTTCTCCTATGGGACAAGGAAAAAGAAAATCTAGGTAGACACACTAAATTTCAATGCTTGTGGATTAGCTCTTATCAAATTTTAGAGATTCTAGGAGAAAATAATATTAGGTTGAGTTCCTTACAAGGGAAATTGGTTCCATTGACAATAAATGACTAGTTCTTAAAATATTACTTTGAGGCTTAAAATTTGTGCCCATCTTTTCCTATTAGTTAGGGGGTTAGGTGCAATCAAAATTCTTTTTTGATGCATTTCATAGATCACTTCTTGTGGTTTCAACTTTTATGAAGAGGTATTTCTTTGTCAAAACATTCAACTGATTTTGTTTCTTGTACCAACCAAAAATGAATGTTACATATAGGTGTAAAGTACTTTCAATCTTGAAATAAGAATTGCAGATTGATAGTTCTCAAAACTTTACAAATTTAAAGATTGACTATCTTAGTGTTTTCAAACATAGGTTGATAGTAGCAAAGTGATAGTTCAAACTTACTAGTTCCAACTAAAGGGTCTTCTCAAAGAAATGCTAAGATTATTGTTTGGCGTCAGAATTTCATAAAGTTCATAAAAGAGGAATGAAAAGGTTATCAAACTAAAAAGGGAATCTAAGAAACAACACCAATGCCTTGGTCATATAGTCTAAGCATCATCAAGGTACAAAATGAAATAAAAGAGATGGTGTTAAGAAATAAAGATTCCAAACAATCTAAAAAGGTAATTAGACAATAGGGATATGCACCCCAAAAAGGCTATCCACTATCTATACAAATTGCTTCATGGAAGAATCAAATGGAAACTTATGAGCTTCATGGAGTATAATAAAAAAGGATTACTAAGGACCTAAAATAAAAAATTGATAACCTATCAAGAGCCCTCTAAATAGATTCTCTCATCTAGATAGATAGTGATTAATACATAGAATTTATGAGGATTCTTGATGAATGGATGGGTGGAGTGAAATATTGTCTCCAAGTTGCTAGAAGCTCATGATAGCATCTCACTTTGAACACACAATGAGCTTGAAGATTTGAGATTTTGAATTTTTGACTATCAAGGAACTTGAAAGATGTTTGAAGTGTTCAAGATTCAATTGTCATTTGACACATGTTATAAGAATGCTTTCTGAGAAGAAATGCCTTTTTCATTTCTTCCTTTTTGTTGGGGCTATTTGTTGTGGTCTTGTAATGCACACCCCATTTCTCCTAGAAATGGGAACACACTAGTAAATTTTTTTTGTCTCCTAGACCCTTAGTATAGGGTTTGGGTCATTTTTTGACTCCCCCAAAAGTCTAGGTCAAGCCTCAATCTTTCACTAGGGAAGTTTGGAGTGTCAGATCAGGAGGAAAGATAAAACTTTTGTTTTTTTAGTGCAAACATGTGCACTATCACACTGGCACACATGCACACCTTATAGAGGTGTTCAAGTGCACTCAAAGAGCAAGTAGGCAATCATCTCCCTTTAGATATGCACACATTTGCACTTGCACATGTGTGCACCTACAAGGGTGCTCACCTGCATGGTGCACACCCAGAACTAGGTCTATATAATCCTAGACCCCCCTCTTCCACTCCATTTTCTTTTGTGCTTTCTAGTTCTTGCACCCCTGCACCTTGCAATGTGTGCTCCCCCCACTCCTACAATCACACTAAGATAAGGTTAGATAAAAACAAGAAGGTTCACACATGTGCAGCTCCTCAAGGTTCTCATGTGCACACCTTCTTTCACCCTCAAAGAAAAAACCTAACACTCAAAAAACACCAACTTTTAAAACTAAAACTAAAGAGTCACCTAAGGAAAAAGGTATACATATGTGCACCTGTTGTGATTTCAAAGACATAAAAAGACATCAAGGTGCACACATGTGCACCCCATTAAGTTGCACATGTGGACACCCTTGTGCACAAAAGAATTAAGAAAAACATTAAAATTTCTAAATGTTCCCCCAACATGCACTTGCCACTATGCATGTGCACGGTTGCACACATGTGCATATACATACCTCATCTAGGTGCACAAGTGTGCAACTACACTCAAATGATCAATTAGGGACCATTTAGCACACCTATAAGGGTGCACTAGGAGTGCTAATCTATGTAATAGGGCTAATGGGTGGGAATTTACTATTTCTAATTGTTTTGGGTAGATTTGTGCTAGGTATTGATCTATTAGGGTTAGTTTTAAGTTTGGTTTTAGCTTTTCAAACTAATATGTCCTCTCTTGTGTAAATAAAATGACATCAGCATCCTCTTTAATGGAAGAAAAGGTATCTCCTAAACCCATTTTTTTTGTAAAACCAAGGTACACCTAGAAAAGCTCATTTTCAAGATGGACATGGCAATGTTAGAGCTACCCAACTTGGCTACATTGATTGGAATACATTCCTCACCATTTACAAAAAGTTTAACAAATGATCTATAATTCTATTAGTTATGATTAGATTAGGTCTTGTATAAGAAACATTATATCCCACATCTATGCAACCTTTAGAACTCATAATGACTCTTGCATAGAACTACATGAAAAAAGAGAAGGTCATCATGAGTGTTACAGGGGAGATACTCATGGACATCTGACCTACAAATATAAAAAAGTTCTCCATCTTCCAATAGTCAATCAAAATTTGAAGATAACCAATGACCAAGCAGGAAGATGTATCAAGAGAATGAAAAATAAGCAAAAGAAACAATTCAATCTTCCTTCCTAATAGATAGAACTCTAGTAGGCTATAGAGTCGGCAAAGTGGACATGACTTGGGGATATAAGAAAGATGATATTAGGTACATGATTATCCTTTTGAGTAGGGTTATGGGGCTACCAATAGTAGGACATCTTCAAACATGGATGGTCCATTTTATTGATACCATTAGGATGAAAAAATTACTAATATAATGAGCTACGATCCTTAGCAATAATCTACATGAGCTAGTCATAGTCATGAAAGCTGATCCAAGATTCTATATAACATCATACATGGTGTACTTACTGGTGGCAAGGAATACAGACTATCCATGAATTTACAACAAGGGAAGCATGCAAGATTCTAATGCTTGGCCCTATGTTGTCTACCTTCAATTGGTAAAGAAGAAACTCTTAAAGTAGAGTGTGGAATATAGGGTGGTGAATGATAGTTTCATCTTTACAATCATTAAGATTATTGAAGGTGATTACACAAAAAGGATGTCATTAGAAGCAACATATAGGATCATAGAGATCATTGCATACTACATCAAATTTAAAACATTCACCTACCTAAGGGTAGTTGGTACATTGGAGAACCCAAAGAATCTCCCAAGATATCCATCATATAGTCTCATTTTGTTGGAGATTGCCTGAAAACTCACATCTGCATATAACAAAGTGAAAAACCTGATGAGAACCATTTACAACCAATTCTATGCCATTTTTAAATCAATTTCATGCACTTGCATATTTTCTTTCCTATTCCATTTGCATCCCATTTTCCTATTTTATGTTGCATATGATTTGATATATATAAGTAGTATTTATTATAGTTTTGGGATTAAAATATGGAAATTTTATTATTGATTTCTTTTTACTAATCTTTATTATTGAAGCATGTTGAATAATGGGTGTAGATGTTCCTGTTACCTATTTCACACTTTCTTCCTATTGCATGTTGAATAAATAATACTCTCTACCACTCACTTTCTACCCAATCATTGGGGGATGTCTTTTTTGGAGATACGATGCAATATGGAACCTTCTTAATATGTTCCACCAAGCTATACAATTTCCTAGGAGATATTTTTATAATAGAATGACTTCTCACATGATATGTGACGTTGATATTCTTTTATGGACTAGACAAAATTGTGATCCTGTCCACCTCAGATTTGTGCTGCAAGATCTCATACATCAAGAAGGCAATAAGGAGGATAATGTATGAGTGAGCAACAAAGAGCCTCATCAAATATTAGTCCATATTTCTGTTAATAGTGAAAGTCTCATGTGGAAATCAAACTCCTTAATAAGAATATTTCAAACTATTTCAAAACCATTTTGTTTTCAAATCATTTCAAAATGATGGATGAAGACAAATACAATTTTTTGGAATGATCAAAATAAGCTACCTATTCTTGGTACATAGCCAATTTCTGTTGTATTATTACGTTGCCCATTATTTGTGTGGTGTAGATTACCAAAATGACTATATAAATGTAATTGCTGCACATATATAAGGAATGCAAGATATAGGAAAATGATGGATAGATATATTTTTTTTAGAAAAAATATTTGTAAAGCTGAACCTTCATTCTAAAATATAAATTTTATATCTACATGATCACAAAGTTGTAAAACCAAATCTTTTCTTCATCACCAAGAAACTGAGGAGGAAGGTCCCACTACTCGAAATGCTGGCGATTTATGTAATTAAGTTTGGTGTGTTTATTTTATGTATTATTTAGGAACTTGATGTTGTTAATATAGATGTTCATATTTGTATATGTTTAGTAATGTTCAGATTAGTTGATTTAGAGTTGAGTTTATTATTTCTATGATGATTTATGTTATTGTTATTTCTTTTATAAATTATTATTTTTCTTATTTTATGTATTAATATTTATTTTTTCTGATGTTCCTGTCACTAGAAAGTGATAGTTCCTATCACTATGATTTTTTTGGTTTTTCATAGATTCATTTTTGCATGTTATAGCTACATTTATAATCCCTCATCTTGCAACCAACATCCCTTGATGGTATATTGCTTAGACATATTTCACAAGCTTACACTCTTAGATTGACATGTATAGACTAGCTGAATTCCATCATAAATCATTAATTCTTTCATATTATTTGCCCCAGTGTTGGCATATCAAAAACAACACAAAAAGACATGGGTCTGGCCCATGATAATTGGTGTTTTTGAAGTCAAGAAAAGGAAAGATATTGCCACACTTGATTCTGAGTGGGATTGATATCCCCTAGAAGATTAAAACTCCCCTTGCCACTACTTTGACATCATAGGGATGGTGCAACATCTGGCAGGGAAGCAATTTGTACATGAACATGTGTTAGAAGATCATTGGATAAATGCAATAGATGAATATGATATCTGTATAAGGAATCATTTTAGGATGGCTCTATATTTGGTGGAGAAGATGCTCAAAATGAAGATCACATTAAAAGATGTTGAGAAATAAATAGAAGAAATGTTGGAACCTCTATACAATAGGGACAAGATTTATGAAAAGTCTATACTGAATGTGGAGATTAGAAGTGATGAAAACACAAATATCAATAATAGAGACAAACACATAATTTAATTAATAAAAGACTAGATCAAGAAACCTTTCAAACTTGATCCAATTCCTCAAGCTATTCCTCTTCAAGCCACAAAAAACCTGATGAAGGATAAAGGTGCAAAAGTTACAGTACCAACCTTCCCTACGGAATCCCCAATAAGGCCAAAAAAGGTATATCAACATGAGAGGGAGGTTGAGTACTTTAGGATGGATAAGGGAAAGAATAAAAGGAAGAGAGTATCTACCAAGGAATAAGAGCCACTAGATCATACTACAACTCAAGATCTTGGATAAGAGCCCAGCCAAGAACCATAAGAGCCCCAATATGAAGAATCGGTTGAGGAAGAATACGTGTAGGATGAACATGTAGAAGAAGGGAAAATTGAAGAATAGAGGGTGCCTCTAGTAGTTGCATTAGAGGAAGAATACTCCCCCATATCTCAAAAAAGAGAAAGGATTCAATCGAATATGGTGAGGACACAAAGGAGAAGCCTAAAGAAAAAGAGCACTCTGCCCACATAGGTCCCAAAAATAATCCTAGAAGCTAAAGAGGAAGAGGGTGACCAAATTGAATATGTACACTTGAGTCAAAGGACTCACTCAACAGAAACAACAAAAGGAGAATGGAGAAGAAGTTCAACCTTGACTCTTCCATCTACTCAAAAGGAGCCTATTCACATTTCAACATTAGAAGATGAACAACAATAATGGATAGATGATATGGAGGGACAAGAAATGGATGTCTTTAATCTCTCCATTTTTGACCTCATTCCAATAGGTACTGAGATTATGGAAGAAAAGATAAGAGATACCCCTAGGATAAAATCCTTAGGAGAGGGCTGGAGTCAAATGTTGCATCTACCTCAAAGACCTTTGGGTATACCACCACCACCATCTCAAGATTCACTATTCTTAAACAAAGGCTCAATAACTTTGCTTCCTCTTGCTACAAAAATGAAAGAAGAAGTAGTAGAGGAAGTAGAGCCCCAACAATTGCAAGCTGATGAAGTATTAGAGGAGGGGAAAATACCTAAATAGCCTTAACAAACTCCTCATGATACAAAAGCTAGGACCTTAGTAAAAGTGGATACAAGGACTCCAATTATTGATCTTTCTCAAAGGGAGAAGACTCCAAAGAGGACTGATAAGGGGAAGGGCCTTGCAGTAGAAACTATCTCTTCAATCAAGTATATGTCTCCAATGGGCACCACACTGGCATGGCTGAAGAGGGAGGTTATGTTTCAAAAAAAGAAGAAGCTAGATTTAACTATTGATGAGGGAATGAGAGAGATGATTAAATCCATCATGAAGCCTAAGCCACCTATGGGTGATGCATGAGCATTGGCCTTCATAATGAAGAACCAAGATTAAGACTTGCTTGCACATATGGCTATTCCTCCTCCACATGCTGACACCGAGGAATTGACTCCTAAGGATTACTAGATCAAGGAGGTCATGTTGGGAAGGCCCACAATAGATACCACAAAAGTGATGATCACTATGTGCATGAAAAAGGTGTTCAAAAAAATGGAATAAGATAAGTCTAAGCTACTAATGATACATAAACAAATTGAGCTTTTGATAGGCTATTTGCATGGAGTTGTGGTCCCATCAGACCTAGATAATCTAGAGATCACTCTTGCTACAACACTAGAGAGAAAAGAAAAGAAAACTGTATCACTAGATTCATTTTGGAAGAATGTCAGCAATGACATGAAAATTTTGAGGAGAAAGGTGTTCAAATAATACAAGAGAACTTGAACTTTTTACACCATATTTAGTCAAGTGCATATAAGTTGGTGTCAATAGTGGACCAAGATTTGGATTGATAGATGAGGAACATACCTAGGAAAATAAACTTCAGGTGCTTCAATCAATAAAAGGTCAAAGGTATCGTATACTCATGGAAGTGTTCACTACTGTGGATCTTGATAAACTCGATGATTGGATTGAAAAAATATCTACCAGCAATAAAGTCATAAAATGACTACATGGAGATATTGAAAAGATAAGGGACCAAACTCAATAGCAAAATTTGGAAGTAGAAAGGCATTGTAACACTACTTGCCTTGAGATTTTTGAACATGAGTCAAAGACCAAGCTCAACATAGTGCAATTAGTGGTAAAAAAAAAATCTAAGGAACTTTCAAAGATGCTTCATCAGATGAAGATATCATGCAAGCATTCAAGACTGAAGAGGTATTGTTGGAGGTGGACACCAAACTTGAGGATTTTGTTGCAACCCAAATTGAGGTCAAAAATTATTGTTAATTGGTAAAGAATAAGTATGGAGCTTTAGATTTGTCAAAAGTTTCTCAAGTAATGGAAATAATAGAGAAATTCAAAAGCAAACATCCAAATATCATTTTGGTATAAAGGGAAAGAAAATCCAAATGCTGGAAATTCAATTTTGACACTTGGGAAAATATTTCATCTTTGGAACCTGTAATCAAGGTCTGAAATTGAAAAGGTGTACCATTCATAGAGGTGCACAGGTGCACAATACTCAGAGGTGCACCAGCAATATTGAAGAAGTAGTAGTATGTTGACA
The DNA here is from genome assembly GCA_028749045.1 of Cupressus sempervirens. NCBI lineage: Eukaryota > Viridiplantae > Streptophyta > Pinopsida > Cupressales > Cupressaceae > Cupressus > Cupressus sempervirens. Next base: position 36,031,867 of record CM053784.1, on the reverse strand, counting down.
GTTAACTGCCAGTTGTTATTTTAAGAGCATTCAATGCACCAGAAATGGATTTTGATAGTAGTTCAACTCCTAGAAACATTTGAAGAAGGTCAAGGTTCTATTTTTAGACTTTAAGTGACTCTCAGATCCTCTTGCAACTTCCTTCTTCTTATCTACTTCTTCTTTCATTGCTTTAAGTCATGTAAAGGCTTATGCACCATTTAATTGATATAAAACAAGGGTGGAGATCTACTTAGTACCATTTAGAGAGTCAAATTGTATACAATTAGATTTATTTTATTAGTTTTTAGCATGAGTTTCATTTTAAGAACTCTCTCTCTAGCACAATGGTAGGAGATGTTTTCTTATAAATACATGGATGTAATATGTACTCTAGGTTATTGTTTTGATGCAATAATATATGCTATTGGTGCTCTCATTTTGAGTGTAGTTATCCTTGCTAGAGTGTGTTATTTTTGTGAATGCAAGTTCATGAATAATAATGGAGTCAATGGTTTTATTGTATTTTTATGATTTTCCAATGTTTTAGTTCTAGTTTTTTCCTTGTGTTAATGAATTTTGCTGACGTACCAAGTTGGAGAAAAGATCACCTACTATTCCTTCATAGCTTATTTTCTCCCATGAGTGCACTTTTCGTGGCTTTGTGATTTTCTGAGAAGTGAAACATCTTTCAATTATTATTGAGTTCCCATCAATGATTGCATAATTGGAATTGAGGAAGCATTTCTCCTATTTTAATTGGTTCCTACCTAATCTTTTCAATGATTTAACTCATAGACATGTTGTTATCATTGTTTATGTCTATTAGAAATTTCCCTTTCAAGTTATTTTCTTTAATCTCTAGTTACCTTGTCTTTTTAATTTTATTTTCTAATACTTGGTTGAAATAGAAATTCATATACTTGCATATATAAATTACATTCATCGTAAAACAAAAAATACTAAAAATATATCTCTTTTGTGGTTACTTTTCAAAATAGTGGATTAAACATCTTATCGAAAATTGGTAAAACTAGAAAAGGTCTCCTTGTGAACATTAAAAATTATCTTCAATTAAGAAGATTCTAGTAGGTTGTAAGATCACCTAGAACCTTGAAGTTGATCCTAGATTATCTTTTCAAGAGAGGAGTTTGAAAGGATTCCTTTCGTTAAGAATTATGCAAAACAATAGCTCAATAGGAACAAAGGAGACAAGAATATCAAAATCAACAATTACCAATGACATCTTTGATGGCTCTAAGAGAAAGGGATATCGACAAAGAAATTGAAACAATGTTAGAAGACCCTAGACTTTCCTTAGAGGTAAAGGATGAGAGAATGGAAAAGAAAATTAATGAAATGATTGACATGACAACATACTTACTTGAAAAAAATGGATCATCAAGCAACCCAAAATCATCATCACTATCACAACAAAATGAACACAGTGCATTTAATGGTAACCATGAAGGAGAAAGAACTATCCAACACATGAAAACCACTAGACCTATACAACATTTTAAACGTTTACTTTTTATATCAACATTTCAAATCACACTCAATTATTTGTTGTGAACATAAAATGTAGGCACCTTGTGCACTGTGAGTACTCACATAATCATAGTTGCCATAGGATTCAGAGTCCTATTGATTTCATGGGCTAAAACTCAACTAGGATGGTTGGTTGGACCCCTAGTTCTCATTTCTTTCTCCTTTGTCTCTTTTTACACCTCTAACTTACTCAAAGATTGTTATAGATCTCCTAGTCTAGTCAAAGAAAAACAAAATTAAACTTATGTGTATGTAGTCAAAGCCAAGTTAGGTGCTTGAACAAAGTGTCTTGATAAAAAAATTAATTTTCTTAGGTGATTCATTTGAAATCATACTATGCTAATATAACTTCAGATAAACTATATAAACAAGCCAAAACTTAGAAATTTTTTTTTAAGACTAAATATAATGCACTAAAAAACACACTAACCATTTGAATGTTATTTAGACAAAATCTTAGGAAGCAGAAAAATATGGCTATGTGTATTGACATAGTATACAAATCTATATGGAACTTCTATTAGCTATATAATCATGACAACTATCAGCATGATGCAAGACTTTATTTTAAATCTTCAAATAAAATATATTAGTATGAGATGTTTTTTTAGATTGATCTATATATGTAAAAATATTTCTCTATTGGGAGCACTTGTAAACAAGAAAACATTAGTTGTACATGTATATCAAGATTCAAATAAACTGAAATACAAGTAATCTAATCAAGTTTTAGAACCAATGTGGCCAATGAAAGGATCTCATGCCACCTCAGAGAAGATCAACAAGGGAACCCAAATGAGACCTTGTTGGTGTACTCAAGATTGAGGGATGTGGATGTGTTATCCTCAAACACAACTATTGAATACCAAGATAATAAATGATAAATAAAATTAAGCTAAGATAAATGAAGAACACTTTCAAGCAATGTCTATGGAATCAACCACGCTTAAGAGAGAATTCAAGGATATGGAAGTGGATGCAAATAATAAAACTAACAATGAAAATATAGAATGAGAATGAAAGATCTAAGATTAAAATGCAAACAACTACCAAAGATTAGCTCTAAGCATAAAATCTCTAAGAACCTCTAGAACTAAGCTAGCATGATAAAAATGCAATGGAGAAGATGAGAAACTCTTAAGACAAGGGTTCTATTTATATGTTTGAGGGAGACCTTGATGAGGTGGCATCTATGTGGCATCCACATAGGTGCAACAAGGGAGACACATGGGCTAAAGGACAAGCCATACAAAAGTCAAAAGGAGCCTCTATGATTTGAGTGGCTCAAGATATTCTCACATGTGTGAGCAACCTTTGAGAAACGAGTGGGGGACAAGGATGTAAGGGTCCCTTTTGAATAATTTAATGAAAGAGGGGCTCCCAGGGATTGAGTTTCTCAAACATGTATGAGCAGACACTTAGGGTTAAAAAAAGTGTTTAAGAGGAAGCTTAGGATTAATAAAAAACTAGTACATTTGACCCCATTTTTAGACCAAAATTTTTGACCATCTAATAAAATGGGGTCATATTGGTCAGAATATGCAAGGAAACATATTTTTTTTAAATACATGCCCATGTTCATCAAAATTTTGACCAACACGGGCTTCATTATATCAAAATAAAAACATGCATGTGGCTTCATTTTGTTAAAATTAAAAAAGTTCTTTTTGGCACCCTAACTTCATTGTTATGCCACTTATTTTCTACACTACAAGTGACTAAGTCTTCAATTTGGCTTGCGTTGGTGGAGGAAAAGTAAATAAACTCAGATTTATGTCTTACACGGTAAGGTCAACTTTTTTATTTTTTATTTTCTTTTATCCCTTCCTGTAAATTCACTCTGGATGTGTGCTTTGTTTTGTTTTATTGTTTTTGGCACACTCTAAATATTGGATTGGGGGTTAACACTCAAATTTTGCATTTGTTCACTTCTTCTATGATTTAAAAAGCCCTCATATGTTAACCACTTGAGCTCATCCAACGAGTCCCCATGCACCAAGTGAAATAAAGCCTACACATGGTCTTTGATGAAGAAAGCTTCTTATTACATGATATATCTATCAATGCTAGAACCCTTGTTTTGTGTTCCATACAATTTTAACTATCCTTTCTATGCATTTAGTTCTTTTCTCTTGGCATTTATGAAAAACTTAATATTTCTACTATATTTTATATCCATGTTGCCATGAATACAAATTTTTTACAACCTAAAAGTAGAATGGTAGCCATTCAACACAACATATCATTCTATTAAAATTGGATACACATAGTTTCTATTCACCATTAATAGTATGGAAGCATATTTGATCCTTCCCTACATTTTTCCTTACATGTATTTCAGTTCATTTGTCCAAACCCTAAATTTTTCCTTACATGTATTCCAATTCATTTATCTAATCTATCTGTTGTGGGCTATCTATTGTGGGCCATTATAAATCTCTGATATTCCTTCCTCATAATCTTCAAGTCTAAAATCAAATGGATCAGAAAATATATTAGAATGTGTATTTGGCATATCATTTAGATTCAATGGATTATCTCCTCCAATGTTGATATTAATTCCCAAGAAAATCTCAAAGTTATGTGGGATTAAATGAAAGGCAGTAGGATCTCAATCATCCATAAAAAGCTTATATATCAAACACAACCACTCATTAATATCAAACACAACCACTCATTAATATCACATACTAAAGAAGAAAGAAATTTGGAAAAATAAATTAACTTTCACTATTTAATACTTTTAATATAGGAATCAAATTTTAGTGTGTGATGTTTAAGAAATTTGATCAAACACAAACAAATTGATTGACATACATGTTTTAAAATAAAAATAAATAAAAATTTCATAAGAATTCAAACCGGCTGCCAAGGAGCCAATGTAATCTTATTATAGGATATTTTCATTTTGATGCAAACATAAACATTCACACATTCCCTTCTCCCTAATCAAAAGTTACAACTCTCTCTCAATCTTTGTTATGTGGCTTTCCATATAAATTTATGGAAAAAATTTAGCATAAAATCATCAACTTCTCTTTCAATATTTTTGTGGCCTTGGGACTCATTTGGTGCCTTAATGTGCATCCCAATCTAATTAGCTAAAATGTATGGAACTTCATGAATTCTATGCTATTTTTGTTTTTTTTAATGGAGGGTTTAGACAAGTTTCAAGGTGTTGGTGGAACAAGCCTTGGTAAAAGGTGGTTTTCTCTTTATAATTGAATTCTAAATAAACAACATCTAAATTTGTCTTGACTAGAAATACATTTAGCATACCTATGTGTGGAGATGGTGTCATGTTAGGTGTTCATTTGTTAAAAATGTTAGGTGCTATGGAAATAAACCTTCATTGAGTTTAATGTGATTTCAATAAAAAAGACAAATTAAAAGCTTAAGGGACTTCAAAAATAGTGATTTTACATGATTAGTTTTCATAATTGGTGTGCAATTATTCTTTGCATATGCACAAATTTAATCAACATCTTGTACTCCAAATCTACATGGAGCTATAATAAAACATTTACAATTCTATCAATGTGATTCCAAATAATGCCATTCAATTGATTCTAGAAGTCTAACACCTAGGATTCAACCCGACACTAGCCTTGGGAAAGTTCCTAAGTCTGAGAAATCTTTTTACTTGCCTTACTCATATTTAGTTTCAAAAAAAGTCTTCAAGTCTTGGAAATGGCCATCTCTTGTAGAGGGATTTTGCCGAGACTCAGCTACTTAGGAGAAATGTAGCTCCACAAAACCATGACATTTTCCACCTACATTGGGGATGTTACTAGTTTTCTTTCTATATGGCACATTCCATTACATGCTAATTGCAACATTTAACTTTAGAAAGCTCGTTTGGGGCACTCATAGAGATGTTATATTACAGATTTTTCCTTGCAAATTTTGATTCACCTTAATTTCTACATCAACACCACCACCCTCTAATACTCTATAGCATCCCACCACAGCCTCCAAATTTAGGCCTCAGGCCCCCTAGTTCCCACATCCCCTCATTAAGAAACTCCATGAAACTATGTAAACTTTTTAATGAAATCACTATTTTTTATACAAATGATTTAATTTTTTGGTTTATTTATTTTTTGGGGGATTAAAATCACTGTATTATAATGAATATCTAAACAGTTCCATTTATATAAAATTTGAACCATTAGATAATGTTATGTGATCCTAGCATATGTTGTATGGTTATAGTAGTGTGGAAGAGAATTAGGAGGTAGTAAAAGGAGAAAGGGGCTATTGGAAAGAGAGTGAAACCAGAAATTGAAGTGTAGAATAAATGGTCAGTCCTTTTCAAATAGTCAAAAACATCAGGAGGTTGAAATAATTTCCAAGTGTTTTCTCTAAACTTTCCTGTTTTAATTTGATTGTGCACCTCTAGGGTTGATCATTTTAATTTTTTGAGTTTTTGCAATGATAAGTTTCTTGGGTTGAGTGCCTATAATGGACTATGTTGTCAATGATTGGATGATACATAAAGTTACTTTTTGTTGTCATTGTTTGCATTGTATATTAAGGAAATGCTATTGTGTTTGGAGGCTGCGAGATTGGCTACCCTTCATTAGGTACCCAATCCTCATGTATGCCAACATATGTCCCTCCTATCTAAAGTTAAACAAGATTAGTATTATGTTTCTTTCACTTGGTACAAATTATCTATTGGATGAATGACATAGTGTTTTTTAAAGTAAGTCAATTAAGGATGAAAATATACCTAAGTTCATTTTTCATGCATATGAAGGCTATAATAAATTTCTATTTATGTATTTTGTTTTCTATGCAGCACATTTGTATATCTTATATTTGTTACATTGGTCATGTTTTACTCAGTATCTATTCTCTCAGTTATTTTTTATTATTTTGCCTTTTGTTGTTGTCAAAAGCTCAGTAAATTCTTGAATGGTTTTGTAATTCAAAGTTGTGTGGTTTTGTAGTTGATGAGGATTTTTATGCTATTCTACAGAGCTGGGTTTCAAAAAAGTTCATCAGCGGATGGTAAGAAGTCATTTTTTCCATTTGTTACATTGCACTTTGAAACCTATTGATCTATAGACCATTTCATTTGTTTCAAATTTTAGTTCAAATAATAAACACCAAATAAATAGAAATCAAAATAGACACATTCCATTGAACACTATATTAAAATAGATCATGATACCAAGCAAGCTCATTTCTTCCATACTCTCATGGAGGGTTGCTTGTGTTCTTGTAGGTGATCATGAAGTGTTGGGCTAATCTTTGGCTCCTATAGTGTGTAGATGAGAACTGCATCAAGGAGTTCATTTCAAGCAATAGCTCATCTAGCTGAATAGAACTTATAAATAGATGTTAACATATATGTATATTGATGAAACTACACCTACCCAAACACATTTATATTGCAAGTACAAAGCACATAACATATAAAAATTGTTAGAAGTTGTAATCTTTCCTTGGTGTGTTTATAAACCAAGGTTAGACTTCCTTTCTTTATTGTTGTAATATATTAGGATATAAGCCAAGGTATCCTAATATATTTCTTTTTTGTCCTTTTTCCACTACATCTTATTTTGTCATCTAGTGGAATATGTGAGGACAAATATATATTGTAATTTCTAATTTTAGATTATTCCTCCTTAAGAGGAATCTCACACTTGGCCTCACACACTTATGAATGGTGGCATTCATAGACATGGGAGTTACATTCTAACTCCTCTCTCTCATCTCTATTTAAGAGATGACCCTCTTCTCTCATTTAAAAATGAGATTTCTTCCTCTTCTCAAATATTGTATGAGCCATTGCTCTCTCTCTCTCTCTCTCTCTCTCTCTCTCTCTCTCTCGCTCTCTCTCTTCCTTCTTAGGCTTTTCATGCCTCATTCATAATGTCACAAGGGGTTTTCTTTGCTTTCCCCTTTCCAAATATCTTGTCTCATGGTGTTGGAGCTTGAAGCTTTCTCTCTCCTATTTTATGGTAATATCTTTTCATGCATTTACTCACTTAGATTCTTTCCTGGTATTGCTTATTTATAGTTTTCTTTTTCCATTTCTAACATGGTATCAGAGCAGTTTAATCTTTTTTTTGAGTGTTTGCATGAAGGTATGATTCGAAGGAGACTCTTGAGAGAGATTTCACTAATTTCTTCTTTAATCTTCTTAAGATGGAAGAAATTGAATTTTTTTTTAGATTTGGATGGTTTACCCCCAAACTTGATTAACTTTTGTGTGCTCTAATTTGTGCAGGTTACTTCTTATTTTCTATTAGTTTTCATCTAACTCCTTTGGAAGGCTTTCCGCCAAAGCGTTCACAGTTTGTTTTCTAAATTTTTTTTTGCTTAAGAAATGGCTCTCTGACTATATATCGTGCTTTTATGAATTTTGTTTTTTTTCCCATGAACTCCTCATCTGGATGATGGTTTTATCTATTTGGCGGAAGCACTAAGCTCGCTTGTGCATTATTTGGCGGAGGTATCTTTGTACGATTTTTAATTGCTTAATCATTACTTTTATTTCTGCATGCCTTGCATGCACTGTGTTTTGTATCATTTCTCTTGGAATCGACATTTCAGCCTTTTTCCTCATTGAACTCCTCCGGATTGAGTTTTTGACCTGTATTTCTATTGAAACCGTAGAGGTAGGATTCAGGGCCAGTTTCCTGAACGAAACCCTTTGGATCGGGTTTCCTGTCTGAATCTTCATTTTTAATACTCCTGTTCTGGTTTCTGGGTTGGATCTCTACTGAAACCCTTGGGTTTGGGTCAGGGTTCTTGGACTAATGCTTTGCTTTCTTCAAGCCTCGCGGCTATGTTAGCCAGTGCTTTAAGCTCATCGCTAGGCTTCTCTTGCACAAAAATTGGATCACAAAATTGTTATCTGGCATGCACATTTTTACCGAATTGGTCTCAGTGCCTTTTGCTTAGCAAAATAGTTGTTTTAAAACAAGTCTCAGGCTCTATTGTTATACTCAAGAAGGCTCATGGAATAGCGGCCGTGAGATGGTTTGGAAACTGTTGGTTGATATGCACTTTCTTTTCACTCCCAATGAATCTTCAGAACCAAGTTTCTATTTTTTTCTGCTGGAGACTAAAGAACCTTGGATGACATTTCTTAGGCGTGTTCCTTTTGTACTTTTGTAGCTTTTTGTTACGGTTAATATGTCTCAAAGATTACAAAATATTTTTGATCGATAAAGATCAAAAATTTCACCACGGTATAGGTACACTTTCACACTCAGAGGAAATTTAGAATTGCTTAAGCTTTTTTGTACCAAAATCGTTGCAGTATGGCCTAGACACTAATTGGATGGCTGACTGACCAGAAGAACATACACATTGATCTGCTGCAGCAGCATCGTCACAATAACCCTGCAACCGTTCAAGCTTTTCATTTGCATTATGAGGAACGAAAATAATGAAATCAATCCAGAACCGTTCAGCTGCCAAAATCTTTGCAATAAAAACCTTGAAATAGAAAGGAAAACATTAAGGTCATTTCGCAGTAGAGGTTTTAGAATAAAAATCCTCTAAAATGAAAAACAAAGAAAAGTAGAGCTCTTTATTCATGGAAGTCTGCACTGCCACTCGAAAGATTCTGTCAAAAAAATCTCAACTCGACTTTAAGCTCGTGCACGATCCCAAGCTCGCATTGCAGAGATACAGAGAATATTTATATGATGGTCTGATTCTCTCTGTCCCTCCATTGACAAGCTGGGAGGTGCCCTCGATATGCTTGCGGTTTTGAATTTTGTGGATTCGGGTGCATTATCCTGCCATCATCTTTATCATCTGGATCGTGTTTTGCAACTCTTCACATTTCTGTCATCTTTGTCATCTTTATCCTACATGCACTTTGCTATGGAAGGCACAGAGGAATCCTTAGATCTTCTCATTGCCTCATTAGGAAGGGGAAGCCTTTAACTGGTGATTTTTGACCATTAATCCTCTATAGAGTAGTTGTGTGGTGGAATTCATCTTGACCGTTAATCCTGGTGATGTGAGGGGACATGCCTTCAGGGGCCATGAAGGCGCCCAATTCGACCCTGTTGGTGAAGGCGCCCCTGCATATGCACATTACTTAGCAACATCTGCCCAATATCTTCTCTTTCTACCCGAGAGATCAGCTGCAACTTGGCCCCTTTGATGAGACGTCGGGACTCAATATGCGTCCCCTGCAATTCATCTCAGGGTTTCCTACTATGCTCATTTTTGCCTTCGGGAGAGGCATTGCGGTGGCAAAGGCAATTGTTGAGGCCAATGAGGGAGACAATGACAGTATTAGTTTGGGTTTCAGGGAAGTAGTGCGCCTCTAGTACTCTTCCCTTCGACTTTATCGTATTTTCCTGCAGCTTCCCACGTTGCTTGGCAATTCTCGCTCACCTTCTCTGAGTATTGACTCCCGCTTAGTGGGGAAATCATGGTAACTCTAATATACTTTCATATTCGTAGGTAATGATTAAGTAACATTACATCTCCAAGCAGAGACAGAGACAAGGGCTCGTCGTTTTACAAGTTTTTTTGAAATAGAAAACTTATTACAAGTTTTTTTTGAAATAGAAAACTTATTGCAGTCTGCTATAACTTATTCGCATCATTACTATTCTTGAAATCTTTATTTTAGTAACATTTTCTTGTCTTTTAATGCAAGATTCTTTTCTTTTTTTTGAGCTCTTGACAGAGGCATCATTTGCTTCTATCATTGCCTTTTGTCAACCTATTTTTGGCATTTTATCATTCATTGTCAGTCAGCTCAAACACAAGTGCAATATTTTACTTTAAATCTCTTACTCCTTTACGTGATTTTAAGTAACAAAGGAGAAGTTAAGGATTTTTTTTTGAGAAGTAAATATCCTCATTTATAATAATTCAGGAGGATTCTTGTTTTAATGGTGGGTCCATCCTTTATACCTTCACAAAATGAATTGAGTACTCATGTTTACCCTTAATGGAGTTTTATACCTGATATCTATATTTAGTTGATCTTCCTTAAATCATTTTACTTAATTGGATTATGAGTAATCTTACACATTTGCCTTCATTTTGATATTTTGATGTTCCCATAGTTGCACTTTTATGCTTTTATAGCATCGTTCTATGCCCAGGTTGGCACTTTATGGTATTATACCACTGATATACATGATTTATATGATTTTTTTTTTTGAGTTGCATAGGGAGCTTAATATTTTTTCAAGGTTAACTATGTAGGTCCCCTCAGTATAACTGATACATAGTTTCCTTATCTGGCCCATGGAGTATTCCTCCATCCTATATTGGTATGCACTCATTTTATATGGAGTTTCCCTCCATTTGATCTTATCTGTTCCATTTTGATAGGATAATATTTTTATGGAGTTTCCCTCCATGTTGTTCCATTTTTTCTCCTCAATGAAGAGGATGTTATTATTGGAGTTTCCCTTCCAAATTCAGATGATTTGATCCAATTTGAAGGCAATATGTTGTTAAATCCTCATAATCCATTCCTTAATATATCTTAACAAAAATCATGATAATTCTACTTTGATCAGCATGTCTCTCCTTTATGCTATTTTCATATATTAATGTGATAATGATCTACATACATTATTGCTTAGATCATGAGTCATGCATGTTCTGGAGGGACGCCCCCATTAGCTTGCAGTGGGATGATTCATTAAGTGGACTGTCTATATCCACGTGATTGATGCAAGATTGATGCAAGTATCATTAGTTTGCCTTGTCTGTGGTCATTTGTGCATTAGTATAATATACTTTTCATGAGAGCATTGATCAAGTTTTTTTTCTCAATTTGTCCTTGTTGACAATTTTCTTAGCATATAATTTATCTTGATATCAAGTTATCTCCATTTTTTTGTGGTAACATGTTTTACTCATTGTTTCTCTATGAGAATTTTATTATCCTTATTCAAAAGGATTTCTAATTTGCATATATGATGGCATTCTACTTGTGGATATTTGTCTTGTTGTTCTTTTTTTTTTAGGTGGTCCATCAAGGAACCTTCTTGGTTTTCCACATATGAAGAGGTGTCTATACTTCCACTTGATCACATTCAAAGGACTCATGCACTTCTCTTGGATCTGCAAATGTACCATATGGCTTGAAAACAATCAAATTACTTCATATTGAAGATTAAGTTGCATATTTTTGTAAATTATGGGTTTAATACCCTTTGATGTAATTACCCCAAGTAAAGATTAAAGGGGGGTGTTATAAGTTGTAATCTTTCCTTGGTGTGTTTATAAACCAAGGTTAGACTTCCTTTCTTTATTGTTGTAATATATTAGGATATAAGCCAAGGTATCCTAATATATTTCTTTTTTGTCCTTTTTCCACTGCATCTTATTTTGTCATCTAGTGGAATATGTGAGGACAAATATATATTGTAATTTCTAATTTTAGATTATTCCTCCTTAAGAGGAATCTCACACTTGGCCTCACACACTTATGAATGGTGGCATTCATAGACATGGGAGTTACATTCTAACTCCTCTCTCTCATCTCTATTTAAGAGATGACCCTCTTCTCTCATTTAACAATGAGGTTTCTTCCTCTTCTCAAATATTGTATGAGCCATTTCTCTCTCTCTCTCTCTCTCTCTCTCTCTCTCTCTCTCTCTTCCTTCTTAGGCTTTTCATGCCTCATTCATAATGTCACAAGGGGTTTTCTTTGCTTTCCCCTTTCCAAATATCTTGTCTCATGGTGTTGGAGCTTGAAGCTTTCTCTCTCCTATTTTATGGTAATATCTTTTCATGCATTTACTCACTTAGATTCTTTCCTGGTATTGCTTATTTATAGATTTCTTTTTCCATTTCTAACAAAAATCAATACAACATTACTTGCAACAAATTTGTTCATTAATTCTAGGCTTGAAAACTGAAATTAGGGAAGAGGATTAAAATGATATCCCTATTTGAGTGAATAAGCACTTCTTTGCTAGGCCTTGAGGCCAGGTACTCAGATTTGGATGATTAACTGTAGGAGATTACTTTGTTAATGTAGAGTTTGAGGGTAATCAATGGTTCTTCCTTTCATCAACCACCTTAACTTCTATGATGGTTGAACCTCTTTATTTGTGTTGGCCAAGTTATTGAGAGGAGAAATAAGCCCTCTCCCTACTATGCTTGATCTATTTCGGTCCCTCTATAGGTGTATTGTGGTCTTGTCCATTAATGAATAACTAGAAAGCATAGAATGTTTCCATTTTTCATATTCTTATTAGTGTAATTGTTGAATCTTTGAGCTAGTTTCAGACTTGTGCATGCTTGTAAAGAATTTATTTGTGCTACAATAAATAAATGTTAGGCCAATATATTTGCTTCTTTATCTTAGTTATCTTCTTTCTTAGTTTAAATCACAATTATTAGATATTTGTCCACATTGGAGTTAGTTTGGCATAGAAACCTACATATTTTATTATATATGTTCCTACACATGAATTCTCTAACAAATCAGAAAACAATCAAACAATAAATAAAAATCACTACATACCAAGGAAGTCTAAATATTTGAGTGCACTTTGGCTAGAGTTCACTACATACCTTGCATTTGTTCAGTATAAACCTCAGGTTCATATTGATGTTTGTGCTGGTCTCTATTACCAAAAATGAGATAGTAGAGAATTGCTAGTGTTATGATAGGAAAAATATGTTTTTCATTGTGATAGAATATTTCTAAGTCATCTGTGTTGTTTCTTGCTATTGTCAAGCAATCTTTATTTTCCTTGAGACCATGAACAAAATTATCTACCATTTTTCCAATTCCTGATTGGTGCAAATATACCTACTTTTATATTGGAGTTTCTTGATTGACTACTCTTCAACTTTTTCCATGTATGATGTAGATTGATATCTTAGCTACTAGTAAAAATAGTTCTAAATGACAATTTATCCATAGTTGTGATTCTCTAATATGAGTACTTTCCTTCATCTAGGAATGATTACTCAATACTAGATGTCATGCTGATGATCCTTCACTATTTGATCATGTATAATCTTGTGATGTTTATCGCTTTAAAGTTTACATGATGACTACTTTGAAGATGTCATGTTGACTATCCTTTTCAATGGTTTACCCATACAACATACAGTGTCTAATGCTGATGAAAATGAAGATGTATACAATGTTCACCATCCTTCTTGAAGGGGATCATCAAATGGAAGTAACCCTTATTCTTCCTAATCCAATTAGGGTAACCATTTTATTTTTAAGACTTCATGACATTCCACATCTTATTCTTCTACTAACATATATGTGCAGATACTTTTAATTATTATAACTCCTACTACTATTGTTGTTCAAGGACTGCCACCCCTTGATCACAAAGTACACAATTGCTTTAGTATTATTTATTTAAGTATGGGGACATCACAGACTCTACAAGCTCAAGGTAGGTAACCCACTATGATACATTGGTCAAAGCACTTCTACGATTAAATCAGAGAATAAAGTAGATAGAAATATTCATATGTTATGAAGAGGGTTGTGAAATTACAATCACAACTGGTTCCCCTTGTGACTTTTATATGTGTGGTGAAAAGGTACAATAATTAAGGATAAATTACAACACTGAGATTTTCCATAGAAGCTATGTATGGGTTGAGGGGAATGTTTCAAAGATGGATTGGTGAGTAGTCATATAATAAATAAATATTTCAAGTAGTCTTAAGCCTTTGGTTTTGTTTTGTTGACTTACAATGACATAGCCAGTAAATGGCACACACAAATTGCATCCTACTAAAAAATCCACTAGCAACACCTGTATTTCCCATTTTTATCCACAAATGATTAATATTGTTCATTATAAAATAATGCATAATAATAATATAAACATAAAAAATGTATGTGAAGAAACTTGTAACTCTTTGCTACTAATTTCAAAGAAATACCAAATTACAAGAATGAAGATGTGGCAATTTTTCCTAGCTTGTACTCATATAATTTCATCAAGAAACAAAGTATTATAGTAGAAGATGATATAGAGCAATGAGTGGAACTACAAAGTGAACTAGTTTAGAATGAGGAGGGTCAATCTAATTGAACTAAAATGTGAGGTTTTTAGAATAGAAGAAACATAATCATCTTGTGAGAGATTAAATGAACTAGCTTGAAATGTACTTATCTTTTGATCACGTGATGTAACCTTTATTCATGGAGGATGCTACCATATTAACATGGGAATTTGAACCCTAAAATCATGGTTGGGAGATTGATATTTTGAAGATGTGTTTTTGTTTTTAAAATTTTAATTGATCTTCTTTTGACCACGAAAGCAGCACACCCTTGGCTTCATTGCCATAATTAAGGGCTATCTTTTGCACCGGTCCCTTTTTTTTGGCTTCATTGTGTCTAGGATTGGATCTTGGTTTCAGAGTTGGATTCTTCCTTAAAAAGCTCAATCATTTACCTTTTGTTTTCAATTAATATTTCTCTCTAAGGATCTAACATTGAACTTTTTCTATGAAAGCCTATATCTGAACTACTTGAGCTCCTCCTTTCCTCTTGTTGGCAGTTGTAATGATTTTTATGCATCCATAAACAAAATCCACATCAACCTCTGATTGAAGACAACACAATTTATAGTTTAGAAACTATCATGTGTATGCCTATTGCTTGATGAAGATAAATAATGACTTAATTCCTTTATTTTGTCATCTCCTATGTTGCATCTTCTCAGTGTGAAAATGGAGGTTGTGATGTGTTTGACCAGGGTCAAACATGTAGATGGTAGGGTGGGAGGGAAAGTGAAGTATACTGGGAGGTATCAAGTGGTATGTGTGAAAGGGAAAGCTTGTGGAGGTGTGCTGAAGGGGAGCTAAAAGATCTTGGAGCCTGGTCATGCCAATTCCTTTTCTACATTGTCACACCAAGAAATGCAGTGTAATAGATGACATAACTAGGGAAGCATCTGTCATCATAAAGTAGGATATATGCCTTATGGATGCCTAGAAATAGTACTTCATGGAACATTGCACATGACCACATTGAAAATCAATGTCCATAACAAAATTAGGGGAAAATATTCTAGAAGCATAAGTAAAAGGACTTATGCTCATTTGGATGTAGCTTCTCATTGATCTATTGGACATTACCTATAATTTTTAAGATAATCTTTTTTTTTTATAGTTCTAAGAAAATCAAACATCATACCATCGTCTGATACTTTTCGAGGCACTTCTTAATATCTTCTAGTTTATATTCTACACAGTGATGGAATAGATGATCAATTGATGCTTCAAGGACCAAATTATTGAGTTTGCAATATGATATTATAACATTTCCACTAATCTACCGAGTTACATAAATGGAGTGTGTAGGATGCCATTGACCTTGATCTCCCAGTTGACACTTTACTGCAAAATATAGCACACTATTGGCTTATCATTTAAAATCTCTTTATTGTCACCAAAAATGTTGCACAAGTAAGGTTTGTTTGGTATACTAGCTGAAAAATACACTATATTAATGAGTAGCTTTATATAATCCTTCAAATGTTGCAATAGAAGTAGTAATATGGGGAGACTCTGTATTGCCATCCTTCTATATGCTTTTTACAAAGTTGGCTTGATGTTTCCAATTCTACACCATTTCAAATAATTTGAATGCATACAATTATGGACATAAGAGTCCCACAAAGAAAATGTATTTGGAATATTGTCTTCATAATGCCAAGAATAGGAAAAACATGAAAATATGAAGATCAAACTGTTAGGTAAGGAATTAGTTTGGCTCTAGAATAAGCTTTTTAAGCAAATGGTACTCATGTATTTATTTGATAACATTATACTTATGTTTGATAATCATGTATTCAGTTGAAAACATTGTACTCAAACTTCTTCTATTTAATAAAAGAGATATTTTCTGGTGTGGTTGGGTTTTATCCCTCAATCTCAATGGGTTTCTGGAAATGACTATTTGTCATCTAGCGATGTTGATGTATGTAACTTGATATCTTTCTATTTTGATTTGTTTAATTTTGTAACAATATTAACTAGTTCCTATTGTATTCAGATTGGTGGAGCTTCTTACTTGTCTCTATATTTGATTCGTGGCATGGGTGGTGGATACTTAGGTGGTAGTGGCTCATCCTATTATTAAACTATAAGTATAATTGTCAGACTTTCTACTGTAAAATTTTAGTCTTTGACAGTGAAGTCCAATCTTTTTTTTATGAGAGCTTACTGGGGTTTGAGTAGTAGACTACAGAGCTATCTTAGTATGATGTCTCCTTAACACATCTCTATGGCATACAGATATGTGATCATGAGGCTGCCATAGGCTGGAATAGAATCAAGCTCTGAGAGGCATACCTTATTTTTTTAAAGGAAACATTACTTTTATATGAGAAGAGGCTCTTGTATCTTGAGGTGGTTGAATGAGAATCAAAGTGCAAAAATATTATACAAGCTTCTAGTTGGTAACTTGAGAATTTGAAGAGATTCTGCTGGTAGCATTTACTATTTCATAAAATAAAGATATTAATATCTTAGGTGTGGGAAGGCATAGGATGCAAGATGAGTAGCACATTATTGTTTTCTTGTATCTAGAACTTTTTTATTTTTGTAGGAATTTTCATAGAATGACTCTTGTAGATAGAGGTTCTATGCATCATCTCCAAGTGCATATTACAAGTGCATTTTAGTATTATGGATCTTATGATGATCTACAAATGTTTGCATATTCTTTCCATTTTGGCACTTTTAATGATGGGACGTTGTTAGATCAGCAAGATATATTGAAGTTTGAACTAGTATATGGAAAATAGGAAGATTTCCTTTGTGATTGCTGCAAAGTGCTTCATTATGCCCTTGATACTGTCAAATCCTACCATTAGAAAGAATGTTGGATGGTTTTCTTGTAATTGAGATACAAACCAAGTTGGCATAATTGTTTCCATTATGAGATAATTATTGGTTTTTAGATTTGAGGGAAAGGCATGTCAGATCCTCTACTGTATTGCCCATGTTGCTATAGAACTTAAGTGGTTTAATCTAGACTGATTTTTGTTATGTTTAGACTATCATTAGTAAAATCCTTAACCCACTACTTTGAAGATAAGTTCTTTCTTTAGAAACCAAGATATCGGTTAATTTAAGGACTAAAGTGAGAAGGTAAAGGCTTCACTACACATATTTGTTTAAAGGTTAATGCAACACTCTCTATAAGGTTTCTTGTAAAGGAACTTAAGCTCCCTAGATAAAGTGAATTCCAAGAAACATAGACAAAGATGAGCTAAAAAAATAGATGGGGGATCTCTTGATGAAATTTTGATGTGTTTGATTATGAGAGTTACCCTTGATTGATCAAAATTGGTTTGTGTGATGTATGTATGGGTTTAAGATCCTTTATTTGAGTGCTCTAATCTTTCAAAAGAATAATATGTAGGAACACAACTATTTACGGAACCAATTCAATCAAGGTGGATGATTAAAGGAATTTTTGTATTGATACAGCAAAAGGTATGGCTTTGAATGAAGAACTTTTATAGCGTGCTTGATGGAGGTCATCCTTGATTGATTTAGGTTGTAGTTATTAAGGTAGTTGTGGGTTCACGTAGGATATAGGGATGATAAAGAAAACTACCATTCATGTAGATAATATGGGTTATTTCTCCCAAGATCTTAGTTTTGTTAAGATTTTGGATTGTGAATCATCCTTTTGATCTTTTTGGGTTATGGCTAAAACAAAATTTAGGAGGAATTTGTGCAACCAAAGGGTGGGTGGGGTACAAGGGGATTTTCCTGTGATGTTAAACCTAAGACATCTAAGGTGTATATGCCTACTTGGATTAGTTGTGGCTTGTGGTTGTACACTTATGATGCTATTCAATTAAGTTTCACAACTTTCATGGAATCATGTCTATATAATTGTATTTTTCAAGGAATAGTGGTGGTGGATTTGTGGAGTTGTGATGTAGGCTGGTCCAATACTAAGATTCTTCTTTTAGATTTGAGTGTTGCATTATTATATAGTTAAATCAAAGCTTATCATGGAATTTAATTGATCCCATTTGACATGAATTGTTGTGGGATGGATATATTTTATTGTTATAGCTTTCCATATGTTCTTTGTTATAGTATGGTTTAAATAGTATAACTCACTAACAAAATTTATTGGTTTCAATGGTTCCTGTAGAGTATGAGAGCAAAAGGAATCAATGAATATTTTACTTTGTCATTCATGGTTTCAATGGTTCCATAGCCATGTAGGCATAAGGTTCATTTAAAGTGATCTAGTGTTTCACTCTATCTCCAAACTCTTGAAAGTAGACTTCAGTGTAAGCTACAAAGTCCTTCCTACATTGTTAGGAACACTACCTCCTTTATGCACATATGATGAACAAGAAAATAAATTAAAGTTTAATGATTTACAAGTGTTTCTTACACAATGATTTGAAGCATCTTTTTTTAGGAGGGTTGCAGATATTGTGTTTTGAAGAGGCCTCGATCTTGCAACTATGAGGAACACATATATTACCACTTACATATGAATGATAGTTAAAAGTATTTGTCCTCACAAGGCCTCTCAAAGGATGGCTACACAAAAGTTATCAAGGTTTTGTCATATTGACACAATGGCTAGGTAGATTTCTCAACCCAAATTTAATTTTCTTCAAACTAAAGCAATCCAATTGGGATTATTTCAGACTTTTTTTTGCATACTAACATCTTGGGTCCTCTATTCCTGTGGGATGATTAAAACCACCAGTTATTTTTGCAAAGGGATTACTCCACATTTTGCAAATGTCTAGGCCTTCTAAAAATTATAAGATCATGTTAGTTACATTTGAAAACATTAATCAACAATTTCCATATATGCAGATATAAAAATTAACTATAACATGTCCAATTTATTTGTAAATATATTTTCCAATGAAGAAAGACCACAGCTAATACTATGAACTTAGAAAAAAATGATGAGACAATGCCTGCATTGTGGGCTCAGTTCCAAAGATAACCAAATAAATGTTATTATCCTCACAAAAAATGTAAGGGCTTAAATAATCGAAGAATTCTAATCACAACAGCCCAGAGTCATTGTAGGCAACATGATCATGTTGAAGGGGGCCATGATTTTTGTCCATTGTTGAATTTGAATTTCCCACTAGAGTAACATGGAGGTGTGAATATCCAAGCTGAGGATAACACTCCCATTGAAGAAGATGATAATGTGCCAGAGGACATGATTGAAGAATATGGTATTGGAGCAGGTGATGAAGAGACTTAGAATGATGGTACTAGAAAATCTGATAATGATGATGAAGATGGTCTTGATATACCTTTACTTGAGAAGGCACATGAGCCCTTATATGAAGGAACCCAAGCAACTCTACTCTCGGTTATAGTTTTTTTGGTGAACTTAAAGGTTATGAATGATATATCCAATGTAGCAATGTCACATATGCTAACGTATGCCATTTTTGTCATCTTCAATGTTAGCATACAATTACTATTCATTATATTAACAATGCATATTTGTTGTTGTAGGTTGATTAGTGAGTTTTTCATACCACCATAAAACATTTTGCCTCGTTCATACCGAGAATTATCTAACACTATGAATTAGATTGGAATGAAGTATCAGACAATACATGCATGTCCCAATGATCACATTCTATATCATAAACAACATGAATTTGCAATAGAATGATCTGATTGTCATACTAGTAGATATTGGTCAGATCAAATAACAAAAAAGGTGGCTCATAAGGTTCTTCAGTACATTCCCATTATTCCATGTCTTGAATGATTATTTAGGTCTGCTAGCTTGACACAATTTATGGATTGCCATGCATGCAATAGAAGTCAAGATGACATTATGTGAATGTCTACTGATGGTTTTGCATTTAAAGAGATAGAAGAAACATGGTCACACTTTAAAGAAGAACCTCGTAATCTGAAGCTTTCATTGGTAGTGGATGGTGTCAATCCATATGGAGATATGAGATCTGTTTACTCAGTGTGGCCTATTTTTGTTATTAACAATAACATTTCTCCTTGGATGTCCATAAAGAGGGAGCACATAATGGTGCCAATGATTGTGCCAAGTATTTTTGCATTTTATAGTTATGTAAATTAATTTATAAATAGTGCATGAGAATGGTCATAATAACTATGTAATGTTTATGTTCATTCAATTAGTAGGTAAGTACCAAGTTAAAGATATGAACATGTATATTGAGCCCCTAATTGACAAGTTGTTGATGTTACGGAATGGCATCACTATGTATGACATCTCTAGACTGATAGGACATTAACAATTTCAATTCCATGCAATGCTTGTATGGACAATACATGATGCCCCTGGGCTAACTCATTTTTGCGGCATGTTATATTGTTAAGATCAAATATTTTTGGTCTACCATAGTTCTTACACATTACTATCATATGCTTAAGTTGCACATGATAATTGTATATGATCCAATTGTACATGATCTTTTAGTTCTTCAGACAAAGGGAAAATTTGCATGTCTAGTTTGTGGTCCAAAGATGAAATCTCATCATTCAAGAAGTTTAGGAAAGTAGGTGTTCAATGAGTCTAGGTACTTTCTCCACAATAATCATAGGTATCGAATTGCCAAAAAACATATAATTTTTTAAAGAAGGTAGTATTTCAAAAAAGTATATGAATAATGTATCAAATTATTTTAATATTCTCTAAAATGTAGCAGAAGTTATAAATTTTGTATAAATGTATTTGTTTAATAATAGGTGTGAGAAATTAGATGTTTTCTCAAATAAGAACAAAAAAATCTTAATGATAAACAATATTGCCTGTGTTAAGGGTGTGATTTTTTGGGTTATATCAAATATTTTGATGCACATTTCACAAATTTAATTGGAGGAGTCCAAACTATTGAGAATTGTGTCTTCTTGCATGAGAAAGATCATGGGATTCTTTGGAAACATCAAGATTGGAGGATAGGCTTAGCACAAGTTCACAAATATAGGCATCTAATAGTGTCCTTTATCTATACTATTGCAAACTATGAATATGGCTTCTTTTGGCACTTTTATTAGGTACAAATGTTGTTTATTCTAGAACTTTTATCAAGTTTTGATTTCACACTCATGTTGCTACTATTTCAATATTCAAACATCAGAATCAAGCATTCTCAATAAGACTGAGAATTTGCAAACCTAAAAATGTAAAGTTGAAATGATAGAGAATGGATGGAAATAATTTAATTCAGTTTGTTTTGGCTCATACTTTGTAATGATAGTTTTAGTGGCTGCAAATATATTTAGGTTTTTTGGGATCAATATTTTAGTGGTAGACTTCCACAGTCAAAACATTTTAGAAAAATAAAATAATTTGCTCATTATGTATTGTATAGTGATGATTTTTGGTGGTTATATTAATAATTGAAAATTTGTATGTAGGTTGTAGAGGTGAATGTTGAATTTGAAGAACTTGGTGCTAATAACATTCACAACAATGCATTCTATGCCAAAGAGGACTTATTATCAACAAAACTGCAAGCCTAATGAAATTATACTAGGTCATGGTGTATGCTTAATGAATACTATAATTATGCCTTATATAGCAGATTTTAGGCCTACCCACACAGTTGTAGATTCTTAGAGCTATCACGTGGAAGATTTGAATGTAAGTAGGCAACACAATGTTTTCTATTAACTTTTGGGTCATGTGATGATTTAGAATGTTGTTTATTCTAAAGCTTTGGTTACCAAATGGTAGGGATTGAGCTTTAAAAATAGTATAGTAAGACCTAAAAGGCTC
This sequence comes from Cupressus sempervirens, assembly GCA_028749045.1. Lineage (NCBI taxonomy): Eukaryota > Viridiplantae > Streptophyta > Pinopsida > Cupressales > Cupressaceae > Cupressus > Cupressus sempervirens. Next base: position 36,009,606 of record CM053784.1, on the reverse strand, counting down.
AAGGGGATAGCAAGGAAACTAGCAGTCATTAGTGAAGCCATAAATGAGGAGAAGCAAATTACGGAGAAGAAGAGAAATAATGTAGACAATGCAGTTTAGAATGTTGGTCGACCTATCAAACATGAAGTTAATGAAAAGAAAAAGGATTCAAAGAAGATCAATTATCCCCACCCTTCATCATCAAGTGCTAGATCAATGCATACGAATCAGAAGGAACATTCCAAACTTAGTGAATGGACTAGTGTGGTAGAAAAGAAGATCAATGTTGTTGATTTGCATAAGCATAATCATTGTGAAAAATATGATCAATTATCAAACTTGAATTTTGATTATCATGGGCCAAAAACCCACCCTCCTAAGCATAACTGAGATAAAAAAATTTTTATCATTAGGGTCTTATTAACAAGTGTAGGATGCAGTCAACTAAAGAAGGCATCATATTTATTAGTTTTTAGTGTGAATGATTGAATTTTTCGTTAATCAATCTCTAACAATGGAGGAGTGGGGATTTTCCCTAGTAACAGAAGAAAGGAAAAGAAAAATACTTTAAAGAATTATGTTTTTAATTAATGTATAATATATATAATCTTATGCAATTTTAATGTGATTGGTATCCTTCTATAAGATGATTTTTTTTTTGATCGCTAGCTTTGAGTAAATGTGTTGCACCATATAACTAACTATTGCTTGATGTTGCATATAAACTTCACCAATAAGTAAATATGTTCAACATTTTTCAAGACCTTGGCACTTGAGCTACAGTATCCATTCTAAGTGTTTCAAGTGCTTGTATCATATATTTTTATCCATTCAATTACATGTCATGTGGTTCTATAGGGATCCAGACTAGTTTAAGCCTTCATTAGGAGAACATGTTCATTTCAAAAGATCAAATGCCTACAAGGTTCACATGTTAGGTATCAATTATGATTTCTTTCTACTCTCTTTTACATTGATTAATGATATAAATCATTTTTAGGAATGATATGGTTTACATTTTTGTTTTAGGAAGACTTTTGTATCAACATTTTAGATGATATTTCATAATCTATCTTCTATATTAACTAAGATCACATGTCAATTGAGCCTCTATAGTTTCTTTTCATCTAGAGACAAATGAAATAACTTCCATGTGAATCACACAACTTCTCAACATCAAGGTCTTCCACATACCAGTCAAATGAAACTAATCTCTTTGACCTTGTCGATATGGACTATGGTAAAATACATAGAAACCCTCCAATTCACAACAAATTTTCAATATAAAATAAAACATACTAGAGCATTGGGGGATTTTTTTGATATATAATACTCTAAAAAGAAAGAAATGTAAGTGTATGATGGAATAGAGAAAATGTAGAGCACCACTATAACTTATAATATAGAGGGATGGTGATAGTAGTTAGTTGGAGGTTAGTTCTGAAATTCCATCCATTTTTGGGTACATGATGATATTTTTTTGTGGTTGTTATTGTTGAGAAACATAATAGTTCTATTTACATTATATATCAAGTAAATAAATGGCTTGACATTACTTAAAATTTTCATGCTATCCATTTCTTTATATAATCTCTCATGGGTTCAATTATGTGGACCATGGAATGGTAGTCGCATATGCCCTTTATAAAGTAAAAGCAAAGCAGTTGGAAAATTAAATTTTAGTTGAATAAAAGAGTTACTGTTTGCATTTGAATTACTATTTGGCGAGCTACCTTTATCAACTCACTATTTTGGCACATGCATTTGGATTGCATATTTGTTTCTTTTAATGCAAGTAGTCAAATCTGATTGATAATACAAGTGAGTTAAGTCATCAAAAGGCTTGAAATGTGGCAAAATGTTCACCATTAAATGGGGACAATCCCTATGGAAATTAACTAAACTTAGTTGAATTGTGCAATAATAAGTCATGTTATGTGTACCCCATATGTTCAAAACATGAAAATAAATCTTTTTATCATATGTTTTATCTTTTGGTTGTCCCTGTCAGCCATGGACTACCTTCATACAACATACATGATTTGTCTCATCAAGTAATTATTATGCTGTCATGCTCTTTGCACTAACAGCTGAAATGATGGACTTGTGGTCTATAACTATAAAAACTTTCCATCCCTTCTGCCACAATCATATAACTAATTATGTATTCTTCATATTAGTTACTATCAGTGTTTAAGATAGCTTGATTAGTTACTATTGATGTTTTTCAAGCATTCTATAAAATAGTTCACATGCCTTGCATATGATTTGATATTTTGCATGCATCCTGCACTCTCTCATCCAGCTAATGATGGATTATGGAGAGTGATCTAAAACCATGATGCTAAAAAACACACACAATCAAATCCAAAATGAACTTGCATTACAAATGGATTGTGGATATCTGATATTGTTAATTTTGCATGCATGTCTACTAGGACAATCACAAATTAAACATATATTTATATGTTTAAGTTGTGATTGTCTTGGTAGACATGCATGCAAAACTTGCATTACAAATGGATTGTGGAAATTGTTAATTTTTCATGCATGTCTACTAGGACAATCACAAATATATGTTTAAGTTGTGATTGTCCTAGTAGACATGCATGAAAAATTAACAATATCAAATTTCCACAATCCATTTGTAATGCAAGTTCATTTCGGATTTGATTGTGTGTGTTTTTTAGCATCATGGTTTCAGATCACTCTTCGTAATCCATCATCAGCCAAATGAGAGAGTGCAAGATGCATGCAAAATGTCAAATCATACGCAAGGCATGTGAACTATTTTTTAGAATGCCTAAAAAAAAATTTACACCCAAGCGTTGGTTGAAATTTCTACCAACACCTGGGTGTTTTCTACCTTCATTGGTCAAAATTTCTACCAACACCTGGGTGTTTTCCACCTTCATTGGTCAAAATTTTCTACCTTCATTGGTCAAAATTTCTACCAACAAATGGGTGTTTTCTACCTTCATTGGTCAAAATTTTTACCAACACGTGGGTGTTTTCTACTTTCATTGGTCAAAATTTCAACCACTTCCTAGTAGAACTTGCACCATGGCTCTAGAAGATTTTTGACCAATAGATTGGTCAAAATTTTGATGTGAAAATTTTTGACCAATAATGGTTGAAAAATGAACTCAAATGTACTAGTGAAGTGGGTTTAGGTAGTGTAAGTTTAGAAGGATGAGAGTGATGGGTGGTAGGCTAGGCTTTAGGTAGGATTAAGATTAGATTAAAATAATATTTAATTTAGTCATAGGATTAGAGAATTTAATAAAGTGGAGGGAATTAAATAAATTAGAATTTATTTTAAAGGGGATTTATGGAGCACTTTGTATTAAATAAATTTAATACATTAGGGGGAAGTACATTTTAAATTAAATTTAAATACATTAGAAAAATGAACCTATTTAATTAAATAAGTAGAGGAACATGACAAATATAATTATTTAATATATAATTAATATAGTGTTTTGGGATGATTTCAAGATCTATGACCCATTTTGTTTCACTTTATTTCTATTTGTCATATAGTTTAAGGGTGAACCCACAATAATGGGTTCCACTTTAGTGGGATGAACAAAAATGAAAAAAATTGCAAAATGAGAAATTGAGTTTACCATATGTTTGCGCGAACTTTTTTTTAATCATGTTCGCGCGAACATATTTCGTATGTTCGTGCGAACATATGTGATATATATGTTTGCGCAAACATGATTTGTATGTTCGCGCGAACATACATTCACGCAAACATGGTAAACGTGTTCGTGCGAACGCCATGTTGGCACGAACATGCAAAATCACAAAAATTTTAACCTTTTTTTCTTTTTTTCTTTTTTTTTGCTCTTTTGACTGCCATAATTGCAGGAGAATGATCTCCTACTGTAAAATAAAAAATTTCAAAATGTGCTGCTCAGAGCAAGCTTTCCAATGACTATAATTTTATTACATAAATTAATCATTAAGACTTTCAAATATGAGTTTAACTCATTATAGGTTCATTACTGATTGAACATCAACCGACTTTGACACCTCGAGAAAATTAGTAAATTAGGTCAAAAAAATTTTGAAAAATATGGAGGCACTGGATTGAGATACCTTTCTATTCAAAAAAAAAAAATGGTTTATGATAAATTGACTTCAAATTATCTGTGTCAAATGGAACATATGTCTGAATTATGGTTCATGTCACTTCAAAACTTTATAAACTATACAATATTCATCAAAAATAAATCAAACCAAATGCAGACACTGGATATTGATGTTGGAAATCCAACGCTAAAAGAATTACTCCATTATCATTTCTAGAAAAAAAGTTATGTGTGTCAAACAGACTGTCACTTTTTAAAATATTGAATTTTATTATGTACCACTTTTTGGAGGAGATAAAAAAATTGACATAAATAATTTTTTTTTTAGATTAAAAAATATGGTTACAAAGTAGGAACAAAGTACTCAAAATCACTAGTTTATGTCATCTTGAAATTATTTATAGTTTTGGAGATATAGTCACTTGAACATGACGTTTGTTGCAAAAATATTGATTTCAGTGTCAAAATTGGTCAAAAAGTGGAACCCATTATTGTGGGATCACCCTTAATCCAAAATATTCAATAGAAAATACTTACACCATTGTTGAATGATTGCAGGGCTATCAAGTGCTCCAATTGTTTCCATGACAATGGGAAGGAAGCTTCATGCAACTCCAACAACAACCTTTTTATGATTCTATTTGGAATAGTACAACTTGTTTTATGTCAAGTTCCTAACTTTGGCAAGCTCTACTGGCTTTCTATAGTTGTTGCACTCATATCATTTAGTTATTCTTCAATAGGACTTGGCCTTACTATTTTAAAAGTTGTAGGTATGCCTTCATTTAGTCTACCCTTGAAATATCAACTAAATTGTTTGAAAATGTGACCTCAATATGAAATACACTAAGTAATCATAATATGATATAAAATTATAGAAGGCAACTATCATGGGACTCTTACAAGTATAGTCATTGTAGCCTAAAAAGTTTTGGATGTCTTCAAAGCTCTAGTAAATATTGTTTTTTCTTAATCATACTTAGCCCTTTTGATTGAGATCTAAGCATGACTTTCCAACCTTCATTAAAACATTGCATTCATTCATGAATTCATTTTTTTTGCATCTTTTCTTAAGTCTGAATATCATAATATGGTGAGGGACACTGCAAAATCACCTCTAGTAGAGAACCAACCAATGAAGAAAGCCACAAAAATTAGAGTGAGAGTGACCACCATCTTCTACGTGTTATGTGGTTTAATTGGATATGCGGCTTTTACGAATAATGCTCTAGGCAACTTCCTGACTAGGTTTTTCTTTTATGAGCCATTTTGGCTCATTGACATTTCCAATAGATGCATAATTGTTCATCTTGTTGGAGCATATCAAGTATGCATGCTTCTCTTTTTCAAAACTATATTTTTAATTTCTAATTCTCATTATTGTTAAATGGTTCATAAATTAGTTAGGAGTTCTTAAAAAAATAAATCTAATTCTCATTATTTCTCGCTAGTTCATAAATTGGCATCCTTGTCGAATCAAATATTTTTTGATGCCCCACTCTGGTTGAAATTAAGATGACATTTGGTAGAAATTTTGACAATGATTATTGTTGAGGACATAGAATCCTCGTCAAATTAACACTTTTTTAGACACCTTATTTTGAAAAAAATGACCTATTTTTCAATGACAAGATGCATCAAAAATAAATGTACAAAGAGTTTCATCAAAAATTTGACCAAAAATCATTGACAAAGACTTTGGTCAAAATTTTGATCAAAGGGCATAGAAAGATTGACCAATCAGTGTAAAAAATTGAGTCTAATTTTAGTAGTGTATGTATTCTTGATATCTACAAATATTAGTCATGTTGTATCATTTTTAGCTATTGAAATCAAAGACTCCTCTTAATCTTTGTGACTATTGATCATAGAGTTGTTGCTACAGTGGCTAGTTATGAAACATTGACAAAGGTATGACAAAGTTTGCTTAATTTTATTTATTATTTATTGTAGTTAGTACTTTAATTTGAAATGATATTCATATATGTATTTTAGTGATTATTTTAATCATTGTTGTAGCTCTTTCTGTATGTGTGCCCCCAAGGTGGGCATACACAATTACTATTTGGTAGTGATAACAAATATTATATTTTATCTATAAATATATTTTATTTTTGATGTATAATAGTTATTATGCACATATAATTTTGATTTTATCAGCTCGAGTTGTAGAAAAGTCTAGAAGAGTCTAGATAGGAGGACTAGTAAGCATATTTGGAAGACCCCTTCATCCACATCATCTCCTTCTATGCAATGATCCAAGAAAACCAGAGATTTATTTTCTTCCCCTCATGGGAAGGTGTAGATTAGGATGACATGCATTATGGTGTGACTCCAAATTGGATGATGTTGTAACTTCAAAATGATATAATAATGTTACTTCATCTTGAAAAATCATAGATAAGTCTTTACAATTTAATTGTCTTGTTGACCATAAAAGTCTCATTCATTCTCTTTGTCTTTCCAATTTTCATTATCTCTTTCTTTCTATCGATGATTCATATTCCTCGTCCAAAGATAATTCTTCATTAATGGAATGCAATGTGTTTTTGTTCACAAAATTGTCTCACTCTATGCCTTTTATTTTCCAAATCTCTCTCATGCTCTTCCACTATTTGAGTTTTTTCTTTCTTTGTAAAGTACACTATATGTCCTAGCTCAAACATAAATTGATTTTCCTTGTTTGTTTAGTCATCTAACATTTAATTAGACACTTGGCAGGAAGTGCGAATATTATTGTTATGGATTTCCAATATTTGTTACTTCATAATTTATAATTTTTCACATTCAAGTAAAGAAGATAGAGATAATGTTTGAATAAAAATATTGACAGTTAAACCACTTGATATTTGCATGGATGGATTATGCACCACAATATAAATCACGTCATAGCACTATAAAAATATGAACACACACCTCCAAATAAGCACACAAGCTTCAAACCTTACGTGAATATTGGTAGCTCCAATTCCTTCCTCCCAACACTCATGGTGGGTAGATTGAATCGCCAGCTCCTTGTTATTGCAATTTATATCTTCTATAATGGTTGTGGCCTACAATACTTCAAATATAGGCCTCAAACTCTTAACGCAGGGCAATAAATTCAATCGTTGGCTATGTGCTCCTTGACTATTCCTTTCCTTCCCGTTTCTGTAAGCCTTCTCCATTCAGAATATTAAGACACATTACAAGAGTTGCGTTACTTGTATCTCTTAATCGCATCATTTGGTATTTAGTGTTTGTGGCCAATATTAAGATGTGTTACCTTGAATCACTGATAAAAGTAATATGGCATTTATAAATGTTTAGTTCAAATCATTTGTTATATAGTTTTCACTTTGTTATTTATCTTTCAAATACTTAGTAATGTTATTATCTTATAATTATTATGATATTGACTATATCATATTCATAATAGATCTATTTCTTTTTGAATTAATATGTATTTAGTTAATCTATTGATTCATTCATTTATTTATTTATATTATAATTTCTATATTATTATATTAATAATATAGTTAATTTTTATTATTGACATGACTTGAATTCTAGTTCTTCTAAGATGTAAAACTTGATCATTCATATTACTATATTACTATATATTTATTATATCTAATTATGATATGTTTTATAATTATATAAAATTAATCAAGCAATACTATGATGATATATTTAGTAGATAATATGTATAAATTGTGATTTAAAATATTATCATTAATTTAATAATAAAAAATTATTTAATAAAAGTTCTATTTAATTTTTTTAATGAAAATTATATTTAATTATATTTAACTTTATTCTTATTACTTATTTAATAATATTTTATTATTTTATTATTATTGGAAATGGGATATGACATTTTTCTTCGGCATGATGATGATTTCTACATATCAAATAATTCAAATGTACTAATTATAATTCAAATAGATAATATATTTTGTCATATTACAATTTCAGTGTACAACAACATGTAAAATTAGAATAGAAAAGACTTTACTCACATTTTCCTTTTAAAAAAGATAAAAATCACTTCAACTAATCAGTTTGGATGATGAATGGATGGCTTTCTCATTGTAATGTGGATTATCACTTACAATAATGGTTTGAAATGTTGTTATGTGGAGCCTAATTAGACTCAAATGCTAATTCAACATAATTTACCCCAAGATTATTCTATGTGGGTTTAGGGGAAGCTATTTTTTCTATTGGACAACTTATTCTAGCCCTAATTTTGTAAGTGACAAAAAAGTTTGAATAAAATTGCTTAGGGTTAGGGATCAATGTTGGTGGATACAATTGATCAATTATGTGTTGTCTTTGATGTTACAAAAATGTCATATCAGTCATCAGATAGAGTCTACCAAGCTCAGCTAGTCTATCGAGCTTAAAAGGTTAGCAAAATGAATTACAGGGTCTATCGAGCATTCCTAGATATTAGACTGTGGAGATAGCTTTTACCGAGCTCGCTCAGGCACTCAAGAATTTTGTGGCAAAAGACAGTTTCTACCGAGCTCACAAGGTCAACGAAAGAAAGTTAGTATCTACCGAGTTCACTAAATCTCTAAAGGATTTTGCAGAATTTGCAGTGTTTACCAAGTAGGGTCAACCAATGAAGAATTTCATTATTTTGGGAAATAAAGTTTATTTATTTAATATAATGTTTGTAGCCAACTGATGTATTGTTTATTGGTAAATGTAACTTGTAATTGAGCTCACTTGACAATTTTTAATGTATAAATAAGAGGTCAAGTTGTGAATTCAAAGAATGGATGAATGAATGAGTGAGCATGCAAGTGAGTTCACTATGTGAAGAGGAAGGTGTGAGTGAATTTTGAAGAAAGATCAGATATCCTTGAGGAGCAGCAAAGCTGTATTTGATCAGAGAGGATCTAGTGAAGCAAAATAGAGATCTGTATCAACAAAAGTACAGTTGCATCTCATTCAAGTCAATTCATTGTTACTTTTTCATCATTGTAGTAGTGATTTGTAAATCTCCTAACAAAGTTGGTTCAACAGCCATTTTTGTAAATCCTCTAACAAGGTGGACAGTTCTACTGAATTGTTTTAAAGTCCTCTAGTAAGGCCACTCCTAGCAAGGTGATTAAATCCTCTAACAAAGTCACACCTAACAGTGTGTTTTTTAGCCTTTAATAGGGTTGGCTCCTAACAGGGCTCACTTTAGAAGAGTGAAAATTGGTAGCTAGTTACTTGCTGGTTTTTCACATATTGAGTTTCCATGTTAAATCTGGTGTCTCTTTTGTTCATGTTCTTTCCTTTTGCATGCATGTTAATAATTGTGAATGCTTAAAGATCAGTAATAAGTTAATGCATAGTTCATCTACTGAGTTATAGCATTTTTCTGTGTGGCTACCAAGTGACAGTAGTAACTAGTTATATAAGACATCTAAGGAATCTGTGGATTTTCTTTTGTGGTAACTGATTCATCCCCTCTTCTCAATTACTCCATCTATATTTCCAACAATTGGTATTAGATCTTTTGGTGCTTGCAGGAAGGATTTCAGGGATCTAAGCTAAAGATCAAGATGTCTTACAAGAGGGAAATTTCAAGGCTTAATAGGGATAACTTTTCAGCATTGCAAGGTCTCATGAGACTCCATCTAGCTTCCATTGGAGACACAAGATTGAAATATCTTGATGAAGCATATGTAACTCCTTCTGGCACATTATCTACTAATGACATTATTTAGAAGAAGACTCATAACACCATGATGATAAACATTACATCTACCCTAAGATGTGAAGAATTTAATGATGTCAAGGACTGCAAAACTACCTTTGAAATGTGGAACAAGTTGAAAGATATCTATGGAGGTGATGATAATGTGAGAAGAGCCAAAGCAAAAAGTTTAAGAAGACAATTTGATTAGATGAGGATGAGAGAGGATGAAAACATTGTCAAATATGTTGAAAGAGTCAAAAGAAGTTGTTAGTGCAATCAAAGTTTCTGGACGAAACATTGAGGAGGAAATAGTTGTAAGTAAAGTTCTTAGAACATTACTTCCTATTTATGCAATTAAAATTTCTACAATTCAAGAAAGAAGATGTGAAACAAATCATAAGATAAATTTAGAAGTCATAGTAGGAAGATTGACTACATTTGAGCTAGATAACTATGATAACTATATTCCAACTTCATAGAACATTGAATCGACATTTGAAGCCAAGCTTTCACTCAAAGAACAGGGTAAGCAAATAAAGGATTCTTAGTCAGAAAGTGAAGAAGAATCAAAACATAGTTCTAACAAAGATCTTGAGGTGGTTGAAGCTCTTCTTGCATGGAAATATTCTAGAGGTAGAGGAAAATACAAAGGTAAGGTTCCTCTAATCTATTTTTCATGTGAGGAAATTGGTCATATTGCTACTATGTGCCCAAATAAGAAAAACAATGATGAGAAGAAAGGTCACAAATGCAATGGAAAGAAAGACTTCAAGTCATTCATGGACAAAGGTAAGAAAACATGTTTCATGGCTAAGAATTCTAATGATTCTGATGATCAAGAAGATGAAATTGTTTACATTGTTGTGAAAGATGAATCTGATAATGATGAGGAAATGACTCTTATCTCTCATGTAATTAAAAATGATACATGGATCATAGATAGTGGTTGCTCTCATCATATGACTGGTGATAAAGCAAAGTTTGAACATTTTGAAGACTATGATGGTGGTACTATGAGATTTGGTAATAATGAACCTTGTTGTATAAAAGGAAGAGGAAGAATCTCACTAACCAAAGAACTTGCATGTGATAATGCATATTGGGTAGAAGGACTAAAACACAATCTATTGAGTGTAGCATAGCTACTCAATAATGGATTCAAAGTAGAATTCATGCATGGAAAAGCAAGATTTCTAGATGACAAAGGAAAGTTGATTGGATCTGACATTTAAACAAAAGGTAACTTGTTCTATCTTGAACTTGGTAAATGTTCATGCTTTATTTCTCAAGTTGAAGAAATTTGGTTATGGCATAGAAGGTTGTGTCATGTGAACTTTGATAACTTGTAAAAATAAGAAAATTTAGGAAAGTAAGAGGCATTCCTAATATAAAGAAACCTGAGGCTGGTCTATGCAAGAATTTTCAGATTGGTAAGATGGGAAAGACTAGCTTTAAAAGTAAGAACTATTAGTTTGAAGAAGTTTTAGAAATTGTGCATACTAATTTGTGTGGACCTACTAGAATTGAAAGCTATACTAAAGAAAAGTTCTTCATTCTTTTTGTTGATGATTACTCTAGAATGATGACTATCATGTATCTAAGAGAAATCAAAAGTATTTGAGAAGTTCAAAAGGTATTTGGCTAGAGTAGAGAAGGAAACAGGGAAAAGACTGAAATGTTTAAGGTCAAACAGAGGTGGTGAATTCATCTCCCATGAGTTCAATAACTTTTTCATTGAAAGGGGAATCAAAAGATAGTTATCAGCCCCTAGAACTCCTAAGCAAAATGGAATAGTTGAAAGGAGGAACATATCTATTATGGACTATGCAAGAACCTTGATGATTGAAAAGAACATTGCTATCAAATACTGGAAGGAAGCTATCAACACTACAATTCATACCTTGAACCGAGTACAACTGAAGAAGGACTCATTCAAAACTCCCTATGAGTTATGGTATGGCTATAAACCCATTGTAAGTTACCTAAAAGTATTTGGAAGTGAATGTTACATTTTGAAAGAATCTAGAAAAGGTAAATTTGATGTGAAGGGTGATGAAGGAATATTTTTGGGATATTCTTGCAAGAGTAAAGCCCACAAAGTCATAGAAAGTGCACATATGAAAGTTAATGAGTTTATAGAAAGGACTAAAGAAGAAATCAAAAAGGAAGTAGAAGACTACAAGAGATTTTTTTTATTGAACTTGATACAATGCCAAATACACCTGTCAATCAAGAATCTTCTACTCTTGAGTCTTTAGTAACTGAGTTGCAGGAAGTATAAACCAAGCTATCAAAACCTGAGTCACATTCTAATACTACCAAGCCAATGCCTACCAAGTCTGAAGGACTCGAGCAGTAGATAGAATAGCCAAAACCCAAAAGTTGAAGTGCAAGAGGATGAGAATGGAATGTGTTCAAAAGGCAAGGAACCTATATTAGCCAACTATGTTAGGAGACATCATGCACTAGATTAGATCATTGGAGACAAATTTGAATGAACTATGACAAGAAGTAAGTTGAAAGGTACTTGTTTACTTGCTGATTTTGAACCTAGAAGTATCAAAGATGCATTAGGAAATGAAAGTTGGATTGAGGCTGTGAATGAAGAGATAGAGCTGATAGAGAAAAATAAAACATGGACTCTTGTACCCAAGCCTAAAGATAAAAATGTGACTGGAACTAAGTGGGTATTCAAAAATAAGTTGAATGAAGATGGTAAGGCGTCAAGAAACAAAGCTAGAGTGGTATGCAAAGGATACTCTCAAGAAGAAGGAATAAACTACGGAGAGACTTTTTCTCCTATTACAAGATTGGAAGGTGTTAGGAATCTACTTGTATATGTTGCATACAAAGGATTTAAGATTTATTAGATGGATGTCAAGTTAGCATTTCTCAATGGTATACTAGATGAAGAAGTTTACATTTAGCAATCTAAAGGTTTTGTTGATCCAAACAAGAAGGACATGGTCTACAAATTACACAAAGAGTTGTATGGTCTGAAACAAGCCCCTAGAGCATGGTATGAAATATTGCATAACTATCTTATTCAGATTGGTTTTTAGAGAACTAATGATAATAGTAGCTTGTATATCAAGGAAGGACCAAATAATCAGATTTTTTTGGCAAAAATATTTGTGGATGATACTTTGTTCATAGGAAATGATGATCTATCCAAAGAATTTTTAGAGCGAATGAACAAGGAATTTGAGATGTCAATGTTTGGAGAGATTAAATTCTTTGTTGTTCTTTAAATTCAGTAGAGTAAGAATGGTATCTACATCACTCAGTCTAAATACATCAAGAGGATATTGAAAATTTTTGGTATGGGAGACTATAAACGAGTTGGAACTCCTATGTGCATCGGACTAAAGCTTACCAAGGATGATGAATCAAAGGAGGTAGACCAGACATTGTATAGATCTATGATTGGAAAGTTGCAATATGTAGTTCATACAAGGCTAGATATTGCTCTTGTAGTTGGTATTGTAGCAATATTTTCAGCAAAACCAAGAGAAAATCGAATGATGACAATCAAAAGGATCATGCCATATTTGAAAGGCACTAAAGATTATGGATTGTGGTACAAATTTTGAGGTAATCTAGATTTGAAAGTGTTTACTGATGTAGATTGGGCAAGAAATATTGATGATAGAAAGAGTACAAGTGGAAGAGCTTTCTTTCTTGGAAAGAGGTTAGTTTCTTGGACTAGTAAAAAGAAAAATTATACATCTCAATCTACAGTAGAAGTAGAGTATGCTACTGCAGTAGTAAACTGTTCTAATATTGTTTAGTTCGAGCAATTATTGGAAGGTATGAAGGAAGAAATCAAAGAACCTATTGTTATATTTTGTGACAATACAAATGCAATTAACATATCTAAAAATCCAATGATGCATTAAAAAACCAAGCACATTGTAATAAAGTATCACTTTGTTAGAGAATTGGTGCAAGATAAGGAGATGAGATTAAAATATGTCTATACAAAAGAAAAAATTGCTGACATATTCACCAAGCCTTTACCTAAGGATACATTCTTGTATCTAAGAGATAAGTTAGGGATCATTCCCCTATCTGAAGCTCATTAAAATGAAGTTTTAGTGATGCATCAATAGGCATCAAGTTGAAGATCTTTCAGTTGATGCAACATAGTTATGGAAATATTGCATATGAATTAGTACATAAGGTACATTGCTATTCATTTGTTTTTTGTTGTCTTTGGCATGTGTTGTCAAAAATAGAGAGTATACTGTCATATCTTTTTGAAGTTTGAATTTGTTTGTGAAAAGTTTGATGTTTGAAAAGAAGCTATGTAATTCCTTCACAGAGGGAGATTACTGTATTTGAGAAGTTTGTGGATTAAAATCTAAGAGGGAGAAACATTCTAGCAGAAAAAGACTTATTCTCAAATTTCATTCCGCTATGACATGTTGTGTTTCCATGAATGCCAAAGAGGGAGATTGTTGGATACAATTGATCAATTGTGTGTTGTCTTTGATGTTACAAAAATGTCATATTAGTCATTAGACAGAGTCTACCAAGCTTAGCTAGTTAGCAAAGCAAAAGACAGAGTCCACCGAGCTTAGAAGGTTAGCAAAGTGAATTATAAGGTCTATTGAGCATTCTTGAATATTACACTGTGGAGAAATCTTCTACTGAGCTCACAAGGTCAGCGAAGGAAAGTTAGTATCTACTGAGTTCACTTGGTCTCCAAAAGATTTTGCAGAATTTGTAGTGTTTACTGAGCTTCACTTGTTTAACACTAGAAATTATTTTTGGAGTAGTGTTTACTGAGTAGGGTCGGCCAATGAAGAATTTCATTGTTTTGGGGAATCATTTTTTTTTTAATGTAATGTTTGTAGCCGATTGATGTATTTTTCATTGGCAAATGTAACTTGTAATTGAGTTGATGTAACAATTTGTAATGTATAAATAAGAGGTCAAAATGTGAATTCAAAGAATGGATGAATGAATGAGCAAGCATGCAAGTGAGTTGACTATGTGAAGAGGAAGGTGTGAGCAAATTTTGAAGAAGGATTAGATATCCTTGAAGAGCAGCAAAGCTGTATTTGATCATAGAGGATCTAGTGAAGTAAAACAGAGATTTGTATCAACAAAAGTTTAGTTGCATCTCATTCAAGTCACTTCATTGTTACTTTTTCATCATTGTAGTGGTGATTTGTAAATCTCCTAATAGAGTTGGTTTAATAGCCATTTTTGTAAATCCTCCAACAAGGTGGACAATTCTACTAAATTGTTCTAAAGTCATCTAGCAAGGTCACTCCTAGGAGGGTGATTAAATTCTCTAACAAGGTCACACCTAATAGTGTGTTTTGTAACCTTTAATAGGGTTGGCTCCTAACTGGGCTCACTTCAAAAGCGTGAAAATTGGTAGCTAGTTACTTTGTGATTTTTTACATATTGGGTTTCCATGTTAAATCTTGTGTCTCTTGTGTTCATGTTATTTCCTTTTGCATGCATGTTAATAATTGTGAATGCTTAAAGATCACTAATAACTTAACACACAGTTCATCTACCGAGTTACAATATTTTTTTGTGTGGCTACCGAGTGACAGCAGTAACTAGTTATTTAAGACATCTAAGGGATATGTGGATTTATTTTTGTGGTAACTGATTCACCCCCCCTCTCAATTACTCCATCTATATTTCCAACACATGTAATGTATAATTGAGTAACTTCTTTTTGTGCTATTGAGATGTAATAGATTGAAGATTTTAATATAATTTTTATCACTGGATAATAAGAATATTGTACTCGCTATTGGTGGACATAGCCTAGGAATTGGGTGAACCACATTAAATCTTTGTGTCTTGTGTTCTCTTTTGTGTGCTTTATTATTTTCAAATATTAGATATATTTTGCATGTAATTTTTGTTTATATCCTATCAATTCTAAAAAGTGGTATGAGACTAAGGTCATTTTAGTTATCCTCTGAAAGAACCCACAATTGAGTGGGAGCAATGGTAGAGGAGGGTATGCTAAATGTTGAGAAGTTTAATGGGTAGAACTTTCAGTTAAAAAATGAAAATGGAGGACTATCTTTATCAAAAGAATTTATGGTGGTCATTGCAACAAAATTACAAGAAAGAGGGAACAATGATAGATGAGGACTAGTAGATTCTAGATAGAAAGGCACTTGAAATCATTCATTTATCCCTGGCGTAATTAATGATATTTAAGATTATGAAAGCTAGGACGATGGAAGAGTTTATGCAAACCATAGAAATTTTTTATGAAAAGGCCACTTCAAATAAGATATTTCTCATGAACCATTTATATAATAAGAAGATGGTAGAAGGTGGATCTATTGTTTATCATTAAAATGATTTTAATATGGTTACCAGTCAATTATCCTCTATAAATGTCAATTTTGATAAATAAATTAGGGCTCTCTTTATTTTTTTTTCTTTGTCTAAAAGATGGAATGGATTGGTAATGGTTGTGCTTAATTTTGTTTCTAGTTTTAATACCCTAAAATTTGACAATGTTATTGGTGTGATTCTGAGTGAGGAAACTCATAAGAAAAGCTCAAGTGGATCTACATTAGGAAGTGTTTTGAACACACATAGAAGATGCAAAATGAATGAGAGAGGATATAATTCTAGAAATCATGGAAAATTAAGAGAAAAATCAAAGGGAAAGAGGTCTCAATCCAAGGGACCAAGATATTATTAGTACCGTGGGAAACATAAGAACAATGAAGGAGACATACAAGAAGGAAATAAGAAGGCAAATATGGTAAGTAATAAATTGAAAGAGGATGCTTTGCTTCTTTCCTTAGAAAATGTTGATAATTCATGGGTTTTAGATTTAGGGGCTTCCTTTCATGCTACTCCCCATAGAGGTTATTTTCTTGATTATGCCCAGCATGATTTTGGGCTTGTTTATTTGTGAGATATTGAATCTTGTCATATTGGTGGAAAGGGGAAAACTAAGATTAAGTTACAGAAATGGAATCATTGGCTACTACATGAGGTAAGACATGTTTGAAGGCTAAGTGGAAATTTAATTTTAGTAGGGCAATTGGGTGATGAGGAATGTATAGTTATTTTTAATGATGAAAAATGGAAGGTTTTAAAAGGTTCCTTAATAGTAGAAAAAAGTGTAAAATTAGATACCTGATATCTTTGTATAGGTCATACTGCTCATACTTTAATTGTTTAAGAGAAAAATGAATTTTCACAAATAATTGTTGCAATTGAGTAAGGAGAACAAATAGTTGCCATAAATTTTGAAACAACATTGTGACACAATAGACTTGGTGCATGAGTGGGAAAGGTATGAAATTACTTCATTCAAAGAAATTTTCACTAGGTATAAAATATGCCAATATAGATTTTTGTGAAATTTTTTTGTATGGAGAGAAAAAGAGAGTGATTTCTATGAAGAGTGAGAAGGAAAAGAATATTGAGAAATTGGGGCTTCTACATATAGATGTATGGTGATCAACTTAGGTATCTTCACTTGGCAGCTCTTATTATTATGTTACATTCATTATTGATGCAACTAGAAAAGTATGGGTTTATTTTCTTAGTATGATTTATTTGTGACTTTTAAGAAATGAAAATATTTGATTAAAAATGACACTGTTCAAAGGATAAAAAATCTCAAATTTGATAATGGTGATGAGTATTGCAGAAATGAGCTTCAAGAATATTATTCTACTAATGGTATTCATAGACTAAAAACTATTCCAAGGACTCCACAAGAAAATTTGGTGGCTGAACACATGAACATGACAATAATGTAGCATGCAAGGAGTATAAGGTTGCATCCTGGGCTACCCTTCAACATGTGGGTTAAGGTTGTCAATACTACCATACATAATTAATAGATGTCCCCCTACTACTTTGGGTTGTGGTATTCCAGAGGAAGCATGGTCTGGTAAGAAGGTGAGGTAATCTTTTCTTCGAAGCTTTGAATGTGAAGAACTTTCACATATAGATTCTAAAAATTGAACGATGATAGAAACTAAGT
Source organism: Cupressus sempervirens (assembly GCA_028749045.1). Lineage (NCBI taxonomy): Eukaryota > Viridiplantae > Streptophyta > Pinopsida > Cupressales > Cupressaceae > Cupressus > Cupressus sempervirens. The sequence continues at coordinate 35,991,851 of CM053784.1, read as the reverse complement.
CAAAGAAATATGCATACTTATTGGATTAGTGTTGATAAATTTGGTTATACGCTTTGTGATTTTGAAAATTATAAAATTTTAAGAAGCAAGAATTTCATGTTTAATGAGAAAGTTTTCTACAAAGATCTATTGTAGCAACATGAGTAGAAAGAAAATTATTATGTAGCACTAGATGATACTTCAAAAGATGATGTTCCAATAGTTCCTCATGTTCTAAAAAAATAAGAAAAACAAATATCAAAAACCACATTGAATGTTAGATGGCCAATAAGGATGAGTAGACCTCTACAAAGATTTTCTCTCTTTATATTTTATTTTATTAAGAAATGTGCGTAAACTAGAATGTTATGATTTAAGTTGTGTAGGTGGATATAAAGCTTCAGTAAGAATTTGGAATGATATAAGAAATAGAGTCCTTGTTGAAAAATAAGACTTGATATTTATATAATTTCCTTGTAGGTAATAGGGATTTATAAAAGAAATGGATTAATGGTATGAAATAAGAAAATGGAGGTAAGAAACATTTTAAATCTAGGTTAGTTGTAAAAAGATTTATAGAGAAAAAGGGTGTTGATTTTGATGAGATATTTTCTCTAATTGTTAAAATGACTTCTATTTGTACCATTTTAAGGGTGAATTCACCAAGTTTTGGTGCCAAAACAATGACACCCTTATTATTTTTTCAAATTTTCCTATAGCATGCATGTGTTATGGCCTAGGCTCCACAAGCCTAAGGCTTGTGGAGCCCAAGAGTGCCCACGCGCTATGTGGATTCACATAGCATGCATGCGATATGTGAACTCTTATAAAATGACTCAATCTGAGGCCCATATCATTTTTCTCCCATTTCTTTTGTTGGTTTCCTTTTCTACCCCCAATAGTGCACACACATATTCTAGAAGGTGAAAGCTTTTCTCACTCTCCTCCTAAAAATGTGTCCTCGTCACTAGAGATCAAGATCAAGTTCATCAAGTATGTCTTGTAACATTGTTTTTGTATTTTTTTAGTATGTTTGAGCATTATTTTGTGTGCTTTAAAAATATTTTCTTCAAGTTTTTTTTTAATTTTAAAATTCAATTGGTTTCTTATCAAGAAAAGTGAATAATCAACCACCAAATCCTCAGCTTGATCAACAAAATCCTTCATAAAATCAAAATGAAAACCCTCTACAAGATCAAAAAGAAAACCTTCATGAGGAAGACAAAGAACCTCCATAAACTCCATTTATTAGAAGACCTCCTCCTAGAACCCAAGACAATATAATGAATGAAATAAAAAGAGGGAAAACTCAATTACAAGCAATCATTATGTTGGAATTCTTTAGAATAACTGAGAGGGGGGGTGAATTGGTTATCCAAGGTCTAGATGTAGAAATAAAAGTTTTCAATGATTAGTAGACCCATATCCATAAAATCTTATTATGCATGCATCTATTAGATCATACAATACTTAAACTTTGTAGGTTATTGTCCTATGTCAAAATCACTTTGGAGAAATGTAAACATGAAACACAATAGATTCAATAACACATTTGACACAAGGATCTTATGTGGAAACACAATTTGGGAAAAACCACTAGTAACATGTTCCTAATTCTTACTCTTCTGAAGTGATGCCTTGTGAAAGGCCAACCATATTAAAGGTTACAATGCATACTATTAAATGTAACCTAGTTAAAGGATTTCAATCACCCTATTAGGAGTGAGCCTTGTTAGAGGACTTTAGACCATTTCATTAGAATGTCACCAGGTCAAAGGATTTATAAATGATTTTTAGGTCAACCTTAATCCAAAGGATTTACCCTAGACTGGTACAATGATTAGAAAGTAACAGTAAGGCTTGATCTCATAACAAATTACAACTCACTTGTAGATTACAGATCTTTGTTTCAATTCTCAATTCTTCTTAACATTCAGACACTTTAGCTCTAATAGCTTGTTCACCCTTTAAGAATTCATACTCTTAAGCCTTCTTACTTTGCATGCCAATTGCAGTCTCTTCTATTTGGCCAGTAAATGAAGCAATGCCCTAGACTCCTTGTCTTCCATAGGTTCTCACACATGACAACCTTTGCTTCTAACTAGCTTTCTCTATAAATAGAGAACTAAGATCTTTTTCTACTTAACCATAATCATCCATTTTAGGATTAGGTAGGATTAGGTAGGATAGAATGAATCTACCCACCTTTCCATTTAGTTCCTCTAGAAACTTCTTCTACAATCTTCCTTGAATTTTTCTCAAAATAGTTTACCTTGAATTCTATGCCACCGTCTCTGCATAGTTATCTTCCACACACTTCACCCAATTCAAGAGAAAAAAAGTCATTTTAGATTCATCAAATCTACAATTTAACATAAATATTGGCACTCAACATCAATATGATGTCACTTGTCTTCTATACTATTCTTTCACTCGGCCAACACTAGTTCACTCAGCAAACACTAAAGTTTACTAATGCTCGATATCAACTAAACTTTACTCAGCATATATTGATAATCACTTGGATTGTATTATTTTTCATCTTTTCTCGACACCTTTTGATTTTCACTCAGCTTCCACTAATTTTTGCTTAGTTTGCACAGACTACTCGATAAGGCTTGGCAGATACATTTCATACTTGATTGTCTTTCTATCTTAACTTGAGTAATCTTTCATATTAGGCTTTAAGTAGATAAGTAATACATTATAGTATCAATATCATACTTGGTCTTAAGGATTCTTTTACATACCAAATAACTCAACCTTTCTCTAGGTGCTATTGCTATGTCCTCTTCTCAAATCCTCTGCATCAATCAACTAAATGATAGCTTTCAAACCAAAAAGAAATTGTCTCAACAACAAGTAGCAGGTTTGACATTATTAACAAAATAATGATTGTTCCATTACATGTTCTTCACTTTAAAAAAATCTTATATCAACAATCTTCCTCTTTGGAATTGATGGCAAACCAATACCAACAACAATACAAAAAAGAAAATAAATCTTTGAAATTTCTCTCTCTCTATCAGTGTAGTATATGTCCTTCCTCTATGTAGGGTAATGTGAGCTTTTTCAAGTTCTTTTACTACTTCTATCTTTCTTATATCTCCCTCAATAATTTCTTGCTCTTAATAGGTTTTTTTTTTTTTCTCTTGGTCATTTCTCCCTCAATAGGTCATTTCTCCATCTTTGACAACAACACCTAAGATCTGTCATCTCTGTATGCAGATATGATCAATTTCAAATACTCGCTCTGTCACCTTGCATGTGACTATAGATCTTTAAATTTAGCTCCATCATTATTTTAGGAAACTTCTAAAGTAATATCCACTACATCAAGCTATAAGATACAACATTTAGCTCAATTGATGTAGGGCACTACTTATGCTTCTCAAGTAGCTTTGGATAGGAGTAACACCCCTAGTTTACCTCTTAGATACTTATTGGTATTGAACTAATTCTCTCAAGTAATGATACTTGATTGTAGTGCGCTTAGTCTTTGTATTCATCACAAGGTTCTTTGATATATTTATAGCACTTGTATTATCACAATAAAGTACCACATGTTTAGCAATTTCCTCCTTCATACCTTTGAGTAGTTGTTTGATCCATACAATGTTTGTACAATTTACTATAGCAGCCACATATTCAACTTTAGTAGTAGATTGAGATATGAAATTTTTTTCTTACTAGTCTAGGTGACCAACCTCTTTCTTAAAAAAAAGTTCCTCCACTTTTGCTCTTTCTTTCATCATTGTATGCAGACCATAGTCTTTTGTTCCTTTTAGATATCTCATAATTCTCTTAACAACCATCAAATGACTCTACTTAGGATTTATAGAGAATCTTGAAACTATCCCAGTAGACAATGTAATGATAGGTCTACTATGTACTATGTATTGCAAATTTTCAATCATAGACCTGTACAATGTTTGATTCACATCATCTAAATCATCATTCTTTTACAACTTGTGTCCTATCACCATAGGTGTACTAACTAATTTTGAATCTTCCAATCCAAAAGTTTTCAATATTTCCTTCACATACTTAGACTGAGTGATGTATATACAATATTTCATTTGATATATTTCATTTGCAAATGCCTTACATAAAGTATCTTGACCTTCAAATATGATATCATCAACAAAAATCTAAGCTAGTAAAATATATTTATCTCCTTCTATCTTCAAGTATAGATTGTTGTTATCATTAGTCCTCTCAAATCCAATCTTCACAAGATAATTATGAAGCCTTTCATACCATTCTCTTGGGGCTTGCTTTAAACCATATAAAGCCTTGTGTAGTCTGCATACCATGTTCTTGTTGTTAGCATCAACAAAGCCTTTTGTTTGTTCTATATAAATCTCTTCTTTTAATATGTCACTCAGAAATAATGACTTTTCATCTATCTAATAAACTTTGAAACCTTTGTATATAGAATAAGCAAGCAAAGTTCTTACTCCTTCCAATCTTGTAGTGGGGGAAAATATTTCTCCATATTATATTCATTCTTCTTATGCATACCCCTTGCAAACTAATTTTTCCTTATCCCTTGTGACTTCACCATCTTCATCTAACTTGTTTATGTACACTCACTTGGTTTTGATCACATTCTTTTCCTCTACTCTAGGAACTAGAGTCCATATCTTATTCTTCTCAATCTGATCAATCTTTGCTTTCATGGCTTTATTCTAGCTCTCATTTTCTAAGCCATCTTTCATTGTATTAGGCTCATGCATGCTCAAAAAATGTGTATCAATTCTCAGCACATTTCTTTTCATTGGTCTAGCATCTTTGCCTCCAATAATTTGTTTAGAATGGTGATGTCTATTGACATACTTTGACAATCTTGGTTCTACTCTACTTTTCTCTTTAGATCTATTAACTTCTGAATCACTATGTACTTCTTTATCAAGTAATTCAAAATCTCTTTCATGTACACTTATCTCAGAATCAGAATGTGCCTCAACTTCTATCTACAACTTAGTTCTTCACTATATCTTGGTTCCTAAATGCATCTTGGAATTCATTGTATGTGACTCAGTAGTCACAGAAACTTGCTATTGACAGAAACTTCATTTACAACATCTTCATCAGTAAGCATGCCTTCATAAAAGTATACAAATATATTTTTACTCCTCTAGTTCCTTCATAGGTTCAGCTTCATGTACCTCTGTATATTCATCAAACTTCACATTTGCACTTTCCACAACTTTGTTAGTGTTATTATTTAAACACTTATAAAATTTACTTCTTATGGAATACCCAAGGAATATACCTTCCTCACTTTTATCATCTAATTTACCATTCCTAAAATTCTTAAGAATGTAGCACTTTCTTCCAAATACCTTAAAATATTTTAAATTGAGTGAGTATCCATACCATAAATCAAAAGGTGTTGAATGAGTACCTTTCTTGACTTGCACATGATTCAAGGTATAGATAGTTGTACTTATAGCCTCTCTCCAATATTTTAAAGAAACATTCTTCTCCATCATGAGTGTCTTAGCACAACCCATTACATATATGTTCCTCATTTTACTAATCCTATTTTTTGGAGGGGTCCTAGGTGTAGATGTCAATCTTTTGATTTCTCTTTCCATACAAAACATCTAAAACTCATTTGATGTAAATTCTCCTCCTCTGTCAGATCTCAAACATTTCGATCTTTTTCCTATCTCCTTCTTGACTCTAGCTAAGTACTACTTAAACATTTGAAAAGCATCACAATTTTGTTTCAAAAACATAAATGTCATCATCCTAGAATAATCATCAACAAATGGGATAATGTACCTTTCACCCTTGTAACTTTGCACATTGATTTGTCCACATAAGTCAGTATGAACAATCTCCAAAATTTCATTAGAGGTGTGAGTCTTACTCGTAAAACTAGATTTTGTCATCTTGCCTAACTAACATTGTTTGCAAATTATATTTCCAAGTTTCTTCAATTTACTTATACTGACCAAATTATCAAATTTAACATGACATAACCTCTTGTTCCATAACCACACATCATAAAATTCTACAACAAGACAAGTAGCATCATTCATATCAAGATAAAATATATTACATCTAGTCTAATCACCTTTCCCAATTAGTTTTCCATCAATGTCATATATCTTAGCCATCTTATTCTCAAACTCAACTTACAACTTGAACTATTTAGTTGTGACACACTCAACAAATTATAGTTAAGTCCTTCAACATAATAAGCATTGTCATCCAAGATCTTTTCTATGAGTTTTCTATATACTTTTCCTTTTTATCAAATTGGGTGAATCATTACCAAACGTTACACTAGTTCCATCATAATAATTTAGGGTAATGAACTTACTTTTATCTTTATTCATGTGATGTGAACACCCACTATCAATGATCCATCTATCATTCTTATTCACATAAGACACCAATCTAGTTTCCTCATGCTTACTACAATCATCCTTCATTACAATATACACCACTTCATCATCATGGTTGTTAGATCTATCTTTGGTTTCCTCTTCAACAATGTAGCAAGACTTCTTACCTTTGTCTTTGTAATCTTTCTTGTCTTCATCTCTTTTATTTCTATGTTTGTCTCCACTTCTATTGTTCTTCTGCTCTAGACATCTAACAACAATATGACTAACCTCATTACAATTAAAACACATGATAAGTAACTTACCTTTGATTTTCCTTTGCCTCAATGAAATCTCCTTGCTAGTAGTGCTTCAAGTTGGTCGACATCCTCCTCATCTATATCACTATCACTAGAAACATATTTGACCCTTTTCTTCTACTCTTTAGGTTATTTTAATGATAGATTAGCTTTAAAAGAAGATTCAAAATTCTTAGATTTGAATTTATCAAAATTAGAGAGCTCAAAAGCATTGAGCCTGCCTATTAAACCTTCAAGAGTTAGATTAGAACCTGGGATTGTAGTACTTGCCCTCGCTCACATCTTTTTTGGACATATTGTTGTTATTATTATCATACTATGTTAGACTAGTTTTATGTTGATGGACTAGTAGTATTGTTTTGAGACTATCAAACATTATGTTATGGATTTAGTGGATATATGATGAGATCATTTAGAATTTACATTTCATGTATGCATGATGTGTTGGAATATTCAAATATGGAAAGAGTACTTATGAGAGAGGGGGGGGGGTGGTGAATCATAAGTATCACACTTTAGCCAATAAAAATTTTAACTGAAAGTAAATTGCATGCATGTAAATACATCAAATAAACATGAAACTAAACACATGCATCAACAACTCATAACACTAGAATTTGGTAACCCAGAAACCCTCCAGGAATAAGAAGGTAAAACTGGGGTGAGGATGATACTCACAAAACTTACTACAACAATATTGTTCAACCACTTCTGATGGTTTGCTCTGTTAAAGGCCTGCCCTGTTAAAGGCTTTACACTGTATTAATAGTGACCTAGTTAGAGGCTTTACAAACACTTAACATGAAGTGTCACCCTGTTAAAGGATTTAATCAGCTATTTAAAGGATCTATGAAGTAGCTGTTAAGCTAACCTATCACCATAGGATTTTCATTCTAATACAATTACTAGAAACTATTAGGTATAATGAACCTGATAGATTACAATCCTTGATTGTTGAATGCAAGCACCTTTTCTACTTTCTCTGATCTTGATCCTTTGTGATCTGATAACCCTCACTTCTGAAAATAGATTTTCTTGTGCACCCTTGTTTGTCCACTCATATATATTTTTACAATGAAATTTCATCTTCCTTATAAAGACATTTGAGGATTTAGGGTTAGGTATGGATCTACGATCCGTATTCAATCTTCATTTTCCACTTATTATTTACACTTCTTCTATTGGTTGCATGCCTTTATCATTTTTCTTATTGGCTGCATGTAGATTGCATAGGAAAAATAAAAGATTCGATCTCATCATTAAATCCTTCAAGATTTACCTTATGTCGGCTGTAAAAAATTTTTGCATCATAGTTTGTGCAATTAAAAACTCTTATGCTGATATACTGAGTTACTTGGCTCCTGAAGTATTGCTGATACTTGGCACATGTTGTTTCCTGGCTAGCTTGGCACCTAAACAAAACTGTATCACTCAGCACCTTATGGTACTCAGTACTTGTTAATACTCGACATCTTGTGTTGCTCAGCACTTGTTAACACTCGGCATCTTGTGTTACTCGGCACTTGTTAACACTCAAAATCTTGTGTTTCTCGACACTTGTTAACACTCGACATTTGATCTTCACTAGGTATCTGAAAACTACTTGGCACATGAAGATCACTCGATATTTGTTGTGACTTGGCATGCATGGTCTACTCGGCTCCAATGTGGAATGTGATTAAGTGTGTTGGCACTCAAGTGTCAAAAACCATTATGAGGTTAACAATCTCCCCCTTTGACATGAGTGACAAGAATACTTAACTGACCTTATAAGTACATTTACTAATCTGATTGGTATATACAGAGTTTAAAGAAAACTTGATCAAAATTTGTAACTCACAATCTTACAATATATAGCTCAAAAATTTTGTAACTCCCCCTGATTTGATTGTGCCTTATCTGTATATCATGGTCCTCCTTTGTATCTTTTCTCATAATATCTATATCGCCCCCTAATATGTTTGTTTTCTCCCCCTTTTTGACACTTATGTCAAAGAATGTTTAAGGGTTAAGACCATATTTAGCCAAAAATGTGTTGTTTACCTCCATAATCATCCTGAGAGCTGCATCCTAATTGCTCAATGCAATTTCCAGTGACTTATGTTGGATGGCAGTCTCGGCAGCAAGATGAATAAGTCCATCTGATGTAGAAAGATTTGGGTCTTTCTTGAGAACAGTTTTAGCATATACTTGCTCTTTATGGAGTATCTCTAAATGTGGGGTAATGGAGGATTGGAGCTGTATTAATTTGGCCTTGATATTAGCCTCATCTGCTGTTAATACAACTATTTCTTTGTGAGTGTGAAGCGATTGAGCAAAATGCTTCTCACTTTGAGTTGGATCAATTGGTAGTTGCATGCTTGAAATGTTTAAATTTCTTTCCAAGCTCAATATCTTTTGGCTTGTTTCTTGTGTAAAATATGAAAAATCTCACAACTTTTTGTACAATGAGAATATATTTTCAAGTACCTTTTTCACTTTGTTAATAAGCTTTACCAATTCAACTTGTGAAAGTGCAATTTGACTTGATATTTTCTCATTTACTTTCCCTTGAAATTTTCTTTCTGACCATTCCATAAGTTTTGCATTTGTTTCTAGGTCTTCATTTGTCACCTGGTCAACAATATCTATTAATTTCTCTGTGATATGCTTTGACTCATCTGGTGATTCCAAACTGAAGGCATCCATAAAGATGTCCTTAATCTCATATAGTGTTTGCTTTTGTTTATACTCCTTCCTGAGTATTTCCTATCTTTTCCTCCTATTTAGTGCTTCTTTCACCTCATTGATTTGATCAATGGTTATTGATTTGATCAATGGTTATTGATTTTGAGTCATAGCTTGGTATGACTACCTCCTCATCTAATTTAGGGTCTCCATAGTGAAGTACCCTTGCAACTCTGGTAGAGGTAGATCCTGGTACAGATATTTGCAATGGCTAATGTGAAGGAGTACCCGAGGTAGGCAAATTTATTAATGTTTGTATTGCCTCCTGTTCTTTAGGGGTTTTCACTGTTTCCTCCTTTTGTTTAACATGATAAATTATTGTAAGCTTGGGAAGTGCACCTTTTTTTTGTGCTATAGGATCAGATGTAATAGTCTGTCCTATTTTTTCTGTTCCTTTTTCTACAGCTGCACTTGGCTTCTATCTTACAACATCAACTATGCTTGTTGGTATTTGGAATTGACTACTAGTAGTTGTAGAGATGATAGAAGGTGGTTCTTATGGATTCACCTTATCTTTGATTGTACTTTCTACTAGTTTTTCAATTCATCTATACTGACCAATACTAGATCTGTACATAATATTGCTTGTTGAGTAGATTGGTCAAGAATTCTTTTAAGATCTTCTACAATTAATGGATTGATATTCTGACCAGAAGTATCAAGAACGTTAGTAATAGTTATAGTATCTGCAGGTGAGATGGATGCTTGAGGAGGGCTAGAGGGTGGCAATTGTGTGTCTTGCACACTTTGATCTAGTTGCTACTCTTGCTCAGTTGTTGCCATTGTATCCTATTTTTGAGTTTGTTCCTCCTCTCCATCTTTCTTTTCTTCTTCCTTCTTCTCTTCTTCTCTTCTCTTTTCTTCATATTCTTTCCTTTTTCTCCTCTCCTCTATTGGTACAATAGCTTCTTCCTTGTATTCTTCTTCAAGAAAGTCTTCAATCCTTTTGTACAAGTTCTTCCATGATTTCATTGTTCTTTGAACAATCTCTTCCATCCTATTTTGGAGTATGAAGAATGCCCTGTATTTAGGTGTAAACCTATTATTATGTCTTTTGACTACATTCTTTATTTGTTCCCTAGTCAAATTCGGCAATACACTTGCTAGGGTTGATTCCCTCATCTCCTTCTCCATTTTCAAACAAAAATGCCATCTATCTTCCATAATTTTTGATAGTTCTTTTGGCAATTGTCCATCTAATTCAAGTGGAGTATACTTGAATTGTGCCATCATTCCATAGATTGTTTCTTCTATTCTATTATGTTCTTCTTTATTAAATTTACTGAAATCAACTTTATTTAAATTACTTAAATCACCATTTCTAGTCTTTTTACATAAGGTATCAACTGAAGAGTGGCTTACCTTTTCAGATTGGTCTTCTTCATCAGTGTCAGGTTGAGCCACATATCTTCTTCTTTTTCTCGGCTCTTCCTGTGTTTCCTTAGTTTGTTCCTTCTTTGTAGCTTTCTCTTTGGCCTTTTGAGTGGAGGCCCTTGTTGTAGCTCGTGTTGTTGGCTTTTGAGGTGATGGCATGGCAACTTTCTTTGTTCTGGGCTTAGTTGAAGGCTATTCTGTTGCCTTTCTCTTCTTTGGCTTAGCTTTAGTTGGTGCTTCCTTGGCTTCTTCTTCCTCTGCACCTTCCTCCTTGTCTTCTCCAAGACCTTGGGTTAATTCCATTGGCCCTTGTTCTTGCTCATCTTCATCATCACTATCATCTTCTTCTTCTTCTGCCTCAGCGTAAATTTCTTTACCAAATTTATTCTTAATCTTCTTTAGTAGTTTGTCTTTCTTCTTCAATGTGGAAGCAATTTTTAATTCCATGTTTATCTTTGATCTTACCACATCATAAGTTCCAAAATGTGGAGCACTTTTATCTGTTTCTTCTGCCAATAATGCAGTTATTGCTGCAGATGCCTCATCAATATTAATTTCATATCCAAATGGCCTTAGCCATCTTACCCTTGGTATTGCTACTTGAATATAAGTAAAGTCAATGTCAACTAAGAAACATATATCATTAATATTTTTTTCTACTAAGGAAGCTAGTATCCTTGATCTCTGCTTCATGGATTTCTTGAAATCCTCAAAATAGCTTATCATCAAGGTATCAAAATTTTCTCCCATTTGTTCTATGTATTTATTAATTTGGGAAATGATGGTTATGTCATTTCTCCATGCCACTTTTCCAAAATAAGGAAACTCATTCTGAACATAAAAGAATATGCAAACTAGGATTGCTCCAAATTTGCATTGAGTGCCCTTTGTTCTTCTTATGGAAGCTAGGTTTTCATTGATTTATTGTAGTTGTAGTTCTGCAAGATCATAAGTATGATCTTTTTTCACCAATTTGTAGCCTACATCTACTGCAATGCATGGTACACTGTTGGGTCTACTGGATTGATAGAATTTATGGGCAATGACTCTAATAGCAAACTCAACTAGAGGATCCTTTATGGTGTGAATTGTCATTCCTCTTTTGTTCCACTGGGCACCAGTATTCTTTTCAATAACCTCCTTTGATTCACTTCTCAGGGTTTTGCACCGATCTAGGGTTGGGTACCCTATTACTCTATGTATGATTTCTTTTGTCAATTTGATGGGAATATCTTCTAACCACAAATTTCCACCATGAATTCTGCTCAGCACAAGTCTAATCCATTCTATTTTGAATACGGTGGGAAAGCTTAAAACTCGGGTCAAACCCTTTCTTTCAACAATTTTGAATTCTTCTTTCAAAACTCCATCTACACACAATTTCTCATAGGCTTGTCTTATTTCCATGTCTCCTAGAGCACCTCTCTTACAGTTGTAACATTTTCTCACTTCTTGGACCATTATAACTTTTGGGGGAATTTGGGAGAGAGCACCGGCTGGATCATTTTTGTAGGCAACTTCGGGAATAGGACAGAAATCAGGTTGCTTGACCTCATTTGAAACTGACTGAACTTCAAAAGACTCTTTTACCTTAGTTTTCTTTGAACTTGACACCATTTATGAAAACTAGGGTTTTCTCAACAAAAGGATATGAAACTACGTAGCTCGGCACAAATGAAAATACCTCAAGATCAATGAAAAACATGTTGAATGAGGTTGCAATCTGCTCGAAATGCTAGATTTTTGCTATGAAGTAGCTTAGCTCTCTTTCTTCTTCTTTGCTCTTTCATCGTGATGACTAAAACTAATTGAAATCGTGATAATATACCCTATTTCAATCGCATTAAATGCTCAACTACCAACTCAGCCTCTGAAGAAATTTTAACCTAACTCAGCTTCCACTACATTTCCACTTTACTTGGTCTCTATTGGAGTTATCCAACTCGGCATCAGTTATTAGCTCGGTCACTATTGGGAGCTCGGCATCTGTTGGAGTTTAACTCGGTATCCAAAGTCAACTCAGAAAGAACATTTAGTTTTTGTCTTGACATCTTGTTTCATGTAGATTTATACTTTGCTTATCTTCTTTTTCTTGGGACTGATGTGTGATATAGCTTTGTATATCAGTCCTATGTACTTCTCATGCTTAGTTTGATGAAGTGTGATCACTTGACCCATTGGATGAAGTGATCCTTCCACTTGATGTGTTGCACTCATCTTTCTTTTTCCAAGTCTTGTTCATTTGCCCCATTATCTTTTCGACATCAATCTTTTGTTTTCCTTTGTTTTCTTCAGTCTTGGGTGCCTTTGATCTTGTAGGACAGTTTCTGCTGATATGACCAATTTTTAAACAACTAAAACATGTAGTTTGATTCAACCATCTTTTGTAGTTTCCTTTGAAATGTGTTCTTATGTAGTTCTATGGTATATGACCATATTCTTGACAATAATGATAGTTGTACCTAGTGTTGTAATCCCAATGATAATTACTTTCATTCCCTTCTATTTTTGCTGGTTGATTTGATGTCCACATAGGTTTTGATCTGCACTCAAATGCCCTATGCCCATACTTTTTGCAATTATAACAATGTCCATCAAATCTCTGAGTCCTTGTTCCATTGGATCTACAATTTTGTGTTATATGTCTTTGCATGTTGTATTTGTGACAGAAACTCTTATTTCTGGGTGTGTTTGATTGATTGAATCTACTACTCCTGCACACATTAGTTGTATGCCCCTTCTTATTACAGTGATGACAAGTGGGTTTTGAATTCTTACATTTGTCACTTCTTTGTTCAGCATGCATTGATGATTCCCAAGTTCAGTGCTATTGTATACTAGTCCTAATGTATGATGGGTAGATTTTGGGGATTTCATAAATTGTTCAAAATACTTGATGGCTTCACTTGACTTGTTGAGATTTTCTGCTACCTCTTTTTCTTTGTTCAATTCATTTTTCATTTGTTCATTCTGCATCTTCAAAGTAGAGATCTCAATATCTTTCACATTGAGTTCATGATGAAGGTTCATCATTTGGGCAAGTGTATCCATCTGCATGTTTGAGATCCTTGTCAATTCAGTACATTTTTCTTCAAGTCTGTTTGCAAGATTTCTTTTGTCATTTTCCATCATCACTTTATCTTCAACTTCTCTTTTCTTGTGTTCAGTGATTTCACATATCATTATGGCCTGTGACTCATGTTCCATCTTGAGAGATCTTATCTCATCTGCTTGAACTTTGTTTTTCTCCATCAGTTCTGCTATTGTTGCATCAAACTCTTTTGTATCTCCATTGGAAAATATGTTGGTGGTATCAATCTCCTTATAGCGTATATCATTTTCAACTATGGCTAGATCCTTCCTTTTTTTTTAATTAGTTTCTCAACTTGTTTCTAAATTCCTCCAAGCTATGCAGAGCAAGTTGCACATCTATCACCTAATTTTCAATGATCTTTCCAAGTTTGAAAGCTTCCATCTTTAGATCTTTTCCTCCAAGTTGTTAGGCTTTTCCTTGTGAGAACTTGTATTAGCTCTAATACCAATTATTGGAATATTCAAATATGAAAAGAGTACTTATGGGGGGGGGGGGGGGGTGAATCATAAGTATCACACTTTAGCCAATAAAACTTTTAACTGAAAGTAAATTGCATGCATGTAAATACATCAAATAAACATGAAACTGAACACATGCATCAACAACTCATAACATTGGAATTTGGTAACCCAGAAACCCTTTTGGAATAAGAAGGTAAAACTGGGGTGGGGATGATACTCACAAAAATTACTACAGCAATATTGTTCAACCACTTTTGATGGTTTGCCTTGTTAATGGCCTGCCCTGTTAAAGGCTTTACACTGTATTAATAGTGACCTGGTTAGAGGCTTTACAAACACTTAACATGAAGTGTCACCTTGTTAAAAGATTTAATCACCTATTTAAAGGATCTACGAAGTAGCTATTAAGCTATCCTATCACCATAGGATTTTCATTCTAATACAATTGCTAGAAAGTATTAGGTATAATGAACCTGATAGATTACAATCCTTGATTGGTCAATGTAGGCACCTTTTTCACTTTCTCTGATCTTGATCCTTTGTGATCTGATAACCCTCACTTCTAAAAATAGATTTTCTTATGCACCCTTTTTTGTCCACTCATATATATTTTTACAATGAAATTTTGTCTTCCTTATAAAGACATTTGAGGATTTAGGGTTAGGTATGGATCTACGATCCATATTCAATCTTCATTTTCCACTTATTATTTTCACTTCTTCTATTGGTTGCATGCCTTCATCATTTTTCTTATTGGCTACATGTAGATTTCATAGGAAAAATAAAAGATTTGATCTCATCATTAAATCCTTCGAGATTTACCTTATGTCGGCTGTAAAAACTGTTTGCATCATAGTTTGTGCAATTACAAACTCTTATGCTAATATACTAAGTTACTCGGCTCCTAAAGTATTGCTGATACTCAGCACATGTTGTTTCTTGGCTAGCTCGGCACCTAAAAAAAATTGTATCACTCGGCACCTTATGGTACTCGGCACTTGTTAACACTTGACAACTTGTGTTACTCGGCACTTGTTAACACTCGACATCTTGTGTTACTCGGCACTTGTTAACACTCGACATCTTGTGTTGCTCAGCACTTGTTAACACTCAGCATCTGATCTTCACTCGATATCTAAAAACTACTCGACACATGAAGATCACTCGACATTTGTTGTGACTCGGCATGCATGGTGTACTCGGCTCCAATGTGGAATACGATTAAGTGTGTTGGCACTCAAGTGTCAAAAACCATTATGAGGTTAACATGATGATCATTACATTGCTTTCAGTTATTGTTAATAATTAATTAGATGGTTTATTATCTCATGTGTATGGTGTGCATGCTTTCTTATTGTATAGCATTTTTGATATGGTTAAGGAAGGGAGTCATAGTCACCTGCTTAGTCAGGATCTACACGATGCACCACTTCCTACCATTGCCTATTTAGCTTAGCATTATATATATATTGTATGTACATGCATGGTTTTTATGCAGGTTGTAAGTATCGGGTATTGACTTCCCTGGATTGCCAGGATGAGCATACCCTATTACATTATCTCAATGATAAGAGAAGGGAGATAAATTCTCAAGTCGAAATCCCAAACCCTTAAACCATTTGTCCTAGTGAGGTAGGACAAGTATTTGGATATTTTACCCACCGAATGTGTTGGAGGACATATTTTGTGATTTTTAACCCTTCAGATTGATTTTGTGTAAATTTCTCTATGATGGGTTTTCATATTTTATCCTGGAGGTCTATGGTGAATTTTCTATTAAATAAGTCTTAATAAATAGATTTAATTAACAAATTAATTATTTGAGAAATTAATATAAAATATCATGATCTTTGATATTTTGATTATAATTAATTAAATGAGGATTAATTAAGAATTAAATAAAAGAAAATTAGAAATTAAAATTAATAATAATTATAAAATAATAATAAAGTAATAAATAAGTAATAATAATAAAAGTTATAAAAATTAAAAATAAAAGTTATAAAAATTTAAATAGAAATTATATAGAAAGTAAATTAGAGTTATAAGCTTGCCTAGGAGTTAACGTACCTTTTCATTTCTCATATGTCAACAACATGGGGGTTAGTGCATCAATTAAGCACATGGTGTCTACAACCTTATGACTTATCTAGAAGGTTGGAAAAGACACATGCTTAGTTGGTGACAACTTCTAGCTATTTCTAGAGACATTCTAGGTGTTTCCTGAGAGCTCTTTATATTCAAGCATTCGTAGAAGCTTAGACATAGCGTTTAGAGAGCATTTGGAGCATTGGAGGACTCGAGAATTTTGGAGAAGGGAGAAGCTTGCTCTGCAAATTTTTTGAGGAAGAGCGAATTAGCATCAGAATCCGGGTAGATTCTTATGATTTGCTTATGCTATTCCACATCTTGCACTTCCTGTCTTCTTCGTGTCTTCCATATGTTTTCTGAGGATTTTCCTATTTTAATTGTATGCATTCTCAATATGGGTAGTTAAAATTGATTTGAGAAAACTTTGTATGCATAGATCTGAAAAGAACACGGGGCTAGGGTTTAAATTGTAGCCAAATCTATTGGAAAACCATTGGGTAAATTTAGAGATCAAATAGCTTATAGGAAAATTCTAAAAATTGAAATCTTTAAATAGATTGTGTATATGCTCATTGTAAAATATACATGTTAATATTTTTGTATCTGTATACACACACACACACATATATATATATATATATATATATACATGCTGTCATACTTAATTAAATTCTGTGAATACATATATATATATATATAAATACACACACACACACACACACACACACACACACACACACACACATATATATTGAATAATCATCTTTTATAAATCACAGTGATGAAACTTTATTTCAATTTCAAATTGCAAATCGCATCAATGGGAAAACGTTTTATTAAAAACATTATTTAAAAATTAGTATAAATTGTGAATTATTTTGGGTACGTATGGTACCATATCCCCGCGGGTCGCAGAGGACTATCGTCATAGGACTGCGACGACAGGGGTACACTGTACCCGCTATCAGTGGAGTGCCTGCGACTGCAGGTACTGCATACCACAGCGGGGGGGAATTATATTTATATATGTTTTGTTTTAAATGGACGTTGGGGATGACAATCGATATGGTTAATTCAATTTTTATATTTCATTTTTATAAAATGATATTATTGTATATTATAATATATGTATATTTGATATACATATATATATGTAAATATGTATATATATATATATAAGTATATGTATATATATATATATATTTTTTTTTTAATTATTATTTTTATTAGATTATAGGAATCGGGTGCACCACGACCCCCCCTATAAACTACAGTGCACCAAGTAAACTTTTTAACGTGACCGGTAGCACTGGTGCGACATGCCCACCGGTACCACGGGGACACGGTAGACTAGAACCCGTGACCAACCCCCTGCAACAGGGAAGATTTAGCCAACCGAGCTAGGGCCCCCGCCCATAAGTATATGTATATTAGTTATAGATAAATATTTTATTTAAAATGATTTGTATAGATGGATCAATCTAAAAAAGATAAATGATTTAAAAATATCAGTAATAATTTAACAATTATTATTAAAATGAAGAGATGTTAATAATTAACTTAATTAAATTTAGTTTAATTAAGGTTAATTATTAGAATGAGTTATAAGTCAAAGATTTGAATTATGCAAATTTTGTTGATAATATTGGTTCATTGAAAATGTCATTTTTCAACAAAGTTTTTATAAACCAAATATTATTAGATCAATTAGAAAATTGAGTCTAATGGTTTTGGGGAGAAACTTTTATCTATCAAACAAATATGTGGGTTAGGTAAAACGTGAAATTACTCCACTTGATATCTAAATTGGAAAATATAAACTAAAACCTCCACATTTAAATTCAAGTATGTAAATTTAGCAAAACCAAAACATTTGTTTACATTGTGTATTCTTTATGCTATTGTTTTGGATTTTGGGTTGACTAGTGTTGACCAGTTATAGGACATCTACTAGAGGCTTGGGGGTTATGTGATTGTGATGTCATGATGATGTTTTAATCTCGGTCTTTATAAACCCAACCATGGTTATGTGATGGAATGCTCTATGTAATGTTTGTAATTATTGATTGTTATAGTTTAGTTTCTTATGTATGAGACACTTGACCCAATCATTTTTGGTTCATCGATCAGTTATCCTTGATTATTTTCTAGTCACTATGATGGGACTAAAATGTTATTTTATGATGTCACGTTGTGACATGTTTGACTCAACCATTTTGGAGTCTTCGATTAGTATGATTGAGATATATTTTGGTTATTGAGAACCAATGGATACTTTTGATTATCAGTGATGCTTCAATTGCCAATAGAGAGTTGTTGTGGTCATGATTTTTATGGATGCTTTCTCATGGAGATTTGATGATTTTATGCATATTTGATGATTTTATTATGGATTATCTTTTGTGATTTTTAGATTTATGATTCCATGAGCTTAGGGTAGGTTATCTGCATGTAGTGTCGGGAAGTGGCTTGCAATGGGGGTCAGGGCCCTAAGAGGCTGCCAGGGTAACTCATTGTAAGTTGGTTAATAAGTGAAAACATTCACACCTAATACTAACTGAATGAACCTAAAAAGATAATTGTTTTGTTCTTGCCCATGCCTCAAGTGCTTGTACAGATTAGGATGGGAGTAGAGAGAATGCATGGTTGCAAGCTTCCATTCCATAGTATGCCTTGTAAGTATGAGAGGATACTAGTGGCCACATGAAGATCAGTATGGACCCATGGAGTTTAGCTAACTGCCAGGGTAACTTGTACATGATATATGTGATGACACTTTCCCGCTTGCATAGTAGGTTCCTACATGTCTTTGTGTGCCTCTGGGAATTAGATTTCGATTTTGTGCTCGGAACCTTTGAGTTAGTATACTTTTAGGATTCTTGAAATTATAGAGATTTATGCTATGTGTTTTGGATAGCCTATTTGGGACTTGAGATTATCTCCTCAGCATGGTGGGAGTGGACCACTTAGGTACCACGCGGTCGGGTGGTAGTGTTTTTCCACTCTTATCGTTTGAGATTCATTGAGACATCGTGGCTGATGCGTCCTTCATGATGGTGGATATGTATCCTTTCATTGATGATTAGCATATGTTAGATGATGTTATCTTATGCTTAATTTTACATGTTAGATTACTTTCTGCATATGATATAGTTTATGTTAGGAGTGGCATTCCTACTATGTTAATACCAATGATCTCTTCAGTGATTTGGAATGTTACGCACGGAGGGATGGCTAGGGCCCACGATGGTCCAATGATGCTATTTATGATTGGGAGGAACTGTGCACTTAGTTTATTATGTTTGATCTTTATGATGGATTTATATATCTTCTATGATGATGTATCATGTATATCTTGTGATTATCTTTACTTTGATGTATCTTGGATTAGAATAAGATGATGTACCTTATTTCACATATGTATATTCTTTTAAGCTTTTCATACCCTGTGACATGTATAGTGGATGATTGAGCATTTGAAATGTAATGTATAAACATTGGACTTATCATTATTATTTCATGTGATTGTTATATTAGATGGATTCAATAATGTTAGTTGATTTAGATGTAATTCAATGTTAAGGGATCCTTAAAGAATGTAACTAGTTGTGTATGTTATGTTTACTTTTAGATGGACATTGCTATTGCTTCCATTATGGTGCATAAGTTATTTGTGGTATTTACTTTTATTATTAAAAAAAAAAAATGCTACCAAACTTAGTGCAATTCTAGGTTAATTCTTTGGATCCCTTGGTGGGGCATTACAGGTATACATCTTAGTTCTTATATGGAAGAAACTCTAATAACATAGATAGGAAGCAATGTTCTCAATAATTTTCTTAATATAGTATCATAATCTATCTTACAAGTAGCTCCTCTTATTGCATTAACAACATCTTTTATCCTAGAGTAATATTGAGTAACATTCTAACCTTCTTGTATTTTCATATCATCAAAATTACCTCTAAGACATCCAGATTTGGCTCTCAAGAAATTTTCATCACCTCCATAAATAGCATAAAGAGCATCTTGCATCTTCTTTGTAGTATCACAACCCTTGATGTCATCAAACTTGGAATAACTTAGGGTAGAAGCAATTTCCAACATTATTTAATTATGTTCTTTCTTCTTTTTTTAGATCATTAGTAGTGAGGGTTCCAATAGGGTTGACATGCTTAATGGTGATGGTAGATTGTGCATGATCTCCAATACCTCCTAGGTGTAGCTTCATCTAACTTTTCCATGCAAGGAATTTCTCCTTGTTGAGCTTGGGTACTTCTCTTTTTGTCATCTTGATATTTTTCTTCTAGTACCTTCAAAATAGTCTTCTTAAGCACCAAGGCTCTGATACCAATTTTTGGAATTCTTTAGAATAATTAAGAGTGGGGTTGAATTAGTTATCTAAGGTTGAGATGTACAAAAAGGACTTTTCAATTCTTAGTAGACCCATATCCATAAAACCTTATTATGCATGCATCCATTAGATCATACAATACTTAAACTTTGTAGGTTATTGTCTTAGGTCAAAATCACTTTTGAGAAATGTAAACATGAAACATAATAGATTCAATAACACATTTTACACAAGGATTTTATGTGAAACCCAATTTGGGAAAAACTACCAATAACATGCTACTAATTCTCACACTTCTTAAGTGATGCCTTGTGAAATGCCAACCCTATTAAAGGTTACAATGCACACTATTAAATGTGACTTGGTTAAAGGATTTCAATCACCTTGTTAGGAGTGAGCCTTGTTAGATGACTTTAGACCATTCCATTATAATGTCACTCAATCAAAGGATTTACAAATGATTTTTATGTCAACCTTAATCCAAAGGATTTACCCTAGACTGATACAACGATTAGAAAGTAACAATAAGGCTTGATCTGATAAAAAATTACAACTCACTTGTAGATTATAGATCTATGTTTCATTCCTTCATTCTACTTGGAATTCACACACTTCAACTCTGATATCTTGTTCACCCTTCATGCATTTATACTCTTAAGCCTTCTTTCTTTGCATGCCAATTGCAGTCTCTGTAAGAAAACTCGGGTGTGGAAACAACTTCCTACACCAATCCCTTAAGGAAAGTATTGTACAAATTCTTATTAAATCCTTATAATTTCAGATTTGATATTATGTAAATAATAATATTGCAATCAACCATGAATATACAAAAAAGACAGAGAAAGAAAATACATAAACACAAAGATATTTTGGTGGAAAAATACCTTTTGGTAAAACAACCCCACCCCTCCAAAACCTGCACAATGTATTAACTTCAACACAAAGGTTATAACACAGTTGCAATGAAAGTTCTTTCAAGACATGGAAGACTAATCCGGTACCAACCAACAATACACTTTTACACCCTCTTATCTACAACCCTAAAATGCTTATATCATGCACTTTCTATTTTTAGGGTAACTTCTAAAGAACAACCATATTAGGGTTTTACCATTCTCCAAAAAAGTAGTAACCCAATGAGACTAGTGTGTACATTACTCAATGATAAATTGCCACAAGTCTTCACATCTTCACCCATCATCATATCTTCCAAAGATAACTCTTACACATCATAGGAATCCATCATAACCATTTTAGTCATGATCTCCTTACACACAATTCAAGATGCTAACACATGCAAGTGGAGTGACACATCAACATGCCAACTAGACATGACCACTCACACTTAATTAAATTATTTGCAAAAAATATATTGACAAAACAAATAATAAGAATAGGAATTATCGAAGGTTGAGACACCTTATTCCTAACAATCTCTTCCATTTGGCTGCTAAATGAAGCAATACCCTAGACTCCTTGTCTTCCTTAGGTTCTCACATATGAAAACCTTTGCTTTTGACCAACTCTCTCTATGAATAGAGAATTAAGATCTTTTTCTACTTAACCACAATCATCCATTTTAGGTTTAGGTAGGATCAAGTAGGATACAATGAATCTACCCACTTTTTCATTTAGTTCCTCTAGAAAATTCTTCTATAATATTTCTTGAATTCACCTCAAATGGTTTACCTTGAATTTTGTGCCACTAGCTCATCATAGTTATCTTCCATGTACTTCACATAATTGAAAAAAATAAAATAGTCATCTCAGATTTATCAAATTTACTATTTAACATAAACACTAGCACTCAACATCAATATGTTATCACTTGGCTTCTTTATTGTTCTTTCACTCAGCCAACACTAAAGTTTACTAATGATCGATAGCAACTAAACTTTACTTGACATATACTAAGAATCACTCAGCTTGTACTATTTTTCATCTTTTCTTGGCACCTCTTTATTTTCACTTCGCTTCCACTAATTTCTTCTCAGCTTGCACAAACCAGTCGATAAGGCTTGGGAAACACATTTCATACCTAATCTTCTTTCAATCTTAACTTGATTAATCTTTCATAGAAGAATTTAAGTACATAAGAAATACACTATAGTATCAATGTCTTACTTTGTCTTAAGGTTCTTTTACATACCAAACAACTCAACCTTTCTCTAGGTGCTATTGCCATCTCCTCTTCTCAAATCCTCTTCATCAATCAATTAAATGATAGCTCTCAGACCAAAAAGCAATTGTATCACCAGCAAGTAGTAGGTTGGACATCATTGATAAAATAATAAATTTTCCATTAAAGGTTCTTCACTTCAAAATAATCTTATATCAAAACATTGGTAGGATAAAAGCTTGTGGGAAAACTAATCCTCCAAGGGAACAATTGGCATCCTCGCTTGAGACCATTGTGAGCTAGGTAGCTTCTATTAGTGGTCAGTTGGATATTTTTTATGTTAAGAGAGAAGAAAAAAGAAGAGATTATGCAAACAAATTATCCTATGAAGATGTAAAAAATAAGGACATAAAAAAAATGGCATATGTGTATTGTTTAAAAAGCCAAGAGAAGAAGAAATTATAAAGAATACAACTAAAAGGTTCCCCATCCATTGGTGCATCCATGATGATATTAGTAATAAATTTTGAGATAGATGGTGGATGGTCTTTCATGCCCCTCCCTAGAATAATCATGAGGTTCCAATATATTAATTAAGGAAATTGTATTGTGAATTTTTCCTTGGGGAGATCCCCAATTATTTTCACATGTTAGATTCTCAAGGTAGAGGTGGGGGATCATCATTTGAGAGGTTGGGGCACATCATGAACCTAATGCAGATAGAGTGCCTATTATCGAGCCACAATGTGAGCATATCATTATTCATTTAGTTGTGAAGGAACATGTAGAGACTGGTACTCTAGGGACTATCAATGCTATGACATAGGCCCTCATTCATTGCATCAATCTATTAGATGAGGAGGAACATTCTTTGCACTATAGTCATATGTGCATGGTGGATCCTTATGCACATTTGGAAATCACATTGGAGACACTATGGATGATGGGGTAGTCACTAATGACTTCCTGAGTGAGACATTTGAGATTGACACACAAGTAAATTACAATTATAATAAACTAATTTGATCACATTTTGTATGTAGAATGAATGACTAAATTAGCATGTCTTGACATTATTCAAAATTCAAGCTAAGAGTATTGATGGGCCTAGTACAGACTCCTCGACCCCATTTAACATCTCATCAATGAGTCAATAGGTATGTATCGATTTAATCATTTCAATTAATAAAAATATTTATTAAGTAATCATATGAAAGATTGCCAAATCGTATCCATGTGCAGTAGTTTTCTACTGGACCATGGATACGAGCTTCATAGAGGTACATTTGTTTCATGTTAATTTAATTCATTTGATTATATTATATTCTATAAAAAAGATATGTAAATTATATTATATGATTTTTAGTTATTAACGTCAAAGACTCCTCATCTTCATTAGTCCATTGATCATGGATTTGTTGCTGCAATGGCTAGTTCAAAGCCATTGATTGAGTTATGACAGAGTTTTCATAGTTTTAGTTTTTATTTATAGTAGTTAGTATTGAAATTTCAAATGGTATTTATAACTATGATTGAGTGATTAGATTGATTGAATTGTTGTAGGGTCTTATTACTATCAATTATCCTTAAGCCTTTGGAGTGAATGTATAGAGTGACTATATGATGTCGGTAAGAAAATAATTAATTTTTTGTGTGCATATATTTGATTTTAATTTATAATAATTATTGATTCATATATATTTTGTTTGATCAGCTCCAATTAGAGAGAAGCCTAAACAAGAGGATGAGTGAGCATGTGAAGAAGACTCTGTCATCCGCATCATCTCCCTCCATGCAATCACCAAACACCTCTAGGAATTTGTTTCCTTCCACTCGTTGGGAGGAGAAGATATAGGGATGGACACATGTATAGGCATTAGCGGATATATATCTTGGATTTTATGTTAGTAGACATATTCAACATGTATTTGATGTATACATGACATTATATATTTAATGTATGACATATATTTGATGCATGACATTATTAGACTTACAAATTTGATGCATTAGTTTGTTCATGTATGAAATTATTGGTTATCATGATATATATCTTTTTTTTCTTGTTTATGTTTTAAGCATTTCGTTTATTTCATTTTAATGTAATTTGCATCCAAAATAAGGGTAGGAATCATTATTGTTGGTGTAAATAAGTATTTACTTATTACACTTACTTAAGTTTACTTAGGTTAATGCATTATTTAATTATTTTTCATTATTTTATTATTTTTATTTGAGAGACAGTTAGGAGTTTGTGCACTCTTGTGAGTTGTCATGATGACATCACAAGGGGTCTGCACCTCTTTTAAGCACATGTTGTCTACAACACAGGAATCATCTACACACATATGACACTTTGTCATTATTATCCATTCATCTAGAATGTTGGATAAGGTGCTTAGTTGTCTTATCTCCTGGTTGCTTCTAGAGACATTCTAGGTGCTTCCTAAGAGGCCTTTATATACAAGCACTCCTAGTGTGTTTAAACATCACATTCTGAATAGAGCAATGTATTCGGACATACTCTGATAAATTGATCATATCCATTTTTGGTCTACAGTTGTGCTTGTGTTTGAGTTCTTAGTTCCTAGGTGAATTTTTCCCTTAGGAAAATTCTTACAATTATAATAAGATTTGATAGTATCTTTTGACCTGTGAATAAGGCTATCATATTAATTTGTAATTTACATTATACAAGTTATGAGTACTTTTGATTATGAGTAACTTATTTGGAGTTTTTGTTGGGATGAAAAGAGTGAAACTTTAATTCTTATAATTGTTATACAATTAACATTAAAATTTGAATCTTGAGTTGGTTGCATTATGTAAATGCCTAAGCTTGAACCTTAGTTTCATCATAAACATGTTAAGAGTTAATATATGATTTATCTTCACAACACGAGAAGGCTTGAAATAAAGTTTTTAATTTATTCATAGAATTTGATATCAGTATTGCTTGCTTATCCATCTCTTTCAGAGCTTCATTCATGGAAACACATTATATATGCCCTTCTTATGATTCCTATAGCTATAGTTGTTGCATTATTTTTGCATATCTTTTGTGTGTCATTATCCACTATGCATTGACTACACTATCTTTTCATTCTTCCAAATATTGACACACAATATTTAGTAACTCCTAGGGTCAATTCCATTTGGCATGCCCGAGAATGTTTGAGCAATAAATGGGGTAGGAAAAAATTGGAACTAAGGTTTACCTAGCCACTCAAAGCTAACAAAGTAGGCAATTTGATCCCATGAAAAACAACAATAGAGAGTCACTAGTTGGCAACTTTGTACTAGTCATCACTAAAAGTTTCAACATCATCCAATATGGGGCTAAAAAATAAAAATGAAATAAAATATCCAAAAAAAGAGAGGTTATTTTAGGTCTTCACAACATAATTCTATAGCACTAACATTGCATCGATACCTCACATGAGCTCTGAGATATGCCCTATCAAAGATCGCTTCCCTATGGCATTAAGTGACTCTCATGGTCAATTTTACTCAGCATTCCTGAAAATGTTCAAGTGATCAACAAGATGGAATGAGCTTGGGAATAGAGTTTACCTAGCCACTCAAAGCTAACAGAGTAGATAGTTTGATCCCAAGATGAAAGGTTTGAGAGATTCACTAGTTGGAAACTTTATATTGGCCAACACTACAAGTTTTAGCATCATGCGAGATGAGGCCACAAAATCAAAATATAATTGAATAAAAAAACAAAAAAAGGTTATTATAGGTGTTGATAACAAAATACTATAACATGTGACATTGCATCCATACCTCACATGAGCTCCAAGATATGTCCTATCAAAGATTGCTTCAAATGATTCTTAGGGTCAATTTAGTTCAACATGCCCAAGAACATTCGAGTAGTCAATGGGATAGAATGATAATTGGACTAGGGTTTACCTAGCCACTTGGAGCTAATGAAAAAAATATTTTAATCTCATGATGAAAAATTAAAGAGATTCACTAGTTGGTGACTTTGTACTAGTCAACACTGCAAGTTTTAGCATCACCTGAGATGGAGTTGCAAAATAAAAACAAAATTGAATCTCCAAAAAGAGAGAGGTTATTATAAGTATCAATAACATGATCCTATAGCACCCAACATTGTATTGATACCTCACACAAGCTTTGAGATATACTCCATCAAAGATTATTTCCCTATGGCATTTAGTGACTCTCAGGGTCAATTCTGTTCAGTGTTCCTGAGAATGTTCAAGTGGTCAACAAGATGGAATGAGCTTGGGACTAGGGTTTACCTAGCCACTCAAAGCTAATAAAGTAGATAGTTTGGTCCCATGATGAAGGGTTAGAGAGATTCACTAGTTGATGACTTTGTACTTGCCAACACTATAAGTTTCAGCATCACCCAAGATGGGGCCGCAAAATCAAAATGTAATATAATATCAAAAAACTGAGAGAGGTTATTATAGGTATCAACAACATGATATTTTATCACCTAAAATTACATCCATACCTCACATAAGCTCTGAGATATGCCCCATAAAAGATTGTTTCCTTGTGGCATTTAGTGACTCTAAAGGTCAATTTTGTTCAGTGTGCTTGAGAATGTTTGAGAGGTCAAACAGATATAGGAACTTGGGAGTAGGGTTTATCCAGCTACTCAAAGCTAATAAAGTAGAAATTTTGATCTCAAGAAAAATGGTTAAAGAGATTCACCAGCTGGTGACTTTGTACTAGCTAACACTACAAGTTTCAGCATCACTTGAGATGGGGATGCAAAATAAAAACATAATTGAATATTTAAAAAGTGAGAGATGTTATTATAGACATCAAAAACATGATTCTTTAACACTTACATTCTATCAATACCTTGCATGAGCTCTAAGATATGCCCCATCAAAGATCGTTGCCCTATGGTATTTAGTAACTCTTAGGGCCAATTCTATTTAGCATGCCTAAGAACATTTGAGTGTTCAACGAGATGAAATGAGCTTGGGACTATGGTTTACTCAACCACATGGAGCTAATGGAGAAGACACTTCAATCCCATGATAAAGGGTTCGAGAGATTCACCAGTTGAAAACTTTGTACTAGCCAACACTACAAGATTCAACATCACCCAAGATTGGGCTACAAAATAAAAATTGAATCAAATCTCCAAAAAGTGAGAGGTTATTATAGGTTTCATCAACATAATTATATAGCACCCAATATTGCATTGATACCTTGCAAGAGCTCTGAGATATACCCCATCAAATATTTCTTCCCTATTGAATTTAGTGACTCTTATGGTTAATTATGTTCCACGTGGCTTAAAATGTTTGAGTGGTCAAGAGGAAAAAATGAGATTGGAACTAGGGTTTACTTAGCTACTCAAACATAAAAAAGAAGACAATTTGATCCCATAATAAAGGCTTAGAGAGATTCACTAGTTGGTGACTTTATACTAGCGAACATTACAAGCTTCAGTATCACTGGAGATGGGGCCGCAAAATCAAAATGAAATCAAATATCCAAAAAGATAGAGGGTTTATTATAGGTTTTAACAACACAATATTATAGCACCTAACATTGCATCCATGCCTTGCATGAGCTCTAAGATATACCATGTCAAAGATTGCCACCCTATGGCATTTAGTGACTCTCTGGGTTAATCATATTAGGTGTGACCATGAACATTCCAGTGGTCAATGAGATGGAATGATCTTGGGACTATGGTTTACCCAACCACTCAAAGCTAATGAAGAAATAGTTTGATCCCACAATGAATGGTTAAAGAGATTCACAAATTCATGACTTTGTAATGGTAACCACTACAAATTTTAGCATCGCTTGAGATGGGGCCACAAAATCAAAATGAAATCAAATATCCAAAAAGTGAGAGAGGTTATTATAGATTTCCACAACATGATTTTGTAATACCCAGCATTGTATCAATATGAAGAAATAGTTTGATCCCACAATGGAGGGTTAGAGAGATTCATCAGTTGACAACTTTGTACTGGCCAACACTACAAGTTTCAACATCACCCAAGATGGGATCACAAAATCAAAATGGAATCAAATCTCTGAAAAGTGAGAGAAGTTATTATAGGTGTCAACAAAATGATTCTATAGCACCCAACGTTACATTGATACCTCACACGAGCCCTGAGATATGCCCTGTCAAAGATCAATGTCATATGGAATTTAGTGACTCTCAGAGATAATTTCATTTTGTATGCCTAAGAATATTTGAGCAATTAATGGGACAAAATGAGATTGAGACTAGGATTTACCTGGCCATTTAGAGATAACAACATAGACAATTTTATCCCATGACAAAGGCTTAGAGAGATTCACTAGTTGGAAACTTCATACTAGCCAAAACTACAAGTTTCAACATCACTTAAGATGGGGCCACTAAATCAAAACATAATTTAATCTCCAAAAAGAGAGAGGGTTTATTGTAGGTGTCAAAAAAATGATCTTGTAGCACCTAACATTGCATCCATACCTTGCATGAGCTCTAAGACATGCTCCATCAAAGATTGTTGCCTTATGACATTTAGTGACTCTCAGGGTAAATCCTATCTGGCATGCTTGAGAATGTTCGAGTATTCAATGAGATAGGATGAGGAAGTAACAGAGAAGAAATGTGTAGTTAAAAATGAAATATAAATTGAAGAACAAATAATCTTAAAAAAATTGATTGCAAGATTAGATCTAATCTAAGAAAAGTCAACAAATCTTTCGACTAGACAATAATGGATCTAATTTAATATAAGTCAACAAATATTTCAAGTAGATAATAATTTTCATATCTTTATCTTAAAGATGTTAAGTTTTATGTACAACATCACTTTGAAAGGAACTAGTATGGAAGAGCTAAGAGAGAAAACCTTTGGTCTTACCCAAAAATATATATGAAATATAAATGCTATATCAATTTTTTTGTAATTATATTCAATCTAATGAACTAACTAGATCTAATCTCTATTTTAATGTCTCAAGTATTGCCTCATGGTCTAACTCACGAACCTTCCAAAGAGTCTTATTATGTGGTTTTCCTCCATATTTCATCAAGTGGACATTTGACGTGACAACAAGGTTTGAATAATGAAGAATCTTCCTCTCTATTTTCCAATCCTCAAATAACCAAAAGATAGAGTTCTTCAAAGAATATTGTCTAAGCCATGTAACAGTTACAACCACTACACCTATATAATACTCTAAAAATTTACCATCTGTAACTGAGTGATCTAATTTCTTTTTGCCCTAGACACAATGACACAAATAATAATCTATCCCTTCTTCATTGTCTTCAAGTGCAATAATAATAAAAACATGGCCTATAGTGATAAATATACATAATGCACTCATTAATTCAACAAATACGTAGGTAAAATTTATAACGTTATATATATATATATATATAGGTTTCACTAGAGTAGACAAGCGATCAAATTCAATGGATGTATCCATCTCTAACATTTTCAATTCTTGTGGTGGAGGATGGGTGTCAATTGGGTCAAAAACTCGTATATCCCATTTGTCCATCCATTTAGTTGGCTCACACTCATCCCAATTTTCATCTACACATGATGGACAAAAGGATGCCTTTTTTTTGTGTGTGGATGCTCCTTGAACCATCATTAGAGATTATAAAAGAGTGCAACTCACTTGATCCTATCAGTGTACAACAATTCTCATGTGGTGCAATGTTAGTATTATCTATCAACCAAAAATATCTACAAAGCATAGACTCACACTAGTAAATTTGGACTAAATTTTCAACAAATTTTGGTAAAAATTTCAACCAAGGTTGGTCAAAATTTTGACCAAATATTGGTTGAAAACTTTCAAGAATTGGTGGAAATTTTGACCAATTCTTGGTCGAAAACTTTCAAGAATTGGTCAAAATTTCTAACAATTTTTGGTTAAAAACTTTCAAGATTTAGTCAAAATTTTGACCAAATCTTGGTGGAAAAATTTCAAGAATTGGTTGAAATTTCCACCAATTTTTGGTCAAAAACTTTCAAGAATTGGTCAAAATTTCTACCAATACTTGGTGGAAAACTTTCAAGAATTGGTCAAAATTTTTACCAATTCTAGCCCATCCCATGACCAAGATGCCATGGTCATGACCAAAGGGTTGATCAAAATTTCAAACAATTCTTTGTGGAAAAATGTCAAGTATTGGTCAAAATTTTGACTAATTATGGCCCAACCCATGACCACAATGCCATGGTCATGACCAAAGGATTGGTCAAAATTTTGACCAATTATTGGTGGAAAACCATGAGGAGATGGTCAAAATTTTGACCAAACTAAGTTGTTTAAAAAACAAAATAGAGCGAGTGAATCTCCCAAGGAATGCCTACCCATGGACTCTCTCTTAGATCATCTTCTTCAATCACTCGACCAGCACAATTTTGGAAGAGGCTTGGCAGTGGTTGTCATTTTGTAGCACATATGTTCAGCAATTTCAAAGTTGATCTAATGGTAAGCCCTCATCTAGCATTAGGTGGTTGCTTGGCACTCTAGCAATTTGTTATAAACCTATCGTGGCTCATGGGAGATTTGATAATGAAAGATCCTAGCGACCCTCCAATAGAATTAGTGTCAGTGTTCAAGAAAGAAACTTTTTTGGATTTCAAATATTAGCTTTAGCATCCTTTCTATTGGAGGGTCATGAAGCATCCTAATTTCTATGCAAGGGCTCCCCAAAGTCATCTCTATGAAAATTTATTGGCACAATTTGTAGAATAGTTTAGAAGTGGTTATTGTTGTGGTTTCCTAGTAAGTGATCTGAAGGGCAAGTCATTGTCTAGAAATTGGGCTACTTGTCATGAGTGATGAGGGAGCCATTTCCAAGAATGAGAAAAGGATGAATATAGTACTAGATTCTAAATGAAATCAATGGCATCGGATCTATAAGAGTATAATGAAGCAACAACCCATTTTCTATGTCTAGCTCCCTAATGATGCTTTTCTTTCTCACTCATTGGCACAAATTTGGGAGTGTGGTTCAATAGTAGTTGTTGTTCTAGTGTGTCATTTTGGTGACCTAGAAAGTGATGCTAAGGGAAAAGTTTGCATCTAAATCCTGGGATGTTTGTGCAAGCAAGTAGGGGAGCTTCTATTGTGCAAGCCTGTCAAACAGAGCAGGGTTGTTGGCACCATCATCAACCATAGACGAATTGTTAAGAGTAGAGTTTGAATCCACAAACTATTAGGGGTGTCAAGTTTGATATTCTCAGGGAGGCCCTTCAAATAATCAACTACCACAAGGATGCACATGAATATCTTCCATGACAACAAGGTTTTAGTATAAATGGAATCATTGTTGTAACAATCGCCAAAATTCAAACTCTAATTGGATCATTGCATCCATAGGTTTGTGTATATGTGAAAATGTGACCCTGGATCTTTCACTTGCACTTCAACATGGTCATTAGATGCAGAGTCATCCTAGAATAAACATGGAGTCTTTTATCCAAGAGGCCTAATAATGCAACTTGTTGCCTTCTAACTAGAATGATTATGCCTATATGCTCTCAAACTGAGAAGCAAGCAACTAGACCTTTCTAGAATGAAGAATTTTATGCAGAGTATGATTATAAAATTAATCTATATGAAGTGCAAGCATTAATCTAAGAAACAAAAGATATTAAGCTAAATGTATGCATCTTTAATCTAAAATGATATCAAATGCTAAGCCAAGTGTAAAAGCTAGAACTTAAATGAGTAATCACTTTGATAGCAATTCAATACAATTCAAATTCCCACCTCTATAATGAGGATTTAGAAGCCTCTTATGTAAGAATCCCAAAATCCATCGAGTATGTGCAGGATCATGGTCAACCAAACTATGCTTTTAAGTGGCAATGAAAGATCAAAAAATTAGGGTAATGTCAACTTGATGTGCAATTTTCTACTTATTATTAGCTTTATATCAAAAAGTTCAGAGAAAAGAATCTCTAGGAAATTTAATCCAATTTCTAAACTAGTAGGACTTATCTCAAAAAAAAAAATTGATTAGTCAAAATTTTGAATTTTAATGCAATATTACAAAAAAATTAGAACAAAAATAAGTACTAGACGTATGTCTAACCACCTTAAACAAAATCAAATGATAATATTTTTTAATAATATTCTAGATATAAGTAGTAGACTCATGCTTGGATGTGACACATATTTTTGGGTATTTTTATTCTAAATAAATAATAATTAATTAATTTTTGACTTTAGTATTTTTGGAATTAAAAAACTCTCATGTCTGACCACCTTAACTAATTCAAAACTCAACAAAATTTAATTTTTCAGTTTTTTTTCTTTATAGTGGAAGAAACATAGAATGTGATACATCTTTTGGATTTAAAAAATGTTTTACCATTTGAAAGTTATAGTTGTTTTTCAAGTAATGCGTTAATCAACACTTTATACGTAACTCCATTAGAAAATAAGTAATAATTGCTTACTAAACTCATAATTTGACAAACCTTACATTTATGGAAAAATAAGAACATTCTTAAGAAACCATTTTCATTTCATCAAATTTTGGCCAAAAAAAAAGTTGTCAGCTACATGTTTGAAGTAAAAATTGCATAAAAATAGGCCAAAAACACATTTTTAGGATGTTTTTAAAGTTAACCATATAGGATTGATATCAAAAGATATAGTAGACCTTATAAAGATATTAATTGTTTTCATTTATTATTAGGGTGGGTGGGAAAAAAGTTGGAATAGATTTTGAAATGGTTTGAGGCTTTTCAAAACTACATATTTTTCAAATTGCCACTTTTTGGCACACCATGATGCTACACATACCCCATCAATGATCAAGATTAATTGGGATGAACGGTTAAGATCAATAAGGAGATTTAGTTGAAATGGAAATTTCCTTGTGCAAGTGAAGTGAATTGTTTCAGATCTGAATGTGATGAGTAGTTAACTGAGCTTTTCATGAGTGTGAGACCAAGTTAACTAAATTAATTCCAATTCAAGAGATAGTTCACTCAGAGTTTCCATTTTGGAACTGAAGAGAGGATTTTGAAAAGATTATTTAATTTAATAAGATGAGATGTGACCTCATAAATGCCTTTTTCATTTAATTGAATAATCTCATTCAATTAACTGAAGTGATCATCAATATTAAATTAAATATTTTTAATTCCTTAGTACATTAGCCTTAGGAGATAATTTAATTTAATTAAAGTTTAAATACTTTATATTTAAATTAAATGTGATCAAGAGGTTTAATGTGACTAATTCGAGTCAATACTTTAGGAATTAAATAAGTAGCCTTATCAATGCAAATTAGGGTTTTTGACATTTTGTTAGGATAAACCACGGACAGAAATAAAAACTACATGCAAATATAACCAATAACAAAAAATAATAGAACACACAGAAATGAACACAAGGCACCAAGATTTAATGTGGTTCACCCAATCCCTGGGCTACGTCCACCAAATAGCAAGTCCGATCTTATTACAATCCAATGATTACAACCTGATTACAATCTGTAATCCCTTACAACTCAATACCGCCGCAAGAACCAATTTCGTATCACCACACTATATAAAATACCCAACCCTAAGCCCTTTTTATACAAATATTAAACCGCTTTAGGGTTATAACATGTCGGCCATATGTCGGCCATATGTCGGCCACTATTTATGAAGTATGTACAGTACTTTCCTGATTAGTCACCACAATCTAATAATCTCCCACTTGGAGACTGATCCTGTAGCAATACAACTACCGCATGGGGCTCCCACTGGATCAAACCACCCTGGACTTTGTTGTTCTTTTATTCACATTTAGTCTAAAAGACCAACTGAAGCTGAAGAGGAGTTCAGCTTCTCCCTTGTTACAACCTTTGTCAACATATATGCTGGATTTTCATTGGTATGTATCTTCTCCAGCTTTAACTGTCCATCCTCCAAAATTGACCGAATGAAATGGTACCGCAACTGTATGTGTTTGGTCTTAGAATGCAGAGCTGAATTCTTAGCAAGATGAATGGCACTCTGACTATCTGTGAACAAATAATTATCCTTCTGAGGATGTCCCAATTCTTCCAAGAAGAATTGAAGCCATATCATCTCTTTGGTTGCCTCTATAGCAGCAACATACTCTGCCTCTGTAGTGGAGAGAGCATTAATCTTCTGTAGCCTAGAAACCCAGCTCACGGCTGCCCCACCAATAGTAAAGACATAACCTGTAGTACTCCACCTGGTATCAATATCCCCAGCCAAATCTAAGTCAACATAGCCCTGTAAATCAGTAGTAGAGCCCCCAAAGTGTAAACACTTATTGGATGTTTCTCTCAAATATCTGAGAATCCACTTGACAGCATTCCAATGCTCAAATCTTGGATGACTCATATACCTGCTAACGACTCCCACTGCATGTGCAATATCTGGCCTAGTGCATAGCATAGCATACATCAAACTTCCTACAGCTGAAGCATAGGGTACCCTAGACATCTTATCCTCCTCTTCCTGTGTCTTGGGACACATCTCCTTAGTCAATTTCAAATGACCAGGTAAAGGTGTGCTGACAACTTTAGCATTCTCCATAGAGAAACGTTGCAACACCTTCTCAACATAATCAGCTTGAGATAGCGTCAATGTTTTTTTCTTCCTATCTCTACAAAACTTCATACCAAGGATTTTTTTTGCTGCCCCCAAATCCTTCATAGCAAATGCATGTGCTAATTGGCATTTCAGCCCCTTAATATGAGCCATGTTAGACCTAGCTATAAGCATATCATCAACATATAAACATAAAATAATGTAGCTATCATCATCCAACCTCTTAAAATAAACATAGTAATTTGAATGACACCTATTATATCCATGCTCATGCATAAAATTGTCAAATTTCAGATACCATTGCCGAGGTGCTTGCTTCAAGCCATATAAACTTTTCTTCAATTTGCACACTAAGTTCTCCTTACCTTTGACCTCAAAACCCTGTGGCTAAGCCATATATATTTCTTCATCCAAATCACCATGAAGAAAGGTTGTTTTAACATCCATCTGCTCTAAATGCAAATCTTCAGTAGCCACAAGACTTAAAATAGTACGAATAGAAGTCATTTTAACAACAGGAGAAAATATCTCATCAAAATCAATTCCATTTTTCTATGCAAATCCTTTTACAACTAACCTGGCCTTAAATATTTTCTTAAATCCTTCCTCTTCTTTCAACCTGTAAACCCATTTATTCTGTAAAGCCTTTTTACCTGCAGGCAACTTGCACAAATCCCATGTCTTATTTTTCAACAAAAAGTCCATTTCATCTTTCATTGCAGACTCCCACTGAATCTTAGTATCCACCTGCACAGCTTCATCATAACTTTCAGGCTCACCAGCATCAGTAAGTAAAATAGAATACAAAGAGGGAGAAAACCTTTGTGGAGGTCTAATTGGCCTTGTTGACCGTCTAACATTCACTGGTGTGTGTGGTATTTGTTGTTGCAGTTGTTGCACATCATGAGGAATGGCTGGAACATCAGCTTTTGGAGTATCATCCAGCACTACATAATCATCTTCTTTCTTCTCATGTTGCTGCAACAGATCTTTGTACAACACTTTTTCATTGAATATGACATCCCAGCTTCTTATAATTTTATGATTTTCAAAATCCCAAAGCCTATAGCCAAATTCATTAATGCCATATCCAACAAAGACACATTTCTTTGATTTAGCTTCTAGCTTGGTTCTATTTTCAGAGTCTATATGAGCAAAAGCTTCACAACCAAAGGTCTTGAGAAAAGAATAACTCACCTTCTTACCAGTCCATGCTTCCTCTGGAATACCACAACCCAAAGGATTAGAGGGACCTCTATTAATCAAATATACTGCAGTATTGACAGCCTCCGCCCACATGTGTAAGGGCAACCCAGCATGCAACCTCATGCTCCTTGCGCGCTCCATTATAGTCCTGTTCATGCGTTCAGCCACTCCATTTTCCTGTGGAGTCCTTGGAACAGTTTTTTGTCTACGAATACCATTAGTGGAGCAATAATCTTCAAATTCATGACTGCAATACTCACCACCATTATTAGATCTGAGACATTTTCATTTCTTACCAGTCTCATTTTCAACCAAGCATTTCCATTTCTTAAAAGTTTGAAATACATCAGATTTCTGTCTAAGGAAATAAACCCATACTTTTCTAGTTGCGTCATCAATAAATGTAACATAATAATGAGAGCCACCAAGGGAAGATACCTGAGCCGGTCCCCATATATCTGTATGCACAAGCTCTAATTTCTCCTTTTTGTTTTCCTTCCCTGTCTTTACAAAACTCACTCTCTTTTGTTTTCCATACACACAACTTTCACAGAAATCCATATTCACACATTTTAGACCTGGTAAAAATTTCCTTGAATGAAGTACTTTCATACCTTTCTCACTCATGTGCCCAAGTCTATTGTGCCACAACGCTGTATCAGAATCTATAGCAACTATTTGTTCTCCCTGCTCAACTGCAGTAATTGTTCCTGAATATTCATTTTTCTCTGAAACAATCAGAGTAGAAGGAACAATATGACCTGTACAAAGATATAAGGTGCCTACTTTCACACCTTTTGCTACTACAAGGAAACCTTTTGAAACCTTCCAATTTTTATCATTAAAAGTAATTACACAACCCTCATCACCGAGTTGCCCTGCTGAAATTAAATTCCTACTTAGCTTTGGAACATGTCTTACCTCATGTAGTAGCCAATGATTCCCATTCTGCAACTTAATCTTAATTTTTCCCTTTCCAACAATCTAATAGGGTTCATTATCCCCCAAATAAACAAGCCCAAAATCCCCTTGGACATAATCAATGAAATAACCTCTATGAGGTGTAGCATGAAAAGAAGCACCAGAATCTAAAACCCATGAATCATCAACACTCTCTAAAGACATAAGCAAAGCATCCTCTTCGGATTTGTTACTTACCACATTTTCCTCTTTGTCTCCATCTGATTTATCTCCTTCATTTTTCTTTTGAGTCCAGCAATCTTTCTTTTTGTGCCCTGGTTTCCCACAGTACCAGCAATCATTTGGTCCTCTCAATTGAGACCTCCTCCCCTTTGACTTTCCTCTTGATTTCCCACGATTTCCAGAGTTACTTCCTCTTTCAGTCATTCTACCCCTGCTTTGTGCATTTAAAGCACTTCCTGATGTAGATCCACCTGAGGATTTTCTACAAGTTTCCTCACTTAAAATAACACCGATCACATCATCATATTTTAGGGTACTAGATCCAGGAACAGAATTACTCATCGCCATTACCAAGCCATTCCAGCTTTCAGGCAAAGAACACAAAATCAAGAGAGCCCTAATTTCTTCATCAAAATTGATACCCACAGAAGATAATTGACTAGTAATAGTATTAAACTCATTTAAATGATCTGCAACAGATCCACCTTCTGCCATTTTCATATTAAATAAATGCTTCATGAGAAATACTTTATTTGAAGCGGAGGGCTTTTCATACAGTGTCGCTAGGGTTTTCATCAAATCTTCTGTCATCTTTGCTTTTGTAATATTAAATGCCACTGATGGTGCCAAGCATAACCGAATGCTTCTAAGTGCCTTTCTGTCCAAAAGATCCCATTCAGCCTCTGACATAGTTCCCTGATTCTTGGCTTTTCCTTCCAACGGCTTCCATAAATCCTTCTGATATAAATAGTCTTCCATTTGCATCTTCCATAACTAGAAGTTCTGCCCATTAAACCTATCAACCCTCAACTTACCCTCATCTGCCATTGCTCCCACTCAACTGTGAGACTCCCACTTAACCGTGAGACTTTCCTGCAGAGGATAACTGAAAGACAACTAGGCTCTGATACCACTTGTTAGGATAAACCACGGATAGAAATAAAAACTACATGCAAATATAACCAATAACAGAAAATAATAGAACACACAGAAATGAACACAAGGCACCAAGATTTAACGTGGTTCACCCAATCCCTGGGCTACGTCCACCAAACAGCAAGTCCGATCTTATTACAATCTAGTGATTACAACCTAATTACAATTTGTAATCCCTTACAGCTCAATACTGCCACAAGAACCAATTTTGTATCACCACACTATATAAAATACCCAACCCTAAGCCCTTTTTATACAAGTATTAAACCGCTTTAGGGTTATAACATGTCGGCCATATGTATGAAGTATGTACAGTACTTTCCTGATTAGTCACCACAATCTAACACATTTGACAATTAAGTTGAGTAGTGAAAATCAAAATAAGAATTGCCTATTAAAATAGGACTTTAGGGTTGATCAAAATAGACTAGAATTGGTTAACATGGAAATGAGCCAATTTTGGGGTATTACATTTTGCCCCTCTTTAAATGAATGTGTGAGTGGTATGTTCAATTTAGAAAAAATTAGAAAGCATGATGCATAGATCAAGAAATGAGATTAATTCTACAATTTGATGATGCAAAAACCAATTGATAAGCTTTTAAGGTTATCTCCAAAAGAAAGTTTAATCTTAAGGAATCTAGATAGAACACCTAGATACCTAGAGTTGATAAGATTGTTTCCAAAATTAATGACATAGAGACCAATTGATAAGCTTTTATAGATTATCTCTAGAATGGAGCTTAACCTTAAGGGATCTAGATAGAACACCTAGATACCTAAGTTGACTAATCTTTTAAAGATTATCTTTAGAATGGAGCTTAACCTTAAGGGATCTAGATAGAACACCTAGATACCTAAGTTGACTAAGCTTTTAAAGATTATCTCCAGAATGGAGCTTAACGTTAAGGGATCCAGATAGAACACCTAGATACCCAAGTTGACTAAGCTTTTAAAGATTATCTCCATAATAGAGCTTAACCTTAAGGGATCCAGATAGAACACCTAGCTACCTAAGTTGACTAAGCTTTTAAAGATTGTCTCCAGAATGGAGCTTAACCTTAACGGATCTAGATAGAAAACCTAGATACCTAAGTTGAATAAGCTTTTAAACATTATCTCTAGAACGAAGCTTAACCTTAAGGGATCTAGATAGAACAACTAGATACCTAAGTTGAATAATTTTTTAAAGATTATCTCCAGAATGGAGCTTAACCTTAAGGGATCCAAATAGAACACTTAGATACCTAAGTTGAATAATCTTTTAAGGATTATCTCCAAAATAGAGCTTAACCTTAAAGGATCCAGATAGAACACCTAGATACCTAAGTTGCATAAGCTTTTAAAGATTATCTCCAGAACAAAGCTTAATCTTAAGGGGTCTAGATAGAACACCTAGATACCTAAACATGAAAGATAACAAGATCCAATCATGAGTTGTAAAATCATCCTCGGAATGAGGCTTGATCCTCAAGAGTCAAGGTTTAGATTGTCCCAATACCTATCCACCAAACTCTGACTAGAAATGTTATAAGGTTAATTAGCTGATCAAAAGATAAAATAGATGACAAACATGCCAGATAGGGGGAAGAAGATGCCCTAAGTGATGAAATGCCTTGAGCAATAAAGATTCAAAACAATTTGAAATTCAGATTCAATGATATAATCATCCTACCCCCTTGGGAGCGAAATTGAAAGATG
The DNA here is from genome assembly GCA_028749045.1 of Cupressus sempervirens. Lineage (NCBI taxonomy): Eukaryota > Viridiplantae > Streptophyta > Pinopsida > Cupressales > Cupressaceae > Cupressus > Cupressus sempervirens. Next base: position 35,951,442 of record CM053784.1, on the reverse strand, counting down.
ACACACCAAAAATATGATGTGAAGCAGTATATTGAGAAATATAGAAGAAATTCAAGAGTCAACAAAATATAAAAGAGATTAGAATGAGCAGAAGAAAATTTGGAGTCAATTCAGCATGATTCTAGGGTCTAGAAGACCAAGTTTAACCAAAAGTTGACTAGATTTGACCAGAGTTGACTATTCTAAAAAAATTGAAAATTTGAAGAATTTTGAGTTGAAAAGATTTTGAGAATCGCAAAGAATCAAAAAAATTTGGACTACACAAGCATTCAATTACGTCGGTCCCAAAATTTTAAAATGCATTTTTGAGCTATTTAAGTGTGTCAGATTTTGAATTTGATCCCAAAAATGGATTTAAAGTAGTTAAATTAGCCAGGGGTGATTTTTGCACAAATCAAAGCACTTCAAAAACATAGGTCAAAACCTATATAAGAGCCCAAAGGGTCATTTTCAAATCATTTGTGCATTTTGTCTTTAGTGAAGAAGAGAGCTTTGAGAGGAAGACGTAAATTCTTGTGTGTACACATCATTTTGAGCACTTAGATGATGCAGCTTGCCAATGGACTATGAACCTTCGGTGAGCAATCAACAATCCCTCTATGCATTTAATTTTTCATGTATTTTGAGGTGTTTTTGTACATTTTTTGCATGCTTTTAGGTTAGTTCAGTCAATTCTCGCACGAGGGTTTCATTCCTCACGTGGACCCAATCTATCTTCGCATGAAGATTCACCAACCTAGTGTTTCTTCACATGAAGATTCACCAAACTCATGTTTCTTCATGCGCACTAGTGGGGAATCTTGCTCGAGAGATACACACCTCTCACGTGAGATGCATAGGATTTTGGGCACATCTCACCTATAGTCTTGTCATTTCTCACATGAGAATGTGATTTTTCACATGAAGACATAAAATCTCAAATGACAATGCACTTTCTTGCACAAAAAATTCATGTACTTTTCAGCATTTAAAGTTGATTTTTTTGTCATTTTGTTGGATTTTTGAGCAATAACTAACCGTGTGCCTATTGTCATTCATTATGTGTGTAGGCTATCTTTGATGATATTGCATTTAGGTCCCATTATCCACCCTACGAAGCTCCATTGTAGAGTCTTAATGATGTCAATATGACACATATTGATCAATTGGGGTTAGCATATCTATGTTAGATCCTAGCAATGCTGGTGAATCATGGCCTATTGACTGCCTTGGTGTTGTGTTTGCATTCAGAGATGAACACCTTTCACATGCCCCAAGGAGAGATGACCATCACCCTTGAGGACATCTACAAGATTTTGTGGATACCCTTCCATGGGCCACAAGTAGTCTATGACATAGTGCTTAGAGTAGGCACAGAGGCATCGTAGACCATTTTCCAAAGGGATTTAGTGATAGGGCAAGCCATCACATGGGATGAGCTCATCCATACATATGGCCCTACTCACAAGTTGGCCTCAATTTTGGCCATTTTCTACTGTGAGAGGTACTACCTCTACCCACTTTGTGAAATAATCTGTAGCTCTAATAGTGAACTTATGTCCATTAGAAGAAGATAGGTGAATCTAATCCACAAGATCAAAGGCCCATTTTTGAAATGGACATAGTGTGGTAGATGGAATCAACTCCTTGGCTAGAGCATGAATCAGATTCCCATGGAGTTGGCACTATTTGAAAGACTTGGCATACTTAATTGCCTCTTGCCCCATTTTTGGCCAATAGTAACTAGCTCTAATGAGTTTGTGAGCTAGTGTCAAGCTATTTAAGTGAGATCTACAAATGCCCTTGTAAACATCAATTAATGCATGTTTGGACTCTTCAAGTTCTAGACACCTAAGGAGTGTTCCATTGAGACCTCTCCTAAATAAGTCATGAACAATCATGACATACCGTGAAGCATTACAGATAAGGTAACATTTATCACTCTGGGTTAGACTGTCTGAGATGGTTTGGTCATAGATATAGGAGTAGATGTGGTGGTATCCTATAGTAGAATAGATCATCCTAGAATTAGGAGTATCGTAGGTAGGGTAGAGTAACACTTCCACCAAGAACTCATATTAGAGATCATTTTTGGGCATCTGTAGCAAGGAGGCTAGAGTAGCCATGGCATCAGCCACTTTGTTATCTGCTCAAGGAATTTTCTAGAAGGTGATGTGAGAAAAATATTTCTTCATTTCATCAACCATACATTTGTAAGGGATTAATTTCCCATCCTTTGTCTGATACACATCATTGACATTGTTGATTATGAGTTGAGAGACCCCAAATATATTTAATTGATCCACTCTCCATTTAGCTGCAATATTCATGCCATTAATTAGAGCCTCATATTTGGAAATGTTCTTTGTACAAGGAAATAGAATCTTGTATGCTTTGGGCAATGAATATCTCTATGGTGTTATGAAGAGTAACCCAACACTAGATCCCTATTTTGTAAAGGACCCATCAAAGAACATTACCCACATTTGGTGTGTGAGTATCAGAATTGACTCGTCTAGAAAAACAATGTTCATCAGGAGAAGACTTTGCATAGGTGCATCTACTAGCTTATCCGCAATTACTTGTCCCTTGATAGCCTTTCATTTGACATATTGAATGTCAAACTTGTTGATTATCATGACCCACTTAGCCAATCTTCCTATCAGAGCCACTTTGCTAAGCAAGTACATTAGTGGATCAATTTTAGCAACTAGCCATGTAGTGTGAGCAAGCATGTAGTGTCTCAACTTTTGGGAAGCAAAGACAACCACCAAGAAAGCTTTCTCAATAAATTTGTAATTCATCTCATAAGAGATCAGTGTGTGACTCAAATAGTAAATAGCTCTTTCCTTGTTATTGTTGTCCTTTTGAGCTAATAAGATTCCTAGAGATGTTTCATTTGCTGAGATGTACAAAATTAGAGGCTTTCTATAGATAGAAATCATCAAGATTGGAAAATTAGCAAGATATTGATTTATCTCTGTCAAGCTTTGCTTGCAATCCTAACTCCAATTGAATTTCACACCCTTATGTAGAGCCTTTGTAAAAGGTTGTGATCTATCCACCAACCATGAGTTGAAACTGCAAATAGACTGGAGTCTTCCTTGTAGACCTCTCATCTAGCTGATGTTACAGGGTGGAGGCATATCCATAATTGCTTGAACTTTCTCCAAATCCACCTCAATTCTTTTTGCAAACACAATGTATCCCAGTAGTTTCCCTAATATGATGCCAAATACACATTTCTTGGGGTTAAGCCTGAGACTAAATTTTTCCATGTAATCTAGGATAGCTCCCAAATCCTGCAGATGAGTATTGTGTTTTGTGCTCTTGACCAAGGTATCATCCATGTAGTCCTCCATGGTCTTATGCATCATATCATGGAAAATTATAGTGACTTCTCTCTAATAGGTAGCACTAATATTTTTCAAGCCAAATGGCATTATGTTCCAACATAAGGTTCCCTATGCACATGTAAAAGTAGTCTTTTCCTGATCTTGATCTAATTATAACTAGAAAACCCATGCATGAGTGAGTACATCTTGTATCCTCCTATCATGTCCACTATCATATCAATTTTGGGAAGTGGAAAATCATCCTTAGGACATGCCAAATTGAGATCATGGAAGTCAGTACAAACTCTGATAGATTTTTCATGCTTAAAGACTAGAACAACATTTGATATCCATTTAGTATAATCAATAGCATGGTTGAAACTAGCTTTCAGAAGCTTCTCTAGTTTAGCTTTGATGAGCAATGCAACATGGGGATGCATTTTCCTAAGTTTTTGTTTAAATGGTTTAATGCCTGGCACAATGGATAAATAATGCATAATGAGATCAGGATCTAGTCCTAGCATGTCAAAATATGTCCAAGCAAAATTTATCTTCTTCTCTTGAAAGAAGGAAATGAATTCCTCTTTTCATTTTGGAGACAATGATTGTGCCAAATGTATCATGTGCGGATGTTCTTCTATGCGTAGGTTGATTGGCTATGTCAGCTCTATCAACATTGATGATCTCTCTTGAAAGTGTCTAGGAAGTACATCAAATATCTCAACTACAAGTGCCTCAAAGAGGTTTTTTCCTTTGGATATGTCTTTTATTTTGAGTTTTTTGGGTTCCAACACTACCACATTGTGGTTTTGACCATCTGACCTTCTATTTTTCTTCTTTTTAATTGTATGACTGAGATATTTGATATTAGCTTCAATCATGTTGACACTTTGTTCACAAGTGGAAGATTTTACTAGTTCAATAGTGTTCAAGTGGTAGGCAAGAGCATAGTCATTCTAGAATGTGGAGACTTCACTAGATGCATTAGAATTCCAATCTATAAGCTTGGTATATGTGAGTGAAAGAGTAGTGGTAGGTTTTATTGAATTCATAGTATGGTCATTAAATGCTTGGACTAGCAATTTGAGACCTAGAGTGTCTTCACCCACAAGTGTGTTTGAATGCCTTTGAGCACTAACATCATTAACTAAAGACTCAAGGACACTAGTTGTATCAAAACCATTCAACCTAACCCTAGATGCTTCACCCACTTTGAGTTGGTTTTCATAGACATTAACTTGGTCAATGTCATTATCTATAGTTACTTCTAAAAGGGATTCAAATTCATATTCTTTAGAATCAGTGCTGCATGGTGACAGTCTATAGAATTCCCTAATAGTGATAGGGACATACTTGCCTTCCTCATCTAGATTTTTACATAGATACCCAACACATAATGCCTGACTAGACACTCCTTGTTCTGAATGGGCATGGTGTAGATTAGTATTGTCCTTAGAAGAATAACTAGTACCATCCCTAGTGTTGACACATGGCACAAAGTCATCTAGCTCATCAAAAAATTTAGCAAGATTATGAGGAATAGGATAAGGATAAGGATCCTCATCATCAGAATTATCTTCTTGAGTGTTTGACTCAACTTGTGACTCATTTTTGGATGAATCCTTAGGTGCCAGTATGAATTTGTTAACCCCTAAATGGAAGGGAACCTTCTTAAAACCTAGACCAGATGTATCCCTATTTCTTCAAGCTATTGCTTTGATAGGATCAACTAAACAATTGTTATTGCATCCAATAGGACCAGTTCCATTATAGCTAAAGCATTTCATGAGTCTAAGACCAGGGCCATATTTCTCAAGAGTGATCTCATGAGCTTATTGTGTAAGATCAAATAGAGTCTCTTCTTTATAGAGCCATGCAACAATGGCTCTATTTTCACTTTCATCCTCTAAGGGGACTATAACCTTGACAAAAGTGCCATTATACTTGGTTTGAGGTGTCAAAACAAATGGCTTCCTTGCCTCAGATGGTCTCCCATAATGACAAGGAGACTTAGGAAGAGATGTTAATGATAGCACCAGTTGAATGTGGTATTCACCCATACTAGTTTCTTTTAGCTTGATTGACTACTCAAGTTGCTTCAACTTGTTATCATGATAATCAATAGATTCCTTGTTAGCAGGGACAAAATTCTCAGAAGCTTTTAGCATATTGTAGTTATAGCTAGTACTGGTAGGGATAGTGAGTTTAGAGCCATGAAAAGGGAATTTTATGCATTGATGATATGTGAATGGCACAACGTGCATCTCATGTATCCATGGCCTTCCTAGCAGAATGTTGTAAGCCAAGGGAATGTTGAGGACCTAATAAGTGACATCCCTTTCTACAAGACCAATGTAGAGGGGCAATACCACATATGTTTTGATAGTGATTTTGCAATGAGGATCAATAGATTCCTCAAAATAATTTAATTGTCTAAGTAGAGTAGCAGAGACAATTTTCATCCTAGCACCATTATCGATGAGTACCCAATAGACACATGTCTAATGTATCATGACTTCAATGTGTAAAGGTTGATTATGTGGGTGACTCAATGAATTATCATCCTCCTCAAAGAAGGACATATAGTAAGGTGAGGTTAGATGACCTACCATAGATTGAAATCACTCAAGATCAAGATCTCGAGGAACATTTTCCTCAATGAGGGATTTCTCAAGAATTTGTGTATGAGCAAGAAATATTTTAAGCAACTCAAAGATTGTGATTTGAGCATTTTTTGTTTTAATTGATTGAGAACACTGTAGCTAGTGGCTACTGAATTTGTTGTGAGTTTTGCACCTCTACTAGATGGACCAGAAAGGGTTTTATCTTTATGTTGTTCAAGATTAGGAGTAGAAGGCCTAGGGCCTTTGAGCACCAACTTGGCATGAATGCATGTAACAGTGTTGGCATAGTATTACGAAGATGTATTGAAAGCTCTGTGGGAAGTAAGGCCCCTCAAGAAAAATGGTGTCTTGGGTTTATTGTTATCTTGTTTTCCCTTCATGGTAATAAACTCATAATACTCAAAATACATAGGTTCAACCATGTTGATCACATTATTGTCATTAGAGCATGTATAGTTGACCTTGTTGTTAGGTTTTGGTTTTGAACTCTCTCTTTTTTCATAAGATGGGAAGGGCTCCTTGAAAGCCTTGTGATCTGAGTTCTTGTTCTGTCCATCTACCATAATGTCACCATCATCGATCATGTCCTAGACTTTGTAACATAGGTTTATGCAGTTTCTACTTTTGTACCCCTTATTTTGGTGGTACTCGTAGAATGCAATTTCTTTCCACCATGATGGGCATGGTTGCAAATCATAGGGGCGAGATTTGTCCAATGGTGAAATGAATATGTTTTGTAGCAAGGTCTTATAAACCAAATCCAAAGGTTCACCCGAGATGTATATTCTCATTTAGGGCATGTAGCCCATGAGTTTCTCGATCTATTCCCAAATGTTTTGTTGTTAGGAGGAGGTTTCTCAACATTCTTGGCCACATTGAGACCATCTATGAGATTAAATCCATCTTAGTAGGTTTAAGAGTGACATTGTCAATGACCCCATCATGTACAATTTCTCAGTTCTTATTAATGTACTTGGGTTTTTCCTTGTTTGAGGTGGACCCTTGTTTTGTGTCCTTCTGAAGGTTAAGTTCACCCTTCTTGACCATGAATTCCTCTATGAAAATAGCTTGTGTGACCATGTCTTTGAAGGTGCATAGACCTTGAAGTTGGACTCTATACCCAAAATTGGGCAGGAGATTATCAGTGAAGATGTCCAGCTTTTCCATTTCAAGAATCTTGTGTGAATATTTAGTATAAAGTTGTCTCCACTTCTAAAGGAATGTGAGGAAAGGTTCCCCAACCTTCTACTTAAGATTACACAAATCTTAGATGTTAATAGGATGTTGAATGTTATGATAATATTTTTGGACAAACAAGTTGGCAATTTCATCAAACGTATTGATACTAGGAGGCAACTATGAAAACCAATCCATAGCTTGACCACCTAGAATTCTTGGGAATAAACACATGAGATATGTCTGATTATGCATAAATTCCATAGACAAGGCACCAAATTCCAGCAAATTATCTTGGGGATTAGTAGTTCCAACTTATTTATCATACTTAGGTAACTCTACTCCTCTTAGAAAAGGAGGCATGTCTATGCTGTTGTCAAATGAAAATGGACAAAGAGTGTCTAAGGTGTATGTTTTTGCAGGTTTGTCTTTATCAAGCATCATCTGGGCTAGTTGGTCTTGCATGATTTTCAGTTGTTTTTGGACTTTGGAAGTCTTAACTTCTTCTTTAGGTGTGATGATGGTTTCCACATTGAAATGATAGGGTAGCTTAGCTCCCTCTTGGGCAAGTTTGAGAAAATATTTTTCTTTTCATTGAGTAGGATTTTCATGGCCTTTTGAAAGTTTTTGTCTTTATGGCAATTTGCTATGTGTTCAGGAAATATTTCCACCTCTTCCTATTCCTAATCAGTGTCATGGTCTTTTTCTTTGTCATTCCTAGGTTGGTCTTTGTGCCTACTATGATTACCATGTTCAGGTTCGTAATCAACCATTGTAGGAATGTGTTTAGTTTTAGTGTGTTGTGATTGGAAAGATCCTTTAAAAAAGAATTTAAAAGTTTTGTTCAAAGATGTGGGACCTTTGCTAGTCTCAAGATCCTCTTGATACAAGGGGTTCCTAGTTGGTTGTAAGTTTATGGAGAATGTTCACTAGAATCAAGGTGATCTGACAAGTGAAGGAAATCATGAAGATTCCTCACTGGACAAACTAGACGTAGACCATATATAAAATGGAAGGTGACCTCTACTATGATTATGACCCCTAGCTTGACCTCACCTAAGTCTAAGGGGATAAAATATGTTTCCACTTCTTGTTATGATAGTCATAGACAAGGACAAGAAGCAAAGACCAAGACTAGGATCACACTAAAATGTAGTCTCAAAAAGCAAAGGAAAAGTGTTGTATACTAAGGTATGAGTAGTCTCAGTGAAGGTTAGAATAGCCAAGGATTATGACTATCATGACATAGATTATGACGAACACTCAAGGATGAGAACAAGCCAATTGAGAGACGAGACTAGTTGAAGTATAGACCATGAGTCATCATCCAAGCAAGATGCCGCTATTTGGCATTGTTTACAAATAGAGAAAAGGTAAACTAATGCAGGAAATAGACTAGACACAAAGTGCAGATAGCTCCAACAGATCAATTTGACAATTTTGACTCAAGATCCTACATGAAGATCCTCTAGGAGGCACACAAGAAAGTACACAGCCACAAGGGAAAACTCAAAATAGAAATTTAAACTAGTATAAAGATTTGTTACAAGCCGCACGAAGAAGTGCTAGGATTTGGTAGACAAGATAGAATGTTGTCAGCAAGATCTCCCATGGGGATGTGCAAGTACTCACACAAGGATCTAGACATAACCGTGCAAAGAAGTGATAGGACAAAAAGTACTTATGCAAAATGTGCATGAAAATTGAGACCAGACTAACAACTAAACTAGATTTTGAAAATTTTAGACTATTTTGGATAGATTATTGGTTGGTTTGATAGATTTCAGATAAACAACAAGGTCGACTTTCAAGTTGTGAAGTACTTTTGAGTTTTGAACAAGAGAGAGTGTTTTGAACAAGATACATGAACCAAGCAATAATCAAATACAATCGAACTGGGGAAAAAGAAACTCAGACGGACAAGGGAGTCTTGACCTTTAGTTTTTTTGGATAGGTTTGGACATGTTTAAGACTCAATAACAAACACACTTTATCCCTAAAAATCAAAAATGGTAGGGAAGGCAAAACCTTTGTCACACAACTTATGCGCATGTGTGCACCTCACACAACCGTGTCACCCCCTAGAGGGTGCATATTTTTTTGGTGTATTCAAAGGTCTCAATAACATATATTCTAAATAAACACCCTTTTGGTAGGGGTCAAGCATGTATACCACCTTCCAATGCCCAGTAGCATGCCTATGGTGAGTTTTATAGGAGAGATTCTTCCCCCTCCTTGCACAAAGATTATGCCCTAAAGGTGAACTGGGTAGCCTCTAACTAAAGGTTTTTACTTAGCTTCTATTTGTATTAATACCCAATGGCTCTACAAGAAGAGTTGAGACGAGTAGCCCACACTAGCATCTGAAAGTGCACACACTTGATTAGCAAGACTGGAGCTAGCACCAGCTAGTGCAATAGACAGAGCCTCTCCTTGATATGTGATATTAAGAATAAAGGAGAGGAAATTAATATGGCTTTATAGTCTTTCACTCTACAAAGCTTCTTTATTATAAAGAGTTGGAATCTCTGATGAAAGGAGTGTGCTCACTTGGGTCATTGCTGGAGGTTAGATCACTCTAACAGGCCCTCTAAAGGATTAACTCGAACTGGTGGTTCAAACATAAGGGTCAAAGTTTCCAATTTTCCTCAAGGGGAAAGAGCATACGCCTCTACCTTATTTCCTCATCCAAACACACAAAAAATGTTAATCACTAACTTAGCTTAATTAATCTAGACATATCCTTTCTAAAGATTCTGATCCCCTAAAAGGAAATCATCATCTCATCATAGAAAAGGATTTGTGCTAAAGAACCACTAAGTTTCTTGCCTCCCTTAGATGTCATCTTTTAGAGGCTTCTAGGTTTCTAATTCACCCTTGGTCATGACCTCCAAGTGGTGAAGAGCATAGTCCCCTATTCCTCTATCTTGCATAGTATCTTTGATAGTGTCCTGCAAACACATAGTTAGTTCATGTTTGGGAAAGTTTGTGTACAGGAGTCTTCATCAAATGTCTTGCAGACAACTGTTAGGCTACTAAAAATCAAAAAAACTAAAATACCAATGTTTTAGAGAAAATAAATTAGTGAAAAATTGCATCTTAACTATGTTGTTTCAAGATTTTGTGTGAAATCTTGCACAGGTCTACACGAAATCTTTCACTTCCACACATGAGAAAATGAGGTGCTGCATGAGGATCCACACAATAGGGCACTTTTTCAAGTGAGGAAGTGGATAGAGACTGCTAAAACCCTCAAACATTTTTGCAAAAATGAGATTTCCCATGTGAAAATCTGGAAGACTATATGTGCAAGTATGGAAGAATGATCAAAATGTCAAGAAATAAGATAGATGAGGCCAAAAAATTATTTTTCTCTACCCCATAGTGGGCACTAGAAATGTATACATGAAAATGTGACCTCAAATCTTTCACCTACACTTCAACATGGTCATTGAATGCAGAGTCATCCTGGGATAAACATGGAGTCATTTATCTAAGAGGCCCGACAATGCAACCTATTGCCTTCTAACTAGAAGGATTATGCTTATATGTTCTCAGACCAAGAAGCAGGCAACCAAATTTTTCTAGAATGAAGGATTTTATGTAGAGTATGATTACGTAATTAATCTATATGAAGTGCAAGCATTAATCTAAGAAACAAATGATATTAAGCTAAATGTATGCATCTTTAATCTAAAATGATATCAAATGCTAAGCCAAGTGTAAAACTAGAACTTAAATGAGTAATCACTTTGACAGTAATTCAATACAATTCAAATTCCCACCTCTATAATGAGGATTTAGAAGCCTCTTATATAAGAACCCTGAAATCCATCAACGGTCAAGATTATTTGGGATGAACAGTTAAGATCAAAGAGGAGATTCAGTTGAAATGGAAACTTCCTTGTGCAGGTGAAGTTAACTATTTCAAATCTAAGTGTGATGAGTAGTTAATTGAACTTTTCATGAGTGTGAGAACAAGTTAACTAAAATAATTCCAATTCAAGAGATAGTTCACTCAAAGTTTCCATTTTGGAACTGAAGAATTTTTTTTGAAAAGATTATTTAATTTAATAAGATGAGATATGACCTCATAAATGCCTTTTTCATTTAATTGAATAATCTCATTCAATTAACTGAAGTGAGCATAAATATTAAATTAAATATTTTTAATTCCTTAGTACATTAGCCTTTGGAGATAATTTAATTTAATTAAAGTGTAAACACTTAATATTTAAACTAAATATGATTAAGAGGTTTAATGTCACTAATTCAAGTCAATACTTTAGGAATTAAATAAGTACTCTGATCAATGCAGATTAGGGTTTCTAACATTTGATAATTAAGTTGAGTAGCAAAAATTAGAATAACAATTGTCTATTAAAATAGGATTTTAGAGTTTATCAAAATAGACTAGAATTGGTTAACCTAGAAATGAGCCAATTTTGGGGTATTATAGCTAGGTGTCTTCATTGGGATGATGTATCTACAAGACATGTGTCTTCATGGGACTATTATGCTCATAGGTTGTAGGCTTTCACTTGATTGCAATAAGAGCTCACCTTGTTGACAAAGGTGTAATGTAATAATTTTACATACATGAAAACAAAAAAGTACTAGCAAGCCTCTTTAGCTTGTTTGGGTACTTGGTTGCCTTTTTCTTATCCTACTTTTTACTAGATATGTCCTCTTTGGTAGTAGGCTTTCATTTTCCACTTTTCCTGTTAAAAGAAAGAAGAATTGAGGACATTTATTGAATAATTGAGTACATTAAATAAACTAAGATACTTCATAGAATTAATTGATAATTATTGCTAGAGATTTAGATGAACCTTGCTTTGGAAAATTTTGAACCACCTAATGTAATTTAGGAACTTTATTTTGCTTGATCATGAGTGCATTCTTACATATTTTATAGAATACTCAACCTATAAAAGAGAAAAACTTCACAAGCCAATGAGAACTATCAAGATCATAAAACCACACATATTTTCTAGACAGTGAAGAATTAACATGACTTCAATCATTATTGAAGTTGTCAGTCTCAAGGTGAAAACATCAACTATTGGTGGCCAACTAGCAGATTTGAAGTACTTCATAGCCTGTTTGCACTCTAATTGTTCTAGTGCACAATAATTAGACACAATCCCCAACCCTTTTTCTTTATCCTTGGAACTTTTAGCTATCTTGTGTTTTCAACAAGTTTTTGTAGGTAGTCCAAGATACTGAGATGTCACCAACATACTAAAAACACAAAAAAACTGGTTCAAAAAGGGCTCCCAAAGAGAAGAACCAGTAAAGAAAAACCTTGTTCATTATACCCATCATAATACAAAGTGCAAAAGAAAGTACTATCTACATCAAAACCTATCTACTACCCACAAAAAAATACAAGTACATATTTTTGCTAAGCATCTAAAAACCCATGATTGAATCTTATATAGAAATCCCCAAACCCAAATACATAAAGGGCTCATGCATAAAGGAGACTATCATACATAAGAAAACCCAAAACTTATACATATAAGCCCAAAAACCTATATACATTATATGCACCAAGGGTGCTTTACAAGAGTTAATTACATAGTGAAATGAGGAGCCTAATCTTATAAACCAACAGAAAGAAGTAGTGACCCATAAGAAGAAACCATAGAAGCTATACAGAGTCCAACAATAAGGCCACAAGAATATTGAAATGGCATAGGTCCACCAAGAGAATTCAGCTAAACTTGAAGAAATTTTGTGCCAAAACCAAGATGATAGAAGCAATAAGGGAATTGTAACCTTTTTTAATCCCAATCTTGCTTTGGTATTTTCATTCTCTTCCCTTCATTTTTTCCAAACTAGGGAGTTTCAAAAGTCATCATTATATCTTGATGAGATTGACTGAAGAACTTTTTCAAACTTATGAAGGCAGTGTTCAGCCACCCTTGAGCAAGATATTGCTAGATTTGAATCTCTATCATCATGCCATTTATTCCACTAATGTCAACAAAGTTTTGGTTTCTAAAGAGTACCTATTATAGTTCAACTATCCATGTTCAGATACTTGATGATTTAAACATTTTTCATTCCAGTAACTCGATGATAGCTTCTATATCATCATAAGAGTTTTGTGTTGTAGTTGAAAGCTACACTAAAAAACTAGTGATCCTTCTATGTCAAAAAGGAATATCAATAATTATTAATTATTGACAAATATTAATGATAATATATGTCAAATAGTATCTAAATGATATCCCAAATAAAATACATTAAGAACATAGAAAGATTGACTAATATGGTAGACGATACCAAAATAGGATGGAAATGGCCAAAAATGATCAAAGGACAAGTTAGAATAAGAAGCCCAATCAATTAAACCATCTTCATATGGGAATGAATCTCCATTATCATTGTTGATTCTTAGGTAACAATTTGATGATAAAGTTAAGACATTTGCAAATGTTAGCTTGACACATGTTTTCTATGTGGTGAATATATTGTGGGGGAGGCTACATCATATTTAATAATGGAGCATGAGAGCACTTACATCTTTAAATTGAAACATATGGAATATAATGGTTATGGAGATATGTTAAAGATAGAGCACTTTGGATGGTAGTTGTTGTTTACTAAGAATTTTAATCAGCCATTTAGATAACTACCATTAAACTTTTTCTCAGTGAGCAATTACTTGAAAACTTAAATATCTAAAGAGATACCTCTCCTTAGGAAAGTATTAGTCATAGAAAAGGATGTTTCTTTTCCCTTCTTAGAGGATTTATATTGATAGACTATCAATCATCATAGGTCAACAAAGACAAGAAGAGCAATCAATGAAAAAGGAACGATAAGCAGTAGACACATATTTGGGATCAAGCTTTCACTAATCTAATTCAAGCTTGTTATAATCAGAATTTAAGCATCTGAATAATAGCTCTTGTGAACAAAGAGCATGTAAGGGCTAGAGGAATATTTTCTTAATATCTTATGATGAGAGCCTACTTTATATATCAACAGAAAATAAAAATCAGCAAAACATGTCAATTAACTTCTATGTTAAAGGAGAATTACCACCCAAGGACTAGTTATGGTCAACTAATCCATTGATAAGTTATTCAATGAAGAGTCGTGATTAACTTAAAGAAAGCAACCATTGCGTATAAGGCAATGATTAGCATGCATTGGCAATCTTAAATAATATTTAATGAAGGAAAGGTGTGATTAAATGTAAAATATAAGATATATACATATTAGGTGTTTTTCTTTAATGATCCCAATCTTGAAGTGGCCACCATCTTCATGGGCTATGGTGTCACCATCTTCTACCAAGATATCGAGATGTCACCAACATACTAAAAACACAATTTTTATTGTACATAGTAAAAACACTTAATAAGTTACACATATTTTATTGAAACTCATATTAAGCAAAACTATACCCAACTTGACCTTTATTTGCTGCCTTTAGCTCCAACTTCTAGAATGGACTAAAATTTTACTAGTCAACATGCTAGCTCAGTATTTCTCAAAAACCATATTATTAAATGTGACTAAATGGTAGCCAAGAAATTATTTAATCATAAAATGAAGCCATGAAAGAGTTGCATACCTATTGTTTGGATCATAGTAGAAACCATTAACCAAGCCATCACTATGAGAAAAGCATACATAATAGAATCCTACAATAGTGAGGCCACAATCTATACCAACATTGACAAAGAGCTTCTCTTTCCATTGTTGTCAACTATAAACTATGAGTCACTCATAAAAAAAAATTTATAGAGAGATAATTACCTAGTAGGAAAGAAAACTTTTGCATCTACTTTTTCACTTTAAAGTGTCCAATCATTTCTCAATTGAAAATCAAACCATCAAATGCAAATTTCATATATATTGTATTTACTAAAATACTAAAATCTTGTTCAAATTTTCTCTTTCTCAAAGCTGGTTTGAACCTTTTATTTTTATTTTTTAATGTTAGAAACATCTTAATTATTTTTTAAAGAAATCAATTTATGTATAAGTTCCAAGGTTAATGTATTGATTCCCCAGCCTATATTGATAGATACCCCTAACACCATAGTACTTAGTTATGAGTTCCATACTTCTTAAATCATCTTTAAACAATATAATATAGGACATATGCTCTTAAAAATAAATCCAATTCAAAATTTAGTTTCTTACCACAAAAATTGGATGTGCAGTCCACACACACAATGATGGTGAAGTTGTGACAATTCCTTGTACCATTTTCTTCACATTAGGATCTAATGCTACCTTCAAACATGTATTATATGAAAGTCAAGGTGAGTAGGTGCTGGAAACATTTAATTATCATATTCATAGTAAATAAATGACAAGAGGTAGAAAAGTAATGTGTTTAATTACTTCAAGATTGAAAACTAGAATTAGTAAATTCAACTTATTTATCAAAATCACGTTAGTCATGGAATTCTCCAAGCAGGATCTTAATAATTTGGAACCATTAAATCAAGAAGGAAAGAATACCACCTTCAAGATAATTGCCCCTCCCATTGAGTGGCCAAACAAAAAGCATGGCACTCTAGGGTTCTCTAATCTTACTTTTTTGTAGAAACATTTTCTATAGGATAAGGTTGTGTAATATATTATTGCACAATTATAATAATATCTTCCTATATTTAACAAAAAATATTGGAACTTGTTTATGCATATTGTGCCTTCAACAACCTAATCCAGTGATGGTACATATCCATGTAGCCCATCACTACCACCATGGCCTATAAAACCAAATGATTAAATAAATATTCCCTACAAAGGACACCAAGGCCTATAAAGAAAATTCTTTAGCTAATGATCTATATACATAGACACAAAGAAACACATAGACACAATATAAACAAATAAATAAAATAGACATGGATACTAATAATTGATTATATGCTCTACCATAGCCACATAATTCTATTCATCTTCTCTTCAAATCCTACGATGATCATGATATTGGATTCATCTTCCACACTACCTTTAACAACCTTAGACTTTTCTTAGACTATCCCAAGCTTCTTGTATTTCTCATTTAAAATACAATAGTAATACCATAGCTCTTTCTATAGCAAAAACAAAATTCAAAATAGTGATTAATTTAAGAAGAAAATGATATAAAGAAAATACAATTCAAGCAACATATGCAAACATTATTTGTGTTTCCTTGTACATTTAGATAAATCAAGAGGATGGTTTAGATAATTCAGAATACTACTTTTAGCAATATGTTGAGAACTCCATGGAATCTAAATCATTTATATGAAGTACATGATAAGGAAGCAAAAATCCTTACCAAGAGACTTGTACATACAAACCAATTCATGTACATAATCTCCAACACTTTTTAGGACTATTATTATACATCTTATGTAAATTGTGTAACAGAGAATAAAATGCTAATTATGTCTATTTGTCTAAATTTGTTTAACAGATTCCTTGACAAAGCACCAATACTAAGGGGGGATTCTTCTCAATTTGAAAATGGTGTGGAGCCTATTGGGTGGAGAATATGCACGGTGCCCCAAGTAGAAGAAGCCAAAATTCCTATTCAAATGGCACCCATTTTTGCAAGCACAATACTATTTAGTACAGGTCTAGCACAACTCTAAATATTTTCTATGTCTTAGGGTTCAACAATGGATCGAAGCATGGGAAAGCATTTAGAAATTCTAGTAGCTTCTTTATCAGTAGTTCCTTTCCTATTCTAGTCATTCTTACTCCAATCTATGATAGAATATTTGTTCCAATTGTAAGAAGATTCATTAGGCATGAAGCAGGGATAACACACTTGGAAAGAATAGAAGTTAGACTTGTATTGATATGATATCAATGAGTATTGTTTCTATTGTGGAAGTGAACAGAAAACACATAGCAAAAGAGAATGGAATGATAGATGCAATACCATTAGTTATGCCACCTATTCTAATGAGTGTATTCTAGTTGGGATTTCAGTATTTTTTTTTTGGAATTTTTTATCTTTTTATTTTGGTAGTAACAATGGAGTTCCTCTATAGTGAATCTCCTAAAAGAGGATTATGTGGAGTTGTATTTTAGTAGCTCATTTCTTAAGTAGTTTTTGTTTGGCATCTAACAAACTATGTAGTGTTTGAAAGTAGTCTACATGAATATGATTTGAAGCTCTATATATTTATGAGCTATTATGAATTTCTAATTTTACACATGTGTGTTTCATGTTTTGTAGTAGTGAGATGAATTGGCTAGTTTACTATTCCTTTAAAAACCAACTATTCTTCATATAAGTAAATGAAAAAAAAATTAAAAATACACACTTCTATGCATTGAGAGAACCCAACTTTTAGCAAAGAAACAAGTTCTTGTAAACTAAACATTTTTTGCTATTGTTTGGTTTTTAGCTATAAACTAGAATGTATATACTTCAAGCCTTGTAAGGCTATTAAGAAGTCATCCAAATTACCTTCACTAAATTTGTATGGTCTACTTGAGAGAGTAGGAAAGGTTTGAAGAGGTGATCTCTAGTTAAGTCCCTTAAATGGAAGTTTGTCATTTTCCTTATTATTGGTAACATGTAGACCACAAAAAGAATGCAAAAAGATATAGATTTTGGTCCAAATTGAAAGCATAAATGACATATGAATCCAATTAATATGTTTAACCACATATAGTAATGCCTAGGGGAGGTGGAGGGTGCTACTATCACTTTAGGGGAAAATGAGAAGATTATTGTGGGGAATTTTTCCAAGAAAGATTGTACTTGTAATGGTTGGTACCAAGTCTAAAGGTAAGAGATAAGGGAAGAAAAAAAGAAATATTTTTCAAAGTTTTCCAAGCAAGTCATTTTGACATATCGGGCAAGTCATTCCCTACAATGGCTACTCTTACATTTAACTATTGTTGAAATTCTCTTCATGTCCCATTTGCAAGAAATGCTTTAGAGTTTGAGTTTAACTCTAAAATCCTCTAGCGTATTTCAATTTTGGATAAGTGTATAATTCAAGGAATGATTGACTTTGAAATCCTCAATTTTGGATATTTTGAACTTTGAAAATGGGATTATATAACATTAGTTATGCTCATATGTTGGTCATGTCAGATTGATGCAATGCATTTTCCTATGACACATGGTTATAGAATTTGTTTCATGCCATATACAAATGGTCATTTATTTATTATCAATTCATTTGTATTATATGGTATGGTTTCTACTTCGTGTTATGTTGCTTACTTACTCCTCCATAACACTTCTATGTGATTTTAGATTGATCTCACTCAATTATGGGGAGGCATAAGAATGACCTCAAATTTGGAACCTCAACTTAAACTTATGAGTAGTTATGAGTGGCCTAGTTCATATTTCATGAAATATATTGTTATGTGATGGTATTCAAAAGTCATGATTTGAAAAATACTATATCTTATTGGTGGAGGATGGTGTGAAGAAAAATAGGAGCACAACTTCTATTTTTTGAAATTGTATTGTTACTATTTGAATTGTTGACAACCTACTTCTAATTCATCTGGGCTACCCTGATTTACACATGCAAAGTGAGAATAGAAAAGACCTAGATGCCAAACACTTCTATTTTTTCATAATATATTGAGAGATTCATAGATTTAAGAATTTAAATGAAGCATGAAATAAACAAGGAGAAATATAAATTTTGTGTGAGAAGTAGCTCAACATTATCCAACATGCAAACTGATTACTTAGTATAAATTTTGCTCAAAGGTAAAGTGTTGGTAACATGTGAAATATAATAATAAGAAAAATAAAAACCAAAATAAGAGGGCCACATACCATCTACATGATCTCCACCAATGACAATGCTAGTTCTATCCACCATGACCATTGTCATTCCAATAATTACAATAGATAAGTATTCATATTTTTTGTCGAATACCATTTTTGTAAAAGAAAAAGGTGTAAAATCATATCAGCTTATGATGAATTGATACCATTTTCAAAGAATAGAAGATTTTGTAGAGAATAGAAATATATGAAAATTTTTACCAAATATTATTAAACTCATTGAACTTCTATGTTGAATCTTTCTTGTGTGATATATTTTCCCACTACACTAATTCATTTCCATGTTAGACACAATGAAACATGAATGCATATTTATTCATCTTAAGTTCAACGATGATCTAAATTTAGACCAACCACACATATTATTACCTTTTTCTACTCTTCCAAACATGTAAAAGGTGAATAAACCCCTAAAATGTGGTGTATCTTCATTTTCATTCATTTTACAAACACATTGAATGGAAAATGTAGTGAAAAATGGTTTTTTGGACTAGAATTTTAGTTGACTAACAATATAATGTCACCTCTCGTAGAGGGATATTAATGAGTTAGTAGTGATGGAGCCCTATTTTTTTATATAAAATTATGGCCTCCATTTAAGGGATGATGTTAAAAATATGATGAAGTATAATGGTCTCTTGTAAATCTAGTTTTAAGAACAACATTAATAAACATTTTATCACCCAACTATGGGTTAATATGCTCATTTTTCAAATTAAAAGAAACCTAAAATGTTATCAAATGAAGGCTACCTTTAAAAATTGTATACTCACATGTTGCTTTCTCTACTACCATCTTTGAATAGCACTACCAATTCTGAGCGCCAAAGGAGAAAGAGGAGAAATTAGTTGATAAAGTTAGAATATGGATATAAGTTTACAAGTATTTACATGGTATACAAATACAAAGTAAATGGGTTACCTTGGTTTGGATGCAATAATGAAGGTTTCTCTAGCAGTCCTCATCGACTATGGTTTGTAGATTTCTTATGGGGTTGAGGTTGTTCAAAGCAACTATGAAATGACTACTAGAAACTAGAACACTAAAGAGGGCTATAATTACCTAATTAGAAAATAGCTAAGACCAAATACAAACATCTATTTGAAATAAGGATTTTTTGTATGGTGGCTTATGGACTACAATGTCATCTATTGTCATATGGGAGTTATGGTAGGAGAGGAATAGACACATTTTTTTTAAACAAAAGGATAGGATAGGAATAACTTATCGGCAAGATGGAGGTTGTTGTTATCAAGATTGTGTATATAGAACATTGAATATGAAAAAAGTGGTAGAAAAGATGACTTACTAGGATGAGAAGATGAGAGGTAAATGGATTGGGTTTAAGATTTCTTAGTATGTTATTTTGAGCTTCACTTGGTTTTGAGAATATTTTAATATTCTCTACTTAACAAGGCCAACCATGTGAAGGTGGAAGAGCATTTGGCCTCACCCCCTCCCCCTAACATCAATATAAATTATCCATTATCATCTAATAACATACTTCATTCATTCATTCATCCATTTCTGAACTATAACATTCAATCAAAACAATCACATAACATTCATTAATATGATATAAAATTCATTAATACACAATACTAATCAAGACTTCATCAACACATAACAATATTCATTAACATGAAATAAAAATCAATATTAATATGCAACATTCATAGATAATTACTTTTTAAACAAATTTCTTTCATTATCCAACAAAGTTTATCAAACAAGGTTTATCAAACAACATTTTTAAAACATCATTTCTTCTTCTTCTTTTCTTAGCTCTGTTAAGAAAAGGGCTGATAAGAGCATCAATATCTTCCCCATTGTCCTCCTCTTGGGCACATTTAATGTCAAATTATGATGCCTCCCCCTGTTTGGAGGAGTAGGAGGCTACTACACTAAAGGGATCTTTGTTTCAAGAACAAGTAAATGGGTTAAATTGGCATACTCTTTTTCTTTTTTTTTTAAATTTTTATAAGTATTTAATTAAGTAGTACAACATAACATGCATTTTTCTTACCTAACAATACCACATCATGTACATTAATGTTTTGATCTTCTACCATGTCAACATGTTGAACATTTGTAACCTGCTCCACTCCTTCACCATGATGTTCTACATGCTCTAAAATATTCAAAAAAAGGATACATATCAAAATGCAATTGAAGATGTTAAATTGTATTCATAATTGCATAATTAATTTCTAATAGAAAATTAATACCTCCACCATTATAATGCACATCATGGCTTTCATCACAAATAGGTTCTATGATAGGATATGAAGGCTAAGTGAAATGTTATGCGCATTGTTATACAATCAATTTATGTTCAAAACTAACAGCAAAAAAGAAATTTCTCAACTATTCAATTTGATTTACTTTTCATCTAACCAATTTACCTATGTCTCATTTACTGCACCAAATTCTTGGGCAAGGCTTTCAAACTCTTGGCATAAGCGTGTAGCCATGACTTTATAGCTTTCCTTCAATGCAATTTTTTATCTTCATCTGTGAGCTCCACATTGAATTCTATGCCCTATACTTTTTGGTTAGTATCATTAGTTTTGCATGTATTCTTTCATTAAACAAATTTTTTTGCAACATTGTATTAAAAAAATTATATGGAATTTCATTGCTACTACTTACAAGTCAAGACTAAAGATTCATATAGCCACGAGAGCAGAGTTTGTGTTGGCCAACTTGCTTTTGTGCCATAGATGTGTCCTACAATCTATGAACACTTTCAAACATGTTAGATTATATATTTACAGAGATCAATAATTAGTGCATACATTGAACTTAATACTATCATGACATACCTTCTTTTGCCCTATGTTGGTTCATTTCCTCTATTTTCACATTGCCTTTTCTCCTTTGCATCTTCTATTATTTCATTCTACTACATCAATAGAATCATAGGAGGAAAATCGTACCTTGGGTTATCCTTTAGACCCCTTCTATATTGATCTCGCATAGTCTATATATGCCTTGATGCTCTTTTCAAAAGTAGGGCGGTGTCAAAAATGTTTTTTTCAAATAGGTCCTCAAAAGATGTAATCAGCTGATTTTTTAATTCAAAACCCTATTCATTCCGCCTTTTTTTTAAAATAAATTTTTAGATCAATAATTATAATATATTACAATAAATGGAAGAAAAGAAAAATTGTGTAGCAATAATATGAAAGTACGTACCTTTTATGTATGGTGGGTCCAAATAGCCTCAATGTCATATCAAAAAGATGATCAAAGAAAAAAATATTACCTACAAAAATATAAAGAGATTATCAGTCCAAAACAAGTTATGTATAAGTAAACTAAAATTACACTTTAAATAATAACAATTTTAAAGCACCTAGAAGCTTTCATAATTTTAACAAAACATAGTTTTCTTGTTCAACAACAATGTCCCTGCAAATGAACCAGTACTAGTTACACAAACTACTCTAGGAAATGGAACGGCTTTAGTGGTACTGGTCTCTATTTCTCTATTAACTAAAAGTCTATCTATTAGTGCACAAAATAGGTGCATGAGTACAAAATCCACCCAAAAAAAAAAATATGCATAATTAACCCATTACAAAATATAGCAAAATAAGGTTTAACTAGTTGTAGTGGGCATAGATGAGGATGTTTGCATGCTCCTTGTTGCCAACTTTGCACAAGGCAATATCAGACCACCGACCGAAGGAGGTGTTTGCACTTCAACATAAGCTAAAGAATACAATATTGTTAGCAAAGATATTTACAATGGATAAAGATCAAATGGGATACTAGCTAGAAGCATCCAAAAATAAAAGTTAAGTGTTATAATTTTGATGAAAACAAAAAAAGAAAGTGTTACTTACACAAAGGTTGTGCACTACAACCCTCACCATGTTCACCATGCAGTGTCACAACTATCACATATTTTTGTAGAAGAACACATAATATTTTAGATCACGTTCCATAAGATACTATAAAATATAAACATCTATTGAACTTCTATTATTGCTTTAGATTAATTATTTCTTACCTTCAAAGATTTGACCCTATGGCCCAATTATTTTTTCAATGTCTCTTTCTCCTTGCTTGTGTCACACTCAATGATAATGTTAACAATTTTATCATTGTATCTTTGTTTGAGTTTTTGGGCCAAGAACATAGTGTCAGCACTAAGGGCAATGTCATGTAGAAATGACACTCGTATTTCATATCACATTTGATTCGTTGCCATTCTAGCTTTTTCCTACCATTTATGACATCAATATCAGTAAAATTTCATTAAAATAACTCCAAATACATAAATAAAATAACATAATATTATGAAAAAAAAATTATAATTTGAACAATTACAATAATTAAGGTTTACCTCCACTGAAAGTGTGTGAGATGGTGCATCCCCGCTTGTTCATGGTGGTCTACCCATGTCGTTCTATGAAAAATATTAGTAATTCTTAGAAATCAGTAGTGAAATGAAAGTATTTGACATGTTGTACTTAATATTTATATTTGCACATATGGTTTTCAAAGAAAAATTTGGTATAACTAATGTGTATATCTGCAAAATTCAATATCAGTAAGATTCCATCAAAATAACTCCAAAGTCACAATAAAAAAAGCATAATATACAACTTTTGTTTATATATAATTTGAACAATTACAATAATTAAGGTTTACCTCCACTAAAGAAGGTGTGTGAGATGGTGCATCCCCGCTTGTGCGTGGTGGTCTATCCATGTTGCCCTATAAAAAAGATTAGTAATTCTTAGCAATCAGTAGCAAAATGAAAGTAAGAGACTTACCAAAAAAAAATAATAATAAAGTAGATTGTATGTTGGAGTCAATATTAATTGGAGGCAATTAGTTTAAATGTTATACTTACTAGTCCTATGATAGGGAATTTTTTTTGTATCTACATGATTCAAATTGTAATCTATCAAAATCTCTTCCCCTGCACTTATTGATTTCATCACACATACAAAAACATGATTTCCCTCGGATGCCTTGAATATACAATTTGCCAACTTATTAGTTGACACAAGTTGAGAACTATTTATAAATCCTGTGATATTTCCTATTGCTTTTGGCCTTCCATCAATATACATAGAAAACATTTTACTTTGATGATTTTCTTTGCATTGTATATAATTTGGTGGCAATGCATACTACTCATTCTTTTTTTTTATTACACAATCTACATCCAATTTTTGTAATTGTAACAAGGTCCCACATACTCAATCAATTTGACAACATTATTGTAACAAACCTTTATGCCATCCATGGAAAATAGGCCCAAACCATGTAATGAAGATGGAGCTATGTGATATATCCTTTCATTAACAGAAAAATCAATGTTAACTGGAGGTAGTTCCTTGGGTACCCATTCTTTCTGAAGATGTATGTACCTTAAGGGAACCTCCCTAATGCCTTTTCTCTCATTATCATAAGAATATGACACCCCCCCCCCCCCCCCCCAACCACCCTCTTAGCAAGAAAAGATTGCATTCATTTGTTGAATTTTCTCGTAGTCTTTTGACCTCTAGTTGATCTCCCTATTTTGGACCTACTAGATGTCTCACTTTGTCTTCTATTACCGCATTTTCCTCACTCAAGGAAGATAGATCAAACAAATACCTATTTGGTGATACCTACAATCCATAAAAAGAGAGACACACTAGGAAAAAAGTTGATGTTGATGGTAAAGAGAAGATATACAAATAAAAAATTGTATCTATAGGGTCTATTGACATATACCTGTTGATCCATGTGACTGTGTAAGATCTTGGTGAAAGGCCTTGAATAGCCTACATATATAAATCATTTATCTTAAGTTAGCCAAAAATTTGGTGTAACTAATGTGTATAACTAAAAAAATATTTGACATGTTCTACTTAATGTTTATATTTGCACGTATGGTTTGAAAGAAAAATTTGGTCACCTAGCTTATCAGATTCACCCATATTGTAATGAATGAAAATTTGTCCACTTACAATGCTCTATAAACTATAAATTATATAGAAGACAAAAATGACATGATGTATTCATCAAAATAAAAATAAAAATTCTATAAATAAAAATCATGACCCCATCATACTTGACATTGATCATACCTTGATAGACATTTCATTAATCATGTCATTGATCATCATCTTCATTCATGTCTTCATCATCACCATCATCACACTTGTCACTTTGATCATCTTCATCACTGCCACCATCTTCATCACCATCATCATCATCTTCATCACCATTATCATGGCCATCATCATCATGACCATCATTGCCATGATCATCACCATCTTCATCAGCATGATCATGATCATCATCATCATCATCATCATCATCATGATCACCATTATCGTTAGCATGACCAAAATCATCATCATCTTGTTCTTCTTCTTCATTGGGTAACAGTCATTTGTGATCATCATTTACTTTGCCTTGTGATTCTTTATTATCTTCTTCTTCCATCACTTTATACTTTATTGGCCTTCCTCTTGGATCATTCCTAACAACAAATGACCAACCTAGTTTGTGTGGAATTTCAAAGTAAAACACTTGCTCACATCAGCTTGGAAGAAAATATGGCTCATCTCCAACTAGCTCAAATGACCTTGTATTAATCATTGTAAATCCACTATCATGTTCAATAGTAGTCCTCTTAGGATCATTTTGATAAAGTCATAGCCTGTACCATTTGATGACAAATAGAACTAATTTGAATGAATTAAAGTCACAATCAAGTATATCATCCAAAATGCCATAGTACCAATTTTTAAATTGTTGAGGATGTATGTCAGTTCTAGACAAAATATTGGTGACCACAAAGATTGTACTTATCCCAGAATCACACTTTTTTTTCATTTTGTCTAACTTTTTTATGTGAAATTTATGGCCATGGTAGTATATAGCTTTATGGTGTTTGACCTACAATTATTCAAACATATCAAGATTATTTGCATTGATCTATGAGTTGATATTAAACTTACTACTCATGATTGGTAATCTTCTGCTTACCTTTGTATCTCTTAAGCCATATACTAAATCAAGTACTATTGGCATAACATTGGAATCTCTATTATGGTGAACTTATTTAACCAATGATGCAATACCTTCTCATGTTAATGAGAAACCATTTTCTTGAGACTATTCAATCCATACCATCATCCAATCAAGATTGTTTACAATATACAAATGTAGTACATTGCACTCATGACCAACTATAAAGAAAACAATTAGACCAGTTTAAAAAAACTAATATTGATGATGGATAAGAATTAATTAACTATAAAAAAATAACTTATAATTACCTCTCACTCTCCTCAATCTACCTTTCCTTGTCAGGTACTCCCCTTCGAATTTGTCAATAGAGTTGGAATCTCAAATGTGATCTACATGGATATTTTCTGTAAACTTTGAAAGATATTTACTAATGTACACCATGGTTTGGTATACCATAGAACCCTTAGGACATGCTCTTTGTCGAACCAAGCCCTTCATAAATTTCAAGTGCCTCTAAACCATCCACATTGACCTAGTTTGTATAGGTCCACACAATTTAATCTCTTCAACTTGATGTATGAGGTAGTATTCTTGAGCATTGAAAAAGGTTGAAAGTAGATACTTTTGTATTTCACACATAAGCTGTGAAATTTTTCTCGTCCAATATTTTATATCTTTTCTATCAACTTCTTTAGATGATAACCACCTAATGGAGATTCAAGATGCAAGAACATATAAATGAGATTTCAAATAAAATTATATAATAGATTTTAGATAAAATTATACGAATATAAGAAAAAAACTTCTAACTTAATGTAATTTTCAAGATCATATATAACTTGTTTAATACTATTGTCAAATTGGTGTGGGAGGGATAGAGGTAGGATGTACTGCAATCATTAAAAAATGATCATTTCAATATATTATTAGATAATGTAATAGGTAGTACATTCAATTTTATAAATATATTGTAAATAGAGAAAATGACTTACCTTGACGAAGGTATGTCAACCCTGTGTATTCAACCCTAGCCTAAAATCACCTTTCTTTGATACAAGAGTGCTTATATTTGCAACAGATCCTATGGGAATTTTTTTTTTTATGACTTCTTCTAATGCATCACTTTGTTGCTCCATTAATAACCAAGAAAGGGTACTCATATTTATGTGGTCTCTATTGCTAATTTGATTCAATGAAATCTTTCGGTGGATGATTGGATTCATGAATGTTAGTACAAATGTTGGCAATTTTTTCTCTATCACACCTTCCATCCAATATTTCCCATAGTGTCTCTGTTACATTCTTTCCAATATGCATAGCATCAAACAAATGCATGATTGGGGGATCCTTGTAGTATGGTAAATTAATTAAGTAGGATAACTTTTCATTCATCTAGGATGTTGGTCATTGATGCCTTGAAAACCTTCATGAGCATCAATTACATCATTACTAAATATAAGATAATATCAAATTATAAATTTCAAGCTTCAGACCACAAATTAGACATTACCTCAATGATTTAGTCAATCATATTCCAACTTCCATTTATGAGGTTTCATTCTTCATGGCCTTGACAATGTCTCTTCTTTCTCATTAAAACATTTTTTTGGGTAATTCGATACTTATTATTATTGTGGAGAAAGTGTTCAAACTCATCGAATACCTGCTTTCCTAAACTTCTTGAATGATGAGATTTCATCTTCAGACCACAAAATCGACATGCAAATTTTCTCTTTGTCTGAAGACCTAAAAGATCATGTACAATTATATCATGCACAACTTAAGCATACAATAATAATGTGTAAGCACTATAACAGACCAAAAATATGTGATCTTAACAATATAACATACCATAAAAATGAGTTAGCATAAGGGCATCATGTAATTTTCATACAAGCATTGCATGGAATTGAAATTATCAATGTCTTATTGGTCTAGAGATGTCATACATAGTGACACCATTCCATAACTTTAACAACTCATCAATTAGGGGCTCAATATATACTTTCATATCTTTAACTTGGTACTTACCTAGTAATTGAATGAGCATACAAATTACATAATTATTATGACCATTTTCATGTATTGTTTATAAATTAACTTAGATAAATATTAAATGAAAAAAATGCCTAGCACAATCATTGACAACATTATGTGCTCCCTCTTTATGGACATCCAAGGAGGAATGTTATTGTTAATAACAAAAATTGAGTAAATAGATCTCATATCTCCAAATGGATTGATATCATTTGTTGCCAATGAAAGCTTTAGATTACAAGGTTCTTCTTGAAAGTGTGACCATATTTCTTCTATCTCTTTAAATGTAGAACCATTTGTAGGCATTTGTGTAATGCCCCACCCGGAGATCCTTGGAAACAAGGATGAAAAACAAGCCAGAACAATTTTTTTTTTAACAAGTGTAAGTGCACATGATACAACCTGCACAAACCAAAAGATCGCAACGGAAGACTGAAAGACAACCAAGCACCAACGGATCTCCAAATGACACTACCAACCAGAACACAACCACAAAAACCACAAAGACCTACCAAGCTGAAAGACATAAGCTGACTCTTGGAAACTAGCTAAGTTTGAAATCCTGAAGCCCTGAAATTTGGCTAAGTCTGAATTTTTGAAGCCTTGATTTTTCCTAGAATCTACACCTTAGCTCGTAGAGGTCTGAAACCCATCTCAAATGAATCGTCGCATATATTAAAATATATCTTAAGTATAAGTTGACGATATACATCAACTTATACTTCAACAATATATTTTAAACCCTAAAGGACTACAACAGAAACCCAAAAATTGAATTTCAAAAGAAACCTCTAGAATACAAAATGCAACAACATAGGCTTCAAGAACACCCAAATGGGTATCTAGATCAACTCTCAAAATGATCAAAACACTACAAAATATGCCTGTTGGTGGCATGTGCAGGTTTTAACCAAAGGGCATGTGACACTTTTTGCTAAGGGAGGGCGAAACTTCTCCCTTAGTGCGTGCGACACTTCTCAAGAAGGCGTGCGATACTAGAAAAGTATCGCGCAAAATTTCTCATAAAGCCGTGCGACACTCTTCTGGTGTCATACGATACTTCTCCAATAATGCGTGTGATACTTTACAGTATCATACAACATTCTTTCTATGGGCGTGTGATACTTTATCAGTGTCGCACAATGCTGAACAAATGTCACCCATAGAAAATAAAAACACTTCAAGAACCTCGAAAAAGGCCAAACACATAGAAAAAGCTCCAAATTGGGGAGTACTGGATCCACATTTTGAGGTGAGAGCACTCAAACAATAACAGAGTAACTAAAGGATAGAACACTAGAATCTAACCATCTACCAAATAGAGAAGGGAAAAGTACAGAAAGGAAACATCACATTCAACTGAAAGAAACATCGCAATAACATAGTAAACATTGTAATGAGCAAAATAACCAACGAAGTACATGGTTCCTCCCAACCATCAATAGTGTCATAGGACCATCATGGGCCCTAGCCATCCCCCACGCATAACATCCCAAGCCATCGATCAAATCATTGGTGTTGTTGTAATAGGGACATCACTACTAAACATTCTACAATGTAAGTAAATAAAATCTAACATGCTAGTAGTAAGCATAAGATAACACTATAATCAGATAACATCATCTACTACATGCTAATCATCATAATGAGGAATGCGTTAAAACTAACATCATCTAAACATGATAACATCATAATGAGAGCATAAATCAGAAGAAGCATACTCCGTATACTGAAGTACCAAGTGACACATCCAGCTACAGTTGTACTAGGACAATAGATCCTCTTTGTACACCGATCCCTAGCAGTGGTGAAGGTAGCTATGCCTCCTAACCATGTGGCACCCGTGGGTCCACACTCGTCGTGCTGATGGAGATAGTGATCCAACCACAAACACACAAAAACACAACAACCATGGCTAACACTCATGCCAAGTAGTATGATGACTAAAACCAAGACATAGAAAATGCATAAACTATAGGTCTTGGTCAGACACCTCAATGGGCTTACTATGTAGGGACTAAAATCATGGAGAGTCGCTTGGCATCAAAAACCCCAAGCTAGGACTTGCGTAGATTCAACATCCCTCAACGGAAAGGCTCTTGCACCCCAAATATTTTATTATCTTAAGATTATTACCACCCAATATTTATTTAATTTCCACTTAATTAAAGCTTCCTTTGCCAACCCTCTAGGCACAATGATCACCTGGCTGTGAGGTAGAAGCCCCCTCCATATGCTACCCTACCCTACCCATGCTCATCCAATGATGAGTGCTCGTAGGCATGCAAACTCCCAACCTAACCCCAATGATCACAACTTTCGGAAGTACCATGGAAGATCGAGCCCCGCAGGTCACCCGACAATGTACATGTGTGTGGTGCACCACCATCACAGAGATCATACACAAGGATAGGATGAGAATGCAAACAAAAGTCAATTGACAGAAAAAACATAATCAGGATGACGGATGCTACATGCATCCCAATGTAATGAAAGATGCAAAAGTGTTTTGATAGGTATCCAAATGGATCATCCAGGTCCACGAACCAAAATGTGCCAAGAAAACTCAAGAAAATAGGGTGGCACGCAAAATGAGATAAAAACTTCAAATTTTGGAAAAATTCCAAAATTAAAACCCATTTGGCCTTTGGGTTCAAAAACCCCAAAAATCCAAAAATAATTGAAAATAGACACCGTATGCAAAAATGGCCAGCATAACAGCCCAAAAACCCAAACCCCCATTTCAAAAATAGGTAAAACATTCATACTCGACCAACCGAGTAGAACCAACAAAGAGAAATTGAGGGGAACACTAGTTGTCATCCTCCTAACATACAACTACAAGAAATAGAAGCAAAAACGGAGGAAAACCAATAAAACGGGAAGACCCTACATGATGGAAAAAGGGGCAGAAACTGAAACTTGCACAGTAAAATAATCAATCCGCCAAAACTGCTGAAACTGATGGCAAGGCAAGAACTCCTCAAGCTAAATCCAATAAGACCAACCTCGCAAAGATCCCACGCTCACAGCTCCCAGAATGAACAAAACAAGAATCTTACAGAAGAGGATTTCCGAATTGCTCTCCAAATTTCAATTTCCAAATTGTGATAAGTGATTTATGAAATCACTTTTCCAATACTTATTCACTTTTTGGGTGAATAGTCGATTTTGGAAAATAGCTAGCTGGAGTAGTTAAACTCTGAATTGACCTAAACGAAAATAGGTTATTATCCGCAACGGGATTTCACCTAAGGAAAAGCTGCCAGAAATTAAATCTGAAAAGATTAAAACCTGAAAAGCCCAAAAACATAGAAAAACACTTAACACTTTCATGACAAATGTGAACTTCTAGATGCATAGAGATACTCATTGGTCTAATCACATAATGCAAATGAGTTCGCATTTACTAATTGTAGACACCTAAAAACCTTTAGAAAATAAAGTATTTTTATTTTCTGAAAAATTCCTAATGACATCATCATTTATTAATTAATTAATTATTTAATTAATTAATTAATTTTTATGCCATTAAATCCCTTTATCTTAATTAAAAATATTTAATTAAGGAATCCCTCCCAAAAATGTTTAAATCTTATTTAAACATTATTTCCTTATTTATTAATTATTTAATTAATAAATTGACCAAAAATCCTAAAATAAATAAAAAAATTATTTTTTGCCCAAAACTTGGCCAATTTCCTTATGACCAATAACCTCTTCCAAAATCTTCTAATCCTTCTTTAATTTTGATTAAAGGCTAATCCCATCATTTCCTACCCCTAATCCCAACTCAAAATATTTAATTAAGATTAAATATTAATCCTCATGTTTATTAAAAAAGTTTTAATAAATATCTCCTCAACCCAAACCCTTGAAATAAATAAAACTTTATTTATTTCCTAAAAATCTAATTTATCCTCATCCTAAGAAGTTCTAGACTCTTCTAGAAAGTCTTCATCCTCATCCTAGGAAATTCTAGACTATTCTAGAAAGTCTTTATCCTCATCCAAAGTCTAGACTCTTCTAGAAGATGTCTTTAAACCTAATCCTAATCCCCTCCTAACCTTGTCACATTCCATAAACATGGGTTAAAACTTACTAACCCAAGCCAAAGTTAACAAATATCTCCTCCTTCACCCACCCTCATTAAATGCCATCCACTTGCCTATCCCTAAGCTAATCCTAAACCATCCTAATCCATCCTCTAATCATTTGCACAAGCCTAAGAAAGCTTAAAACCTTCCTAATCAAGTCCAAGTCGAAATTGCTCTCATCATCCTCAAAATATCTCAACCATAAAACTTTATGAAGTCCACTAGGTCATAAATGACTCTTACAAGCCCTTTTATTGCTCTTACAAGTCATTATGAGGGTCTTTATGAAGATTTTATCCCTTGAGCCTCTTTTGTTGACTCATCCTTCCCCTTTCCTCCATCCTCTCACCATGTGACATGTGTCACTCCTTGATTGGTTGTAAGGAAGCACAATCCATGTGCTCTCCTCTCATGCAATCTGAGCCCTCCATAAGCTTTTTCCCATCCTTGCATCTTAGCCCTCAATCCCTCAAGCCTCTTGCCTATAAATTGGATCCTTCCCCTTTGCAAAATAACACAATCCATGAAGTAAAGTTATAATGTTATTTTGAGAGCCAAATCCATACTAAAGCCATCTATCCACACCAAAAATCCACAATCATCCATTGAAGCCTTTGGAAGCATATTGAGCATACATCCTATCCATTTAGATAAAGCTACTCAACAAGAGAGCTTCTTATTGAGAGAGTCCATTAATGGCTCATATTCTCAATTGAGAGTTCATCTTAGTCTATCTTGAAGTTTATGAATTTTGTTTAGTTTGTAGAAGCTTTATTTAAATTTGGTTTCTATTAGCATACTAACATTGCTCATATACACTAATCACCGAAAGGTTTTGATGTAAACAATAAAAATAAGGGTACGTCGACCATATAGGAACAACATGGGTAAATATGAATAGCTAAATCACTAACTCCATGTGCCACTGCTAGGGATATAATTCCTGCACACTAAAACACATGATCAAGTGCAATGGCAAATCATATCATAGCCGAAGCAACATATATTAAAATACCTATTTAATCCATTTACATCACTCACATTCGCAAAAAGTGTAAAGATACAAGAATGAAGTAAATAACCATAGCATAGAATCCATCTCATAACATAATCAACAAATAGGTCCAATAGATCATATAACCAGATACCATCATAGATCTATTGTCATCTCAAAATGGCATCAACATGCAAATGTGATAAACTGAATAGTATAGCAGTAAAGAATCTATGGTACTGAATCCAAGTATAACATTCGACCCTCAGGTCATCATAAGGTACAAAATAATAAGAGTATCAAGTATCTCTCGAATCAAAATAGAAAAGACATAGACTGCAAACATGAGAGGCACTACAATTTGCATAATGTCATCTTGACTTCTATTGCATGCATGGTCATCTATAAATTGTGCCAAGCTAGTGCACCTGAATAATCATTGAAAACATGGAATAATGGAAATGTACTAAAGAACTTGTGAGGCACCTTTTTTGTTATTTGATCTAATTGATATTTACTAATATGAAAATTAGGGCATTTTGTTACAAATTCATATTGTTTATGATATAGAATGTGATCATTGGGACATGCATGTATTGTATAATGCTTCATTCCAATCTGATTCATAATGGTAGATAATTCTCAATACAAATGAGGCAGAATGTTTGATGGTGGTAACAGAAACTCACCTATCAACCTACAACAACAAATATACATTTTTAATATAATGAATAAGAATTGTATGCTAACATTGAAGATGACAAAAATGGCATACCTTAGCATACATTTATAACCTTCAAGTTCACCAGCAACACTATAGCAGAGATAAGAGTTGTTTGGGAGCCTTGGTATAGGGGCTTGTGTGCCTTCTCAAGTAAAGGTATATCAAGACCATCTTCATCATCATTATCAAATGCGCTAGTACCATCATCATGAGCCTCTTCATCACCTGCTCCAATACCATCTTCTTCAATCGTGTCCTCTAGCACATTATCATCTTCTTCCATGGGAGCATTATCCTCATCTTGGATATTCATACCTCCATGTTCCTCCATTAGGAAATCCACATTTAGTAATGGACAAAATTCATGGCCCCCTTTAATGTGACCATGTTGCCTACAATGACTCTAGGTTGTTGTGATTAGAATTCTTTGATTCTTTAAGCCCTTACACTTTTTGCAAGGACAATTACATATATTAGATTTTCTTCATAATTGAGACCACAGTGTAGCCTTTGTCTTGTTATTTTATTCTAGATTCATATTGACAAGGGTGGTCTTTCTTCATATTTTGAAAGACAAATTTGATCTAACTAATGTGTATATTATCTGAAAAAAAAAATGGACATGTTTTACTTAATCTTTATATCTACACATGGTTTTGAAAGAAAAATTTGGTGTAACTAATGTGTATATCTGCAAAAAAATTGGACATGTTGTACTTAATGTTTATATCTGCACATATGGTTTTGAAAGACAAATTTGATCTAACTAATGTGTATATTATCTTTAAAAAAAATGGACATGTTTTACATAATCTTTATATCTACACATGGTTTTCAAAGAAAAATTTGGTGTAACTAATGTGTATATCTACAAAAAAATTGGACATGTTGTACTTAATGTTTATATCTGCAGAGATGGTTTTTAAAGAAAACTTTTGTGTAACTAATGTGCATATCTACAAAAAAATTGGACATATGTACTTAATGTTTATATATGCACATATGGTTTTAAAAGGAAAAATTGGTGTCATCAAGAGTTGAATTGTTCTATGAAAGTCCTAGTTTATTCATACTTGTCCAAAAATTGTAAACTTTCTATTCATATGTTTTCATGGATCGGTTCTCACATTAAAATTCAACCCTTTCTCTCTATGCGATTTAGTTTTTAACACAGATATTTTGGACTGAAGTTTATTATTGGATTAAGAGCTTTTATCCATCCATAAATAGCAATATCAACCTCCTCTATGTTATACTTGTTGTTTACCCTAAGTCTGGATTGAGGGTTTAGAGGTAAATGTTGTCACTTAGGTTTGCACCCTTGTCCAAGGCCTATGCGCGAGGACAACCTAGTGAAACATGGAAACAACCTCCAAGCTATGGGACTTGAACTACGAGGTTGAGTCTCCAGAGAAGGCCGGCTTCCTCTTACTGTCAGGGCGCACCTATCTATTCTCAGAAGGGAAAGGGAGAAAGAGAGCGTTAAAACAAATCTACCTAGTCTAATCTAAGGCGGTGATGCACCAAAACAGAGTGTTCAGACTCATTCCTGCCCATATATGCACTACAGAACTAGGGTAACATACAAACGTCATACACGTCTAGATTTATATTGATCAATAATCACATACAGATCAGAAAACCAACTAAATGACACCAGGAAAAGAAGATTTCACTTGTATATTATCCAATAGGCCAAGATAGATACAGTATGTGGACCACTAATCTCAATAATGCATCAATGAGAGGAAAAATGAAGCACATACACATTGACCACTGAAGAGAATGACATAGGATGCTATGTAGCTCAGAGACACAGGGATTCTACACTACAAGTCTGCAAGCAGTAGCAGAGAAAATCAGGAAGAGTCCGACCCTAAGAACAAGTCACCAAATTGCCTTTATAGATCAGGCATAATTAAAGATTTCTGTGTCACACTCACTTCTTACCTACTGGAATTAACTTCCCATCTTGAGAATCCAATCGAAGATCTGATTGAATCCTGGCTTGCATACCAAGAAATCTCATATCTTTCTGAGAAAGAGCCTGGAGAAGATAGAAACGGCGCCACAACATTCCCTAACATGGTAGATGGATCGACTGGATAGATGGAGTGTCCCTCTGCACCTAATATTCACTCTGAGTTGGTGGCAATTGATTATGAAATCAGATCCATGGAAAAAATAAATAAATGATTTCTATCCTTTCTGGTTCACGAAACAGCAGGGTCAAAAAGGTCAACCAGGTCCACATGCTGATTGGGCCACGTGGGGCAATCACTTTCCTCCACTTTGCCACCCTGGCAGTCCTCTTCATGCGCTGACCACACCTTTATGTTTGACTGGAAGCTATGTTGCTATGGGTGCCATGCCTTGAAGTTCCTAATAGAGACATAGTGCCCAACAGTTATCTCTATCCATGGTGGTACCAAACTGTGACTGCGATGCCCCAACCAGACTGTATCATTGACTTGGCAACTTAACTATCAATCGTAACTGTGATGTTAACTGCACATCCAAATCCAGGCCCACGAGGACACACGACGCATGGGCGCTAACTCGCTATCATAAAATTTGTGCAGTTTCTCCATGGAAAAATAGCGCCCGTCGCTGATCTTCGCAGATCTGACAGTGTAGAACTCACCCCTGCAACGTGCTGGTTGCGTTGAAGATCTAGTGCCACCTCATGTCTACATTCTGATCCAACACACATGGCTGTTCCTAATTCACCATAACACTAACCGTCGTCGGTACACCTTTTCAACGACGCAGTCTGCCTGTCATGAGACTTTCGACCTATCGCAAACTTTTCAATCTGCGACCGGGCCCATTCCACTTGGCACCACTTAGCGATGCATCCTAGTGAGACTTGGCCCTACCGACACATCGTGAAAGGGTGCCATGTCGTTATACTAAAAATCCTGCAACTTTGCCATGGCGAGATGGCACCTACCGCCGATCCATTCTAATCTGACGGTCGCAAAACCTAACCTCCCGCGACCCTCCCTCCTTTATGATTCGTCGGGCCCGCCGAAATGTGGCATCAGCTTATTGGTCTGTTGGTCACCCTGAACCTAACTGCACTGGTAGCATGAAATGCAGTCTCACCAGGACACGTGGTGCAAGGGTGCCAAGTCACCGATGTTATCTACTGAGCTATTCTCAATAGCGAGACAGCGCCAGTTGTAGATCTATTCTAATCTGACGGTCGTGAAGACTCGCCATGTCTCCCAAAACTACTGGGCCTACTAAACGCATGTCATCATTTGATTCATTCTCCTGACGTCGATTGGTAAGACCTGATTCCCACTGACACATGGCGGATGGTCGCTATGTTGCCATGTTAAAACCTGTGCATCTCTGCCATAGCGAGATGGCGCCCATCTGCTGATCTGAATCGATCTGACGGTGTGCAAGGAAGATCATTCCCCTAAGCATATCGATGAATAAGAACTGGCCACATATCAACGGTCTGACTAGTCCTCGCTGACATCTCTGGACCCACGAGGACGCATGTCCTTCAGGTGCAATTTCATTAACATAAGACTCGCGCAACTCTTCTATAGCGCGATGGCACCTGCCGTCGATCGGCCCTGATCTGACGGTGGAGATCTTACCTTTCCATGTACCGGTGACACTGACTGAACTCTGACTTGGAGGACGTGGTCGCTCTTTATTGGCCCAATGAAACACCTCCCTGGTCTGACAAAGCACCAACTCGAAGGGTCTGTATTGCCTTGACCCCACTGATGAATACGTGGCTACATCTGATTTGCCATCTTGACGCCGAGCTGGCAAATTGCTTTGCAGAGTACCGATGGGACCCATTTTCCTGACCCTTCCTTGCCACGATGGATTTTTCGATTGGGCGCTATGTCACCATCGGAACATGCATTGGTTTTTCATTGGCGCCATGGCGCCTTGCTGTGTTTTGAAATTTACGTTCTGTGGAAACGTGTCACCTGCCGACGTGAGCATCTCCGCCGGGCGCTATGTCATCATGGAGATTTTTCGACCAGCGTGTGATAGTGACATAGTGCCTGCGATGCCAAAAAACTTTCTCGACCCGCCCTCCATTGTAGCCCACTTGTCGGACCCACCATACACTTTTCAATTGGGCACGATGTCGCCGATACTAACTCTGGGGCAGTTCTTGATGGCAAGATCACGCTGACCGTCGATCTTGCCAAAATTTGATGGAGAAGATCCTACGGGCTGCGAAATACATCATAAGGTCTGATCTTGGCATAAAAAATAATATTTCTGCGGCTAGCTGTTGGACGAGCCGAGCATTTAAAATTTAAACCTTTGGCGGGTGAGCGAAAGGTAACAATTCTGGCGACTCATAGGGGGCATGAGCCTGCTCAATGCATGACCAGTGCTTGAGAATGATCCATTGGGCCATGGAGTTGGAAATGAGGGCCTGGAAGGTAGGGAACCAAGAGCTGCAAGAAACCCTAACCCTAAAAGAGGAAATCAAAACATTAAAAAACCCTTGAACTCTGGCTCTGCGACTTGGAAACAAAAAACAGGACCTCCTCAGCAACCTGAGACTTGTCAAAATTTTGAGGACTGGCAACTCAAGGGAGAAACTCTATGCATGCACACTTATTGGAAAATAGGAACAAACAGAAAGAACTAAACTACTTATGTACATGGATTCCCAAACTTTCAAAAATAGGGCTTCAAATGGATCCCATTGACTGGAATGGGCAGAACTTCACCATTTGTCCTGCTTAGCTAGAACGCGTTGGCCTATTTGCAACCGGAGATCAGATAAGGGCCACTCCATAGTGGATCAAATTTGGAATGTCTTCCTGGTTTT
The DNA here is from genome assembly GCA_028749045.1 of Cupressus sempervirens. Classification (NCBI taxonomy): domain Eukaryota; kingdom Viridiplantae; phylum Streptophyta; class Pinopsida; order Cupressales; family Cupressaceae; genus Cupressus; species Cupressus sempervirens. Next base: position 35,912,864 of record CM053784.1, on the reverse strand, counting down.
GCTCTATCTGAATCCCACTTGAGAACCAAATCTCCTTCTCTGAAGATTCTGGCCCTTGCCTTCTTGTTAAAGCTCCTCTTCATCTGTTGCTGATGTATCTCTACAGTTTGCATAGCTTTGCTTCTCTTTTCTTCCAGTTCAATTAGTTATGCCATTCTTACTGACATGGCATCATCTTCAATTAGTTCCAGCTGATGAGCCAACTCCAAGGATGGGAATTCCAATGAGATTGGAAATCTGGCCTCCCTACTATATACCAACACAAAAGGTGAATTCCCAATAGATCTCTTGGGCGTTATCCTATCATCCCATAGAGCAGTTCTTAGCTTCTTATGCCAGGCCCTCTAGTTGTCTTCTATCATTCTCTTTATGATTCTGATCAGATTCTTATTGGAGGATTCAGCCAAACCATTACCCTGTGGGTAGTAATTTGATGATGTGCTCAGATAGATACTGTGACTCATTGCCCATGCACAAATCTGGGTTCCAACAAAAGATTTGGCATTATCTGAGATGATAGTAGAAGGAGCCCCAAACCTAGATACAATTCTATCAAGGAATTCAACAACTAATGGCTCTGTAGCATCCTTCAAGGCAAGTACCTCTGTCCACCTAGTGAAATAATCGGTAGCAGCTAAGATCCATTTATGACCTGCACTAGATGGAGGATTAATGGGGCCTATGAAATCCAACCCCCACTGGGTGAAGGGTTGATCCACCTGAATGGGATGAAGAGGAAGAGCTACAAGTCTCTGTTTGCCTGAGAAGAAAGCACACTTCTCACATTTTCTCACATACCTATGACAATCATGAAACAAGGATGGCCAGTAATAACCAGCCCTCATGATCTTCATGGCAGTTGTTTTTGTAGAGAAGTGGTCACCATCAGGGCCATCATGGAGTTCTTTAATCATCCTTTCAGCCTGATCCTCTTCAACACATCTCAATAGGGTCCCATTAAAATCCCTCCTGAATAGGATATCATCAATCACAACATAATGAATGGATTGTAGTCTATATTGTCTTCTTTTAGCTTTGTCCAATCCTTGAGGGTATCCATTCCCTGATAAAAAGTTCCTCATGTCATCTGTCCAGCTCCTTGGGTCACTAACCTTTCTTTCCCCCTGCTGCTCTGTAATTACCATAGCAGCTTCTTCATCTGAATCCTGACTTGATAACATTTCTTTGCATAATCCTCTCCCTCTTACCAATTTGGTAATTTGAATGTCAACATCATATTCCATTACCCTAGTGATCCATCCAGCTCTCTTCTCACTGATATCTTTGTTTAACAAGAAGTCTTTTACACTTGCATGGGGCACCAACAAATGGATCCTATTATGGGATAAGAGGTGTCTGAATTTCTTCAAGGCTCTAATGACTGCAAGGGCTTGCTTCTGAACAAAGCTATACTTATCTTCATATTCCTTGAGCCCTTCACTAAAGAAGGCTATGGGCTGCTCCTCATTCTTGTCATTTGTTTGAGTCAAGATAGCAGAAATACTTGACTCACCACCTAAAGTGTAGAGGATGAAATCTTTCTCGAAATTTGGGTTCATGAGGGTAGGGGCCGATGCTATGGCTGCCTTGATCTTTTCAAAACTCTCCTTCCCCTCCTTGGTCCATGAGAAGACCATATCTTTCTTGAGCATGGCTGTAAGGGGTTTCACCATGGTAGCAAGATTAGGAATAAACCTTCTTACAAAATTTATCCTACCAAGGAAACTTTGCAGCCCTTTCTTGTGTTTAGGGAGAGGAAGGGAAAGTATTGCTTTTGTTGTTTCTGGATCAATGGTCAATCCATCCTTAGATACAATGTGTCCCAATAGTTTTCCTTGGTTTGTAGCAAAGACACATTTGGCTGGGTTGAGAGAAACTCCAAACTCTCTACATCTTAGAAATACCTGTCTCAAATGATCAAGATGATCTTCTACATTCTTGGAATACACAGTTATATCATCAAGGTATACTAAGACAAACTTATCAATTAATCTTTTGAAAGCTACCTCCATTTCCTTTTGGAATGTAGCACCTGCATTTGTTAATCCAAATGGCATTTTGCAATAAGCATAGGTGCCCCATTTAGTAGTAAATGCTATCTTGTATCTATCAGACTCTTTAACCAGCACTTGGTTATAACCAAAAAACCCATCAAGAAAAGAGAATCTCCTTGACCCACTGACCTTGGACAGAATTTGCTCCATAGAATGAAGAGGATGGTGATCCTTAAGGGAAGCCTGATTAAGATCCCTAAAGTTTGCACACAATCTGATTTCTCCATTCTTCTTCCTCACAGGGACAAGGTTAGCCACCCATGATGAGTGTTTAATAGGAAAAATTATGTTAGCTTCAATCAACTTGGATAGCTCTTTCCTCATCAAAGGTTCAATCTTGGGATTCACTGGCCTTTGCTTTTGTCTTACTGGTTTGAACCTATCAACCAAATCTATGGTATGATGAAAAAAACTAGGGTCGAAACCTTTTAAGTCATCATACATCCAAGAAAATACATCACTAAATTCTTGACATAGATGAATGAAACTTTCTTGCTCAGCTTCAGAACATACCTTCCCCATGTTAAGAGATTTTCCATTAGCAATAGTAACTGGGGCATGGTCATCCTTTTCTATAGCTAGATTCATTCCTTTATCCCTTGACTGATCATCAGGATTAAAGACACTCTCCAAGGTAATGAGACCCTTGGGCAGCTTGTTGGAACTAAGATGAATGATCTGATCACCATATTGATCTTGTAGTCTTGACTGATTTCTCTCTGAAAATTCTATTTCATTCTGCAAGAAGCTCACAATTTGCTCATCAAACTCAAAAACTTGCTAATGAGTATTATTATCAGGAACAGTAGGCCTTACCACCACCCTTATTTGTTGTTTCTTTTCTTCCTCAAGATTCCTTGGCACATCATAAGATGCACCCACTGCTGCAAGTCTATCAACATATTTATTTTCTTTCCTAGGAATGCTTTGAATATTAAATGCTTGGAAACCCTCAAGAAAATCCCAGACTCTGTGTTTATAAGACTTGAGCAGGCCATTTTTGGTGATATTCTGATTTCTCACTTGGTTCACTACCAACTCACTGTCCCCATATACTTTCAAGGCTTGAATTCCCCTCTTTTGGGCAAGTAGGAGACCTTGGATCAAGGATTCATACTCGGCCACATTATTGGTACAACTGAATTGGAACCTAAAAGAGAAGTAGTATCTTATTTGTGCAGGAGAGATCAACATAACACTAGCCCCTGATCCATTTCTATTCCTTAAGCCATCAAAGTACATACTCCATACTCCATTTATGTCGTCATTAGTCCTAACAAGGTCAAGAACTTGAACCTCTTTCTCTATTATGCAATATGTACTGAGGCCTGTCTCAAGAGTTTCTGACATAGGCTCAAACTAACATGTATTTGCCCACTCATCTAAGAAGAAATCAGGAATCTCTGCTATGGAAGTCACAGGCTCATTCACTATGTTATTTTCGTCCATCTCTAGGATAAGGCAATTCATATTGATGAAGTTGGGAGTGTAGGGTTCAGTGTGATGAAGGGCTTGAGGTCTGCTCTTATTGAAGCATTGGCCCCATATCTAGTCTTAAATGACATATAAGACCAATCAGCAGATATGAACCCACCAATTTGAGCAGTGAAGTCTCTTGAAAGATAGATGGCAAAATAGGGCTTTACCTCAGCAACAGATATGTCTTGAATCATAGTACAACCAGGGCATGCATGTAGGGCCATTTCCACACTTCTAAGGATGCCTACGGTTTTGACAGTACTCCCATCTAGTTGTAACACATCCCTAACAATGGGCTCATATTTCATCCCTAAAGCATCAGCAATACACCTAGGCATTACTGACCTACTAGCCCCTAAATCTATCATGCAATTATGGACTAACTTGCCCCCTATAATCAGAGAAACATAAAATGGAGGAGGTCTAACCTTTTTATTTGTCTCCACATCTCCTGCTGGTTGTACTAAACTAGTGGCACTCTCCATGGTAGATGACTGATCCTTGGGTTCAATCCTTTCCAATTCTTGCTGCAGCATCTTCCTCTACATTGGTATGGTAGCAACAGCATCCCACATGGAAATGTTTACATTGGTCTTCTTCATTTTCTCTACCAGACTCAATGGTACGTTAGGAATTTTGGTAGAAACTTTGGGAGCTGCACTCATGAGAGGTTGAGATGGAGCAACATAGGGATCACTTGCATTCTCCTCTCTTGGACCTTGCCTTTGCTGTTGTGAAGTGTTTGTTTGCTCATTTGTTGTCTGTGTGTTAGGTATAACACTTGAAGTTGAGGCCTACTTAGGAGAAGGAGGAGCAGCATGTTCCATAGCTCTCTTCTTGCTTCTTGTGTTATGAGCAACGGAATCCTGGTTTACATTACAATGCTTCTCCATCTGGTGATTCATAAAAGAGCAACCACCCTGCCTTTGAACATATGAGGCCTCCTTGGGATTCACTTCCTTGTGTGATTGCTTTACTGTGGACTCCTGGACAGTTAGGGCCAAATAAGATTCTGCTTTCTAACATAGGCAGTAGGTATAAGAATAGTTACATGAAGGACAAAAATCTTGGTCTTGGGCCAAGTTATTTTGAGGGACTATAGCTCTATTCTGATTTGAGCTTGAAGCAGAAGCATGACTATTCTGCCTATTCTGATCCAAAGAGCTATTCCAATGATTAGGAGGCCTACCACCACTTGGAGCCTGATATTGCAATTGGGGAGGCTTGCCACTTTGGGCTTGCTGCCTTTCTAAGGCCACCACCTTGTTACTCATCTTTTGTATTAGAGAAAAACTATCCTCTAATCTCTTCCCTTGGTCCTTCAACTCCCTCCCCTGCTCTTCTAATTTTTTATCCAGGGTCTTCTCTCTTTTATCTGTGTTCAGCACTAGACCTTGGAGCATTTCCTTGAGTTCATCTATTCTGTTTGAGGATGTGGAAGCTTGGGGAACTAGAGTAACGGCTTGTGACGTAGAAATTGTAGGAAGAGGGGCTATTGCTGGTTGGTGGTTGGGAACATCAGGAAAGAAAGGCATAGGAGGCCTTGGAGCCAACTTTCCAACTTGTATTAGGATATTCTCAGCTTTTATAGCTGTCTCATAAGCATTTGGTAATGTATCTCCTCCCATAGTTTGGATTGTGGTGGCAATGTCACTGTTGAAAGCTCTAAGGTAATGCAAGAAAGCATTACCAGGGGTAGGTTTTACTATAGTAGGTATTCTATCCCATGTCTTTTGGAATTTGTAATTAAAATCAGTCATACATTCATGGGGGGCTCTTTTTATTGTAGTCAGCTGCTCTAGTAGTGACAAATGGTCACTCTTATCCTCAAAATGTTTGCATAATCCTGCTCCTAGTCCATCCCAATCAGTTATGGAACCATGAGCTAAGCCTCTATACCACTGTAATGCTTTTCCTTTTAAAGATGAGGCTAGAAGTCTGACGGCAACATCATCTTCTATAATACCATGAATATTGCAGACATTCACTACCTCTTGGATATGCTCTAGACAACAACAGAGGACTTCCACCATTAAAGGTGGCAAAAGGATGAACTCTTGGCTGTGCCATATAAATAAGTGTTCTATTGATGAGTGTTGACGGCAATCTAGGCTGAGCTCGAACAGAAGGGGGAGTAGAGATAGATCTTACAGGTATATCAACTGTTATTCTACCCCTAACTGGTGATAATGAAGTTTTAGTCCTTCTTCTCCTAGGATTTGAAATAGAAAGCTCTTGATATTGAAATTTACCTCTAGAAGACGCCCTTGTTTCAGTCCTGGGCATGAATTACTGCAAACTTGGTCTGGAACCAGAATTTTTGATGTTCAGAGTTGCCAAGTACTTGAAGAACCAGCCTCTTAAAGGCCCAAAAACTGAAGCCAGCACTACTTCTTTAGCATTTATCTCTAGAATTCTTTCTTCTTGATACTAGTAGACCTAAAATCCTCTGATATGGGTCCCACCGGGCATGCCAAAAACTGTTGTCACTTAGGTTTGCACCCTTGTCCAAGGCCTATGTGCGAGGACAACCTAGTGAAACATGGAAACAACCTCCAAGCTGTGGGACTTGAACTACGAGGTTGAGTCTCCGGAGAAGGCCGGCTTCCTCTTACTGTTAGGGCGCACCTATCTATTCTCAGAAGGGAAAGGGAGAAAGAGAGCGTTAAAGCAAATCTACCTAGTCTAATCTAAGGCGGTGATGCACCAAAACAGAGTGTTCAGACCCATTCCTTCCCATATATGCACTACAGAACTAGGGTAACATACAAAAGTCATACACGTCTAAATTTATATCGATCAATAATCACATACATATCAGAAAACCAACTGAATGACACCAAGAAAAGAAGATTTCACTTGTATATTATCCAATAGGCCAAGATAGATACAGTATGTGGACCACTAATCTCAATAATGCATCAATGAGAGGCAAAATGAAGCACATACACATTGACCATTGAAGAGAATGACACAGGATGCTATGTAGCTCAGAGACATAGGGGTTCTATACTACAAGTCTGCAAGCAGTAGCAGAGAAAATCAGGAAGAGTTTGACCCTAAGAACAAGTCACCAAATTGCCTTTATAGATCAGGCATAATTAAATATTTCTATGTCACACTCACTTCTTACCTACTGGCATTAACTTCCCATCTTGAGAATCCAATCGAAGATCTGATTGAATCCTAGCTTGCATACCAAGAAATCTCATATCTTTCTGAGAAAGAGCCTGGAGAAGATAGAAACGATGCCACAACATTCCTTGACATGGTAGATGGATCGACTGGATAGATGGAGTGTCCCTCTGCACCTAATATTCACTCTGAGTTGGTGGCAATTGATTATGAAATCAGATCCACGGAAAAAATAAATAAATGATTTCTATCCTTTCTGGTTCACAAAACAGTAGGGTCAAAAAGGTCAACTAGGTCCACATGCTGACTAGGCCACGTGGGGCAATCACTTTCCTCCCCTTTGCCACCTTGGCAGTCCTCTTCATGCGCTGACCACACCTTTATGTTTGACTGGGCGCTATGTCGCTATGGGCACCATGCCCTGAAGTTCCTAATAGCGACATAGCGCCCAACAGTTATCTCTATCCGTAGTGGTACCAAATTGTGACTGCGATTCCCCAACCAGACTGTATCATTGACTTGGAAACTTAACTATCAATCGTAACTATGATGTTAACTACGCATCCAAATCTAGGCCCACGAGGACACACGGCACATGGGCGCTAACTCGCTATCATAAAATTTGCGCGATTTCTCCATGGCGAGATAGCGCCCACTGCTGATCTTCGCAGATCTGACGGTGTAGAACTCACCCCTGAAACATGCTGGTTGCATTGAAGATCTAGTGCCACCTCATGTCTACATTTTGATCCAGCACACATGGCTATTCTTGATTCATTGTAACACTAATCGCCGTCGGTACACCTTTTCGATGACGTAGTCTACCCATCGTGAGACTTCTGACCTGCCGCAAACTTTTCAATCTACGACCGGGCCCTTTCCACTTGGCACCACTTAGCAATGCATCTTGGCGAGACTTGGCCCTACCGACACGTGGCGAAAGGGTGCCATGTTGTTATACTAAAAATCTTGCAACTTCACCATGGCGAGATGGCACCTACCACCGATCCATTCTAATCTGACGGTTGCGAAACTTGACCTCCCGCGACCCTCCCTCCTTTATGATTCGTCGGGCCCACCGAAACGTGGCGTCAGCTTATTGGTCTGTTGGTCACCCTGAACCTAACTGCGTCGACTGCATGAAATGTGGTCCCGCCAAGACACGTGGTGCAAGGGTGCCAAGTCATCGATGTTATCTATCGAGCTATTCTCGATAGCGAGACAGCGCCAATCGTAGATCTATTCTAATCTGACAGTCGTGAAGACTCGCCATGTCTCCCAAAACTACTGGGCCTGCTGAACGCGTGTCGTCATTTGATTCATTCTCTTGACGCCGATTGGTAAGACCTGATTCCTGTGGACACGTGGCAAATGGTTGCTATGTCACCATGTTAAAACTCGTGCATCTCTGCCATAGCGAGATGGCACCCATCCGCTGATCTGAATCGATCTAACAGTATGCAAGGAAGATCATTCCCCTCAGCGTATCGATGAATAAGAATTGGCCACGTATCAACGGTCTGACTAGTCCTCGCTGACATCCCTAGACCCACGGGGACGCGTGTCCTTCAGGTGCAATGTCGTTAACATAAGACTCACGCAGCTCTTCTATAGCGTGATGGCGCCTACTGTCGATCGGCCCTGATCTGACGGTGGAGATCTTACCTTTCCATGTACTAGTGATGTTGACTGAACTCTGACTTGGAGGACGTGGTCACTCTTTATTGGCCCAATGAAACACCTCCCTGGTCTGACAAAGCACCAACTTGGAGGGTCCATATTGCCTTGACCCCACTGATGAATACGTGGCTACATCTGATTCACCATCTTGACGCCGGGCTGGCAAATTGCATTGCAGAGTACCGACGGGACCCATTTGCCTGACCCTTCCTCGCCACGGTGAATTTTCTGAATGGGCGCTATGTCGCCATCAAAAAATGCATTGGTTTTCCATTGTCGCCATGGCGCCTTGCCGTGTTTTGAAATTTTCAGTCCGTGGAAATGTGTCGCTCGCCGACGTGAGCATCTCCGCCGGGCACTATGTCGCAATGGAGATTTTTTGGCTGGTGTGTGATAGCAACATAGCGCCTGTGGCTCCAAAAAACTTTCCCGACCCGCCCTCTATTGTAGCCCACTCACCAGACCCACCAGACACGTGTCAATTGGGCGCGATGTCGCTGATGCTAACTCTCAGGCAGTTCTTGATGGCGAGACCGCGCCGACCGTCGATCTTGCTGAAATCTAACGGAGAAGATCCTGCGGGCTATGAAATACATCATAAGGTCTGATCTTGGCATAAAAATAATATTTCCACGGCTAGCCGTTGGACGAGCCGAGCATTTAAAATTTAAACCTTTGGCGGGTGAGCGAAAGGTAACAGTAAATTTTTGTTTTCTTTCATTCTCACAACCCAAAATTTTTGGTGCCAAGTGGATAGTTGTATTGGAAGGTGGAGATAGTATGCAGGGTGAGGATATTGGGATTTTTTATTAAATGGAGATGCAGCACTAGATTTCATGACTGTGACTACAAGTTTAATGTGATGATTGCTAAGAATCACAGCACAGAAGGTGGTCTAGGGCTAGTGAAGGAAAGAGTTTTAGTGGAAAGGATGGAAATACCATGCCCATGATGTTTGTGGAATAATTTTTCTCATGGGTTTTGTGGGAATGAGCCTATAAGGCCAAACAACATTTTTAAGCTTAAAAGGCCTAGGAACTAGGGCTCGGTAGAAAAGAGCTGAAAACTTGTGATCTTAAACCAATATTAGAGATTTAGGTATGGTTTTACACCTACTAAGAGATTAAATAAATATTTTTTGTGGTTGTGTGAAATTTTGTGAAGTTTGGAGTAAATTTGGCAAAAAAAAGGCTACTAGGAATGAGCCCCTTGTAGGCCTCCTAGTGCAACTTTTGAGTTTGGAATATTGGGAAGGGCTAGACCTGTTAGATGGCCAATAAACCTTGTAGAAGGTTAGATAATGAGATGTTAAAGTTTATAGTGACTTATGATCTTGGAGGATGTGGGTGAAGAGAGGTGACTCAATTACACAATAGTTATTGTATTTAAGAAGGTGGTGGTTATTAAATTTGTTAGAGATTTGCAGCTTTAGTTGGATTACTCTAACCAATGCAATCAAATGTATAAGTGGCATGTTGGCCTTGAACATTTTATCTCTATCCTTTACCTTATCATAATTTATCTCTATGATATATATGATTAATAATCAGTGAATTAATAATCACCAATTATGTGTATGTATTTAATAACAATCATATTATTAAATACATATACATGAACAATTATATTGAAATAAATAACAATCATATTATTTCTTAAGTACATTGATAATTAATATCAATATATTATGGTGTATTGAAGCACATATAATCAATCATGATTGTGATAATGATATCGTTGAGTAAGGGTAACCAAATAGTTGTTAATGGTAACAAATGATAAGTTTATAAATGGCATGTCTCACATAGAGGCATGTCTCTATGTGAGATGCGGCTCCATGTTACCTTATTTTTTTAAGTAATTCCAATACTTATAAAAGCACACAAATCATTTTAAGTGTAGAGAAAATCAAGTATACAACCATTCAACTAATTATATCTCAATAGCATTAAAGTCACAATAGATCAATATTGATAAACTTATCTTGATGAGAATATTATGAATTGAAAACAATAGTCATTGAAGGTTATAGAGTTGTATAAGGTTTGATACATATCCCATTTCTTGTTACCTATTCTTTCAACCAAAATAACTATTGTACATTAGTATGATTCAATATCTTCAACATTAGCCAATATCTTATTAATTGCTTATAAACTGCACTTTCAACAATGATAAGTTGTTTTCAAAGTTGTGAGCTTCTTATCTAAGAAGTCTTAACTTTGAATCTATTCAAACTTTAAAAATGATGATAATTAATATAAGCTTTGTTAATAGTGAGGGCACTTAGGATACTTTGAACATCAACCCAATTTTAATCCTTTCTAATAATAATCTCCCTGATCCAATTTAGCACCTTAGGTGTATCCTAATTTTCTTTCATAGCCAATAGGGCTCCCAGCTTATTCATTTATATACAATTCCTTTTCCTCCATGGAAAGATTGAAAAAAGCTTTGCCCACTTCTTGCATTTTAGAAGTCAGAGTGTGGGATTCCATGATTGATGATCTAAAAAAAACCCCAATTTTTTGTAGCTCTAGAGATTGTTGCAATGGTCTCCTTTTGAAGATGTAGAGAGCCCAGTCATGCCACTCAATGACTAGAATCTAGGTGTTGTGTGTGGTTTGGAGGGGAACTATTTTGATCCACTTTGTGCTAATGTTTGATCTCTTAGTAGACTACCTAGTTCATCCATTATCGATGCATTTAGTTTTACTAGTGATGAAATAACATCAGGACCAAAGAGACCTCATAATTATCATGATAGAGAATACATTTTGGTAGTAATCTAATGTTCTTTCATTGATAGTAATATAAATGCATTCAATTATATATTTGTTTTTGGTGCATATCAGGACATGTGACCTCTATTTTCTAGGTGTTGATGATGAAACCATGGACCCTCTAATATCTCTTATGGAAGGGGCTTCTATAGGTATGAGTCTTGACAATAGTGAGAAAAACTATTATAGGATTTCTACTTGTAAAATAGGAGCCCCAATTCTTTAAGCATATATTTTCAAAGATTGCTTGAATTACAATAGTTTTGCCAATGCTTATTAGATAGCATTGTCTTGTCTAGAGTCTAAACAAAACCAACACAGTCATTTCTTTAAGTACAAACAAAAGGCAACAAATTCAAATTACCAAAATGAAAAATAAAAATGCATATGACCATTAAAAAAAATAGCATTGTCAATGTAGACTCAATTTTTAATCGGGTAAAAGTACAAAGTTGTGTCACCTTTTAGGCTAACTTATCAAAATGACTGAATTTGAGTATTTCTATCCAAAAATAATAAAAATTCAAACATATGTTCTAGATAAATTTATTATAGGTAATCCATATATGGTCTCAAAATTTTCCAATTGAAAATATCTATTAAATGCATTTTTTATACTAGTTTGTATCCAATTACTAAAGAAATAAAATTATTTCAAAAAATCAATGTTTCAATAAATCTTACTATTTTCTATGATATTTTTTTATTAACATATAAACACCAGTTTATAGAGCTCACAGTCAAGGATATTCTCATATAGAGTTCATAGTGTTTTGATTAGATATAGTATATTGTAATTAAAAAATTCTACAAGCACGTATTTAAACACTCAAAAAGATGTTGATTTTAAGAAAGAAAAAATATTAAATCATATTTTCACAAAAACTAAAAACTATATGATTTTCTAGAGGAGAGAATCCTCTTCTAGAAAGTATAATTTTTCTTCTAGTTCAAATAGATTTATTTCAAAAAATGTTGTAGGGAAGTTAGAGAGGTTGGTTATTAGTAACATGGGATGATACAAGTCTAGAAATGTTTTAAAAGCCTGACCATGGAGAGAGGAGAGGAGTCTATATACAAAGTGTTAACATCAATAACATAAAGGTTTCCTGCAATTTCCATGTCTTTTTAATAGTTTTTACAGTCATTTGTAGAATTATTTTAGGTCTAGAGGCTTTCTTTTTGAAGAAAACTTATATGACATGTTAGAGTGTTGAATCAATAGTATCTTGGCTTTCATGGTACCTAGATTCATTAAGGGAGATATTTGGGTTTGAATAAAAACAACTATAATTTTCTTCTAGGGTAACCTGAGAGGGAAAAAATGGGATATCTTTCATGTAAGTAATCATGGAGCCCCCATACCTTTGGAGGAAGAGAGAAGAAGAGCTATATTTTATTCCTCCACAAGTGCAAGTTGGCATGCAATATTGTGCATGTGCTTTGAGTGAAAGGAAAGTGATTTTGTAATTGTCTCTATGTTACCAAAATAGTGACAAGGTATTGGATTAAGGACTTTATCCATTAAAAGAGTTATAGATTGCTCTTAGAGTTAGGAAAAGAATATTAGGGAGTTTAATTGATCTTTGAGTGGTTGAGAGTGCTTGTGTACCCAAGGAATGATCTGTTCAATGATAATTTAGTGGAATGGGTGATTGTCCTGTAATGAGAATAAAATATGTAAATAATGATATTGATTGGGATTTGGGATTGACTGTGTTAGTAGGCATTAAGGATAGAGTGAGAAAAGTCCAATGTTGTAAGGGCTAGAGTCCCAAGGGATTAAGGGATTTGGTTCAGGGTTAAGTCTTATTTGTAGTGGTTGATGGAATAGGATAGTGGCAATGCTATGATAGTAGAGTTTGGTTATGAAAAGAGTCTTTAAAAGAGTGGGATATGATTGAGGGATTAGTAGGAATGCAATATGATTCTAGGTTATGTTGAAGAGGATGGGATGTGGTCATAGGGTACAAGGGAAGTGCTATGAAATCGGTGGTCATGAATAAAATGAATGGAGTCATTAAGTGTTGTGAGGGCAATCAGCAAGTGTTGAGGATACAATCAGTGAATGAGATGTGATCAAAAAATGAGTGTGATTAGAGATTGTGATGGGGACACAAACCAAGAATAGAATGGACTCAACAGAAAAGGAAATTGTATTAACTGAGAAAATAAGCTATTGCAAATAGTACAGAGAAAATAAACTTTAAAACATGCCCTAAGGGCTTACAATAGCATAAATCTGGAGATAATTTCTCCTTTTAGTACCTCCTCTCAAACTCCACTCCGAACTGCCTTTTACAATGCCAGAAATCTCCTTAAACAGACCCCGGAGGGTTAAGGACTAGGAGTACATTCTAGAAAGTACTAGTAGGCATCCACAGACCAAATAGAAGGTTTTGAAAGTTGCGGTAGAAGTTGGCACAAATCTAGAAGAATCTAGAAATGGTAACCGAACTTCCGGGAGGCATAACTTTTGAACTGTAGCTCTGATTGATGAATCGTTTACATTTTCAGAAAGCTCTCAAAGCGCTCTATAGCCCTATGGACAAGCTTTGCTCATCCCCCATTTTTTGTCCCTTTTCAAGGTCATTTAATGCCCCTAACCTGACTTTGAAGCATTCTTAGGAGGTCTCCAAAACCTGAAAAACTGTAATAACTTTCAAACCGTGGGGCCTTTTGACCTGATTCTTTTTTTGGAATGCTCTAAATCACAATTACATTCATCTGGCCAATTCACACCTTCTAGGTCACCAAAATGATGGCCAAATTGCATGCTCCTATTTTTTTGAGATTTTCTAGCACACTGATAGTTGAACTATGAGAGTTGGAACCTTTATTTGGTCCAAATGGGTATCCAAAAATGTAAAGACATGAAACAGAAACTAAGTCTAAGTACATTTTTTTTGGGTGACACAGGATTGCCCTTATACCTCTGGATGCTCCTGCATTAGACACCCACGGTAGATTGAAAAGTGACCATGTCACTTTATGGATGGTAGAGGAAATCTCAAATGGGAAACCTCAGCTGCAGAAATCCAAGTTGAGTCATGGATCAGTCGTCCTTTCTATTTGACCAAATACTCTTCATACTACCTATTTCTGGTACTCCTACCCACACGATGATCTAGAATGTCTTCTATCTCCTCCTTCTTAGAAGTAGGAATTGGACATGGCTCTAACACCAGCACCTCATCTGCACCATCATCATGATACTCTGTTAAATCTGCAATGTTAAAAATGGGAGAAATGTGAATACCATCTGGCAGCTCTACCTCATATGCATTTCCTAAGTCATGTTTCTTCAAAATTTTGCAGGGGCCAAATTTTTTCATTTTCAGCTTGTTGTAAGTACCGGCTGGAAATCTTTTTTTTCGTAAGTGCACCATGACTAGATCCCCTACTTGGAATTCCTTATGTCTTCTCTTTTGATCAGCCCTAGCTTTATACTCCTGATTCATCTTGGTAATGTGTGCTTGAACCTCCTCATGTAGACACTTGATATGTTTAGCAAATTCCTCAGCTTCAGCACTTGTCCTCTCCCCTTGTTCTATCTTCCTCAATTCTGGTGCAGTCCTTGGGCTATTCCCATATACAATTTGAAATGGTGATTTTCCAGTACTCCTATTTATAGATTTATTGTAAGAAAACTCTGATTGTGGTAGAATAAAATCCCATCCCTTGGGCTTATCCCCAACTAAACATCTCAAAAAATTGCCCAGACTTCTGTTTACCACTTCTGTTTGGCCGTTAGTTTGTGGGTGATGTGTGGAACTGAATTTCAAGTCTGTTCTCAACTTTTTCCACAATGTCCTTCAGAAATATCCCACAAATTTAGTATCTCTATCAGAAACTATACTCCTTGGAAGACCATGTAGTCTTACCACCTCTTTGCAAAACAAGTCTGCAATATGGACAGCATCATGAGTTTTGTGGCATGGAATGAAATGTGCCATTTTGGAGAACCTATCAACCACCACAAATACTGAGTCATTACCCCTTTGTGTCCTTGGAAATCCAAGAAAAAAATCCATACTTATGTCCTCCCATGGCCTTGATGAAACAGGCAATGGCTGATATAGGCCAGTATTGTGACTAAACCCCTTGGCAACTTGACAAACCTGGCAACTCTGTACAAACTTCTTCACATCCTGTGAAATTTGAGGCCAAAAATAATGTTCTCTAAGAATGGAAATGTTCTTATCTCGACCAAAATGTCCTACCATCCCTCCATTGTGTTTCTTCTTAATCAAATTTTCCCTCATGGAACTCCTTGGAATGCACAATTGACTACCCTTGAACAACATGCCATCCTGAATCAGATAGTGTAACCACTTGGTTCTATCTACAGCAACAGGTTCTTTACAAGCTTTCCATGCTTCAGAAAAATCAGGATCCTCGGGGTACAAATTCTTGAGTTCATCAAACCCAACTACGTCAACCTGCATTATTGTAAGCAACAACTGTCTCATACTTAGTGCATCTGCAACCCTGTTAGATTTTCCACTTCTATGCTTCAACACAAATGTATAACTCTGCAAGAACTATACCCACTTCATATGCCTCTGATTCAATTTACCTTGGCTATTTAGGTAAATTAATGCCTGATGATCAATATACAAAACAAATTCCTTTGGCAATAAATAATGCCTGCATTTCTTTGAGGCCTGAACTATTGCATAGAACTCTTGATCATAAACAGAATACTTCTTTGCATCATTCAATTTTTCACTAAAATATGCAATAGGCTTACCTTCTTGGCTTAATACAGCCCCAATAGCACTACCACTAGCATCACAATCTACCTGGAAAACCTTTCTAAAATTTGGAAGTGCCAACACAGGCTGTTCTATTACCTTCTTCATTAGCAATTCAAAACTTCTCGCAGCTGCTATAGTCCATTTGAACTCTTTTCTATCCCCTCTTATTGTATCAGTTAGGGGTGCACATATGCCACTGAAATTCCTAATAAACTTCCTATAAAAACTAACCAGACCATGAAATGATCTTACCTTAGTAGCAGTCCTTGGAGTAGGCCATTCCAAGATGGCTTTTACCTTCTTCGGATCCATTTTGAGACCTTTAGGTGATATAACAAACCCCAAATAGACTAACTCCCTTTTTGTAAAGTTACACTTCTTTGGATTAATTAACAGTTTCTCTTCCCTTAGCCTTTCAAGGACACTACAAATATGCAATAAATGTTCTTCCAAAGTCTTGCTGAAAATAAAAATATCATCCAAATAGACAATAACAAATTTTCCCAAGAACTTCTTAAGTACCTCATTCATGAGTCGCATGAAGCTGCTTGGGGCGTTCGTCAATCCAAAGGGCATGACTAACCACTCATAAAGACCCTCCTTGGTCTTGAAGGCTATTTTCCACTCATCTCCTTCTCAAATTTGTATCTGGTGATAACCACTCTTCATATCTATCTTTGTGAAGTACTGAGCTCCACTTAAGCAGTCCATAATATCATCCATCCATGGCAAAGGAAATTGGTACTTGATGGTGATCCTATTTATAGCTTGAGAATCTGTACACATCTTCCACTCTCCATCCTTCTTTGGTGTGAAAACTGCAGGTACTGCACATGGACTCAGGCTCTCTCGAATCAAGCTCTTGAACCTGTCTATTTAGCTCCTCTATTTCAGTAGGAGTCATCTTGTGAGCAGCCTTGTTCGGCAAACTAGCTCCTGGTATCAAATCTATCTGATGACTGATTTGCCTTACTGGTGGCAATCCATCTAGAACATTATCAGAGATAATATCTCCAAACTCCCCTAGTAAATCTTAAACTTCAAGTGGCATTTCACTACTACCTTCTTTATCTTTCCTAGGAATCAAAGCATAGCACATATGCTGATTTTTCATGCCATCTAAAATCTTGCTTTCATCAATAAGACAAATCCTAACACTGCTACATACCTTTTCACCTTCATTTTTCATGGGCTTCAATTTGTGGCGAACTCCATCCTTTGTTAGAGAGTATGTGTTTGCATGTCCATCATGCACTGCATGTCTATCAAACTGCCATGGTGTACCCAACAATAGATGGAAAACATCCATCAAAATAACATCACAAAGAACTCTATCATGGTAACTCCCAATTTTGAATTTTACTAAACATTGTTCACTTACCAGGACCTTACGATCATCTTTTACCCAAGCAATTCGATAGGGTTCGGGATGTTTCTCCCTCTTGAGCTTCAGCTTAGAGACCATCTCTTCTGATACCAAGTTATCAGTGCTACCACCATCAATGATCACGCCACAAAATTTATCCTCACACTTGCATCTGGTATGAAAAAAACTCCTTCGTTGTCCTGATTCAATCTCACCACTTAGTAGGACTCTTTCATTTACCAGGGTCTCTCCTCTTTTTGCATCCTCTGAATGTGATGATTGTGCATCCTCATCCACATGAGCAACCCTAGCTTGGCCGTCAGCTCTCCTATCTGTCCTTCCTTGTCGTTGAGGGCATTCAAAGGCACGATGACCTTCTTCATTGCAATGGAAACAGGTACCATGAAAGCCTCCTCTTCCTTGTCCACATCCTCTACCTCTTCCTCTTTGATTTCCAAAGTCTTGATCATGGGAGCCGTTGAAACCCTCATTCCTCTGGTTCCTACTAGTACCCACATCTTCATTTTTCTTTTGGGTTTCATTACGGTCTCCAGATGACCTACCGCTTCCCCTTCCTCCTTGACCATAGCCTCTTTTTCTTCCTTCAAACCTTTTATTCAACTTCTCTTCAACTCGTAGGGCAAACTAGTATGCCTCTTCAACGTTGGTCATTCTTACCAGACTTAATTCCTCCTAGATGCTAGGTCGCAACCCACTGATATAACAAGCAACATTCTCCTTATTTGCTTTTGCATGTCCTACTCTAATCAAGAGTCGATAAAATTCTTCTGTATATTATTGGACTGATCTTCCTACTTGCTTTAACCCATGCATCTTCTTAAACAAATCAAGCTTATAGTCCATAGGAATGAACTGCTTCTTCAATTTGTCCACCATGCGATCCCACCTTGTGATCTTCTCCTTTCCTCTTCTATTTCTTTCGAATTGAACCTCTTGCCATCATATTTTGGCATGGCCTTTCAGTTTGGCCTTTGCAAACTTAACCCTATCCAGGTCCCTGATATCCTCATACTCAAAGTATTCTTCCAGTTCATTGATCCAATTGATCAACTCATCTAGTTTCAGATTTCCTGAAAATACACCCACTTCAATTGTGCGTCCTTTCCCAAACTTAGTAATGGCCCTAAAAAGCCTTTCCTCTGCATGATTCAGAACTTCCCCATCAAATTCCCCTTCTGGTCCCATTACTTCTTCTTCATTTTCATCCTCACTGTCGTCACCTGCAGCAACATTTGGTCCTCTACGGAGCTCCTCTTGCAATGCCTGCACCTACCTTTGGAGGGCTCTAACCTCCTCAGGATTAATAGCTTTGGCCCTTTTTCCATGCTCTCTTCATGGAGGCATCTTCTAAATTGAACCCACAACCACACAGTCCTTGTGCAAACTGCCTCAGAGTCGGAGCTCTATCTACACACTCAGGAAAACCCGCTCTGATACCACTTGATGGGGACACAAACCAAGAACAGAATGGACACAACAGAAAAGGGAAATTGTATTAACTGAGAAAATAAGCTATTACAAATAGTACAGAGAAAATAAACTTCAAAACATGCCCTAAGGGCTTACAATAGCATAAATTTGGAGATAATTTCTCCTTTCAGTACCTCCTCTCAAACTCCACTCCGAACTACCTTTTACAATGCCAAAAATCTCCTTAAATAGACCCCATAGGGTTAAGGACTAGGAGTACATTCTAGAAAGTGCTAGTAGGCATCCACAAACCAAATAGAAGTTTCCAAAAGCTGCGGTAGAAGTTGGCGCAAATCTAGAAGAATCTAGAAACGGTAACCGAACTTTTGGGAGGCATAACTTTTGAACCGTAGCTCTAATTGATGAACTGTTTACATTTCCAAAAAGCTATTGAAGTGCTCTATAGCCCTATGGACAATATTTTCTCATCCCCCATTTTTTGGCCCTTTTCAAGGTCATTTAATGCCCCTAACCTGACTTTGAAGCATTCTTAGGAGGTCTCCAAAACTTGAAAAACTGCAATAACTTTCAAACCGTGGGGCCTTTTGACTTGATTCTTTTTCTAGAATTCTCTAAATCACAATTACATTCATCTAGACAATTCACACCTTCTAGGTCACCAAAATGATGGCCAAATGGCATGCTCCTATTTTTTAGTGATTTTCTAGCACACTAATAGTTGAACTGTGAGAGTTGGAACCTTTATTTGGTCCAAATGGGCATCCAAAAATGTAAAGACATGAAACAAAAACTAAGTCTAAGTACATTTTTTTTTGGGTGACACAGGATTGCCCTTATACCTCTGGATGCTCCTGCATCAGACTGAGTGTGGAGTACAGTGGAAGGGAGAGATAGCCAATGATTAGGCTTTGGCCATTAATATTTCCTTAGAGTGTGTGATCAATTGAGAGAATATTTGTATTTATCCAAGAATTGGGATAGTGTCTTTGATAAATACTAATTATGTGAGAAGTTTTATCACACTAAGACTCTAAAGAATTTGTCCTAAATTAAAGGAATTTTGATTGGGCCCATTATCTTCTTCATCATACTGGTACAAAAACAAGGGATTAGATCCTTGCAAGGTGAAGATAGGTCTGACAAGGTCAGAGAGGGAAATGCTAGACTTCTTGAGTAATGGGAAGAAGGAAAGAGAGGAAGAAGAGAGAAGGAAACAAGAAGAGAAAAGAGGTGAGAAAATGAGGCAAGAGGAATTGAGAAGCATAAGACAAGTGCTTGAGGAAAACATGAGGAAGTTGGATGAACTTATGGAGCAGGATAGGAGGAACATTGAGAGATGGGAAGAACAATGTAGACCAACTTTAGGAGCCCAAATGGATATAGAATAAAATTAGAGAAAAAACCAGAACCCACACCTATCATCTTTCAAGTAAGATAAGATATGTTGGTTGTACCCACCCAACCAACTATATCCATCTGGGCTCCTAAATACATGTTTTGGCAGCTACAAGAGAGCTTATCTGCTATTCTAAAGGATGAAAAACAATTGAAGGGAAGAAATTTCAAAAGGAATATTTAGGAAAATAAATTTTTTTTTTGCTACAAAAGAGCTTGGCTACAAGTCTAAAGGATCATAATCAAATAGAAAAGAAGGGATTAACAAGCCAAAGAGTGAACAACCAGTGGTAGTGACTTTGATATTTGAAATTGGTAACTTGTGCAGAGAAGGGATTCACAAGCTTAGGTAATTACTAGTGAGAATGAAAACATTTTATCAAGAGGTCAATTGAAGGATAGTTAGCATGCTTGACAAAATTTGATAGTGAAGTAAGTAAAGTGACCAATGATCTAAGAAAAAGAAAAGTTTAATATAAACTTCTAGGACTGTGATGATAGTTTACACGATTGTCTTAACAAATAGGTCAAACCCATAGAAGATGACTATAAGGACTCGAGAATTATGAGTTGCTACATTGAAAACTATGATGATCATGAGGAAGCTAAGTTAGTTGAAAAGGTCCACTATCAAGATGAAAAAGAATTTGTTTGCACTTAGAAAGATGTCAAATAAAGATAGAATTTAAGATTCAACGCCTCATGATGAGCTCTTGTAAAAATTTACTATATAATCTAAGTATAACACCATGGAATGAATTAGTTTTTTATCAGATAAAGATAGAATTGAATATTTAATTCCTCATGATGAGCTCTAGTCAAACTTGAGTATTAAACCTAAGTCTAGCACCTTGGAATAAATTAGTTGTCTAAGACAAGTACAACGTTAACCCCTCTCAAGATAGATGCATATCTATTAGGTCCCTATGGTTAGTATATATAAACACAATGGAAGTTTGATTCATGTTTTGAAACTAGCACTGGTGGATGATTCTCGTCAAGGTCAGGAAGAGATAACACTCTATTCTAGACAACTAGAAAAACCTATCTTTAACAACACCTAGACAACAGATGCCACATGTCCAGATATGCATCAAAAACAAATATATAACTAAATACATTTATATTACTAGCAATGAAATAAAATTATATAACTACCAAAATGTATTCTCTATCTATATAGAGAATATATAATTGCTCGTGACTATATTACTATCGATGAAAGAATATCCAACAATGTGTGCATTCAACAATGTGTAACTTGAATATTTTTGAAGTGAGTGGATAGTGATATGTCAGAGACTTCATACATTACACTTAGTTGGATTTTGTGCAATTATTGTACAATTGTTAACAAGATAACCTATTATAAATGGAATAATTTCATTTTGATGAAACCCTTTCCAAATACATGCTTTGAAAAAAAATTACATATCGATTTGATGAAACCCTTGCCAAATACATTATGTGATAAGAAAAGTTGTAGATTTCTACCACTTAGTGATGGCAACTCAAAACCTTTCAATCGTCTACAATGGAAACTTGAAACCTATCAAATGTCTACAATGGAAACTAAAACTTGTCAAACATCTACAATGGCAACATAAGCAATAGGATTTAAAAAGAAAAAAATTAATGAAGTTTCAATTTTTGAAGGGCCATTGTATAATACCCTCTCCTTTATTAAACTTATCATAAATTTATTTAAAATCATAATCACTTACAATATAAGATGACTCTTATATCAATTTTAATTTTCTCTTCCTATTCTCATTAATGTTTATGAAAGCACACACTTTAACACTTTATTAAGGCACACTAGTGATATTTGTTGACAACGTTAAATTGAATGTTTTGGGCCAAACCTTGTGATCCATCTTTAGGTCAACCTCATTTTTTTCATGTAGTTTCTTCTAGAAATTATTTGTTGTCTAACATTTCTTAGAAGCCTTGAACATCCAATAATTAGAACTTCCTCTTTAATGACCCTTTTAACCTTAAATTCCAACCTCCAAGTAAAGGTGCCCCCCAACTTTAGCTGAAAACCTTTGTGGGTGTGATGCTATTCTTACATTGAAATTATTCGAGAAGAAAAGATCATGTTGGCTTTTGTTAGATTTCTGTGTCAATATATTATAGACTTTATTTATTATGCAATGAAGACACAATTAAAAAATACACCACATTCTTCAAACACGCACACATACATAAAGGTCCTAACTCAGGACTATTGAATTTCTAAATGCTATTTCAAAATACTTAGCTTGCAATGCTTAATTGACAACTTTTTCTTTGCATTTCAAATTTTCTATTTCAACTTCATATAAAGGAGTATTTGGCACCAAGTTCTTTCTTTTTCACTTGTTGTAAAATAATCTGACATGCAAGTTGTTTGTTGGGAGAGTATTCTTTGTTCATGGGACATTATAGGCAGAATAGATGTTGATATATTTATGGGGTCTAGTGTAAGAATATCAAGATTTCAAGGCAGAAGTTCTACAACGTGGATTACTAGTGAAGTAGGAAATTACATTTGAAATAGAGTTGTTTGGATCAAAGACTTTCTTAATCTATGCAAAGCCTATTTTCATTGTAGTCAATTATATGGGAATGAATGTTACTGAACATGTAATTTATTGTTCCTTGGACTTTCAATATTTTTATATTCTTAATTGTTATCATGATTTAATGTTCAACCCAATAATGGATCCTTAACTTTGTTTAGAAAAAATTACTTGATTCAATTAGTTGAAACATAAAAAATCAATTAAGTGTAGCTAAGAGAGCTATTACCATCTTGATATATTTTCTTTGACCACATATTATTATATTTAGAGATTACATATGATACAACTGTAAAAGTTCAAAATTCTCCTTTTAAAAGTAGTGAAAAGAGGATAGGAACATTAATAATGACTTGTATCTTGAAACTGCTAAGAGATTAAGGAAAATAGGCCTGCTTTACTCATGTTTAAGTTAAGATAGCTAACTTCAAATTTTAAAGCATAAGAGAGAAAACATTAAACTAGAGGGAACTATCTTGTATTTGGATAGAAAAATAGAAAGCGGCGAGAATCAAAGTCTTCAGTTGGAATGCAATTTTTGTATTATACAATTGTATCACTAAGTAAGAAGAAGGTATCCAATAGTTGATGAGAAACTATTATCAAAAACAACTTTACTTTTTTAAAAAATAGAAGATTCCCCTGTTTCAAATCGTAGGAGAATCAATGGAAGAAAGGATAGAACCTAATCCAAAGAAAAAGGATCTCTTGGCTACACATATTTCAATATAGATGCTTAGAGATTTAATTCCTTTTATAATCAAAGCTGATATTGCTTTTCAAGGATATACTCTTTGTTTTGCCTAATGGATAGCTTTCCAACTTGTTTTCTTCATGATTTTCTTAGTTTCCCATGTTCAAAATGATATGCTTCATTCAAGAAGAACCAATTGACTCTTACACATTTAAAATCCCAAATTTTAGGATCTATCCTTCATATCGCAAGAGCCTTATACATAAACAAGCTCAATCTATAGTACTTCAAGAACAACCTTTACAAAAGCCCATTTCCTTTCAAGCAACCCCACAAATCCCCAAAAATTATATGCCAAATAAGTATTATCAAGAGATCTAGAAAAGCAAGTAGAATAAGAAGTTTTGTGAATTTAGAGAAAAAGATTTTGCTAGTAATACACTTGTCTGTGAGGTTCAAAAAGAAAATTTGGATTTACTCCAAGAAAATGATAAACATGCTCATTTAGAATAGAAGATTGAAGAGCAAATAAACATCAAAAAGGAAGAGTCAAATTAATGAGTTACCTAGTTATGTTGTGAACAATGATGAAGTGGTCACTAATTATTTTCATGAAATTCCTAATTTTGTTGATGAAAATGAAGTGAATATGCCTATGCTAACCCCAATGAAAAATATTGAACAACAAGACAATATGAATTATTTGGATAGGGTGCTGCTCTTTCAAGGTGATAATCAAGACATCCTTGTCTTGCGAGTTGAGAAAGGTGATATGGGTAAAGAAATGAATCAAGTAGAATAAAATGTGAAACAAGAGCTAATTTTCCAAAGTATGGAACTAGATATTTCTTTATAATCTTCAAGAAATAAAGACATGATGTTGAGATAGATTGTAATGTGCATTACAAGATCAATGAAGAGCTTGAAAAAGGCTATTTTTCTAGCATTATGTAATATTTTTGTTTGAAACTTGATGATAGGTTGACACTTCCTAAATTAGAAGTTCATGAATAGCACAATTGAATGGAAAGTTGTATTTTCCCATTTGAATTACATGAGAAATATCATTTCAATCAATAAGAAGTTACTAATAGAGTTTCAACTTTTGTTCATACAAGAGGATTTCCTATAAGACACCTTGCCAAATAGAGGGTAGTAAAGCACTACAAATCTTGCTTGCACCTAAGCATGAAGATCCTAAATAAATTGAGGTGGAGCATGTGATTGCAATAGTAGAAGACTAAAGCCAACTTACTGACTTACTTCCAAATAGTAGCATGTTCACAACAAAGAAAAGTGTGTTTATTCATATTTTTGAAGTAATTTTGTAGTTATTTGTTGAATATTTATCCATTGTAAATCTCTTGTGGGCTACTCAAATCATCTAAAGCATTGTAGATTGACAAGAAAGGGCTTTTTTTTTACTCAACTTTTCACTTGTCTTAGTAGTTAATCTAAATGAAATGACATTTCATGTGATAAGTACCTGATGAAGCAAGTTGGGATAGTTCATACTTAGAAAGAGAAATTCCCATGAAAGAAAGATAGATTTCTCATGATAGACAAAAAAATTGCAATTAAGAAAAAATAGTCTTCATCAAATAACAGTCATCTAAAAGCTAGTAGCAAACTTCAACAAGTTTCCAATATAGAACAGCAAGTTTCATTAAGTGAAGAGGAAATTTTCAAGATGAAAGATCAAGTATTAAGAGGAAGAACAAGAAAATAATTGAATAGTAGCTAACAAAAAATAAACAATAGTTTACTCAACTAGAATACCACATTTCAATGCAAGGAGACAATAGAACTATTCAAAAGAGTGACAAAAAAAATCAAATCAATAAAACAAACAATTATTCTATCTAGGAGGAAGTGATCTCATTCATCAATAAATAAATAAATGTGCTTTCATCATACTATTCCATTCATGCATTCTCTCATCCTAATGATGGATCATAGAGTGTGATCCAAAACATTGATGCTAAAAAAACAAACACAATAAAATCCAGAAGCAAAAAGTATAGTCTAATGGAACATGGAAATCTAATAAGATTGATAAATAAATGTATTAGTATATTTGGACGAATAATACATAGGTTTCATAGAAGACAACTAGTTTGCATAGACAACAAAAATAGATTGTCTTGTTCTTAAGATGTCAGTATTATTACCCTACATATTCTTTTGATGCCTCAATTTCTATGTATGACCTTCTATTGTTACAATTAAATCTGACAAAAATTATCCTTGCAAAATAGAGAGTTTTTCAATACTCTACAATGAGTCCATAGGATTTTCCTAGCATATTACAAATTCAATGAAATCTTTCATTATTTTTAGTTGTGTGTTTTATTTTTTACAATTATCACCCCACACTCATAAACATGACAATCACATCTAACAAAAATGCTAGTGGAAAAATAGAGAGGTTTTATATAATCTTTTATCAATAGTCTACAATGAGTCCAAAGCCCAACAATACTATTTTTTGTCATAGCATAGTTGTTTTCTCATTATATTTATCCAAGAAATTGTTTTAGGTAAATAATATACATTGAATTTTTTTACATACCTCAACAATGGCTGAAATATCAGAAAGATGTACTCTTCCAAAGTGGAAACCAACAAAGGAGAAATTATAAATACTAGAATTTTTATGTAATAATGATAATTTCTTTCCATCCATAGAGCATATATATTGCAATGTTGATTCAAGCGATTGGAACTTTAAAAAGAGAATAGGGTTAAGAAACAAAAAATATCAAGCATAATATCAATCAAGAAAAACTTATTGGGAAATTTCAAAGAAATAGCCTTCATATCAATCATTCAAAGGAGGTATAGTTTCAAAGCTTTATTGATTTTATACCTTATCAAGCCTCTTGTTCACATCTATTTAATACTCTTCAAATTAGGAGAAATCTTTTAACTGCTGATTTTTAAGTGGTAGTTTTCCACTAAAACCATCAGATTTAAGAGCCTTGTCCATGTAAAGAATAGAGAGTACATACTTGATGTTATGAAAAGAGGATCAAAGCAAGAACAACAATATGAAATTGTGAAGACATGGATGACAAGGACATAGAGATAGAGAACACAACAAAGGTAATAATTATCACTGAAGCACTATGATATGCTTGTAAAACAAAGGTATCCAATAAGTGTAAAGAATGGAAACTAGTAGATTAAAATGATAGTCAATAATGATGTAGTCAACTAGGTAAAGAGATTGTGCTATGAAAAGAACATTGATATTAATGAAACTAGTGATGAATGAAATGGAGAATGTATTTTTTTGATTATAATGGTTGCTTCAAATAGAGATAATAGAGATAATGCACAAAGCATTAAATAGTGTTCATTGTGAAGGAGCAACACACTAAGATCAAAAGATAGTAGTATTTTATGTATGATCAGATATGAGTAGACTCAGCAAGGGTTTATAATAGAAATCATAGTAAATTCATCTCATCAACCTTCAATTCCTTTTAATCCTGACAACTATGATATTTTTAATACAAAACAAATACATGGTCCATCTAATATTGTGAAACTAAGAAATTTGTTAATCTGGAATGAATAACCAATTGTTGAGTTATTGTTTATGGATCAATAGGATTCATATATGCACCTTTGTAGTTATAACTATAATTCTTTATCATTGAGCTACTAATACTTTCACAATTAGTATATTATTATTTTTTATATTGAACAAATACATGGTCCATCTGATATTGTGAAACTATCATATTTGTTAATTTGGAATGAATAACCATGAATTCTTGAGTTATTGTTTATATGGGTCATTAGGAATCATATTTGGACATTTGCAATTATAATAAGAATTCTTTATCATTGAGCTACTAACACTTTTTTTACAAACATTTTTTTTACAATCAGTATATATAGAGAGAGAGAGAGGTATATATTAGATTGAACTAAAAAGAGTTGAATATGGGACTTATAAAAGGGATCCAAGCCAATTCACCCCTGAACTAGTATATTATTGATCAAGATGTGACTTATTTATGACCTATTTCTAAGACAAATCCATGTTACATATATTAGATGCATGTTTGTACCACTTTGAGAGGAATCTATGTTTCTTAGTTATGGATTCAACACTAAAGGATTTGTTAGAAATAGATAATACTAAGAGGGGGGGTGAATCAGTATTTTCAATCTTTTTGCCCACAACTAACTTTTATTAATTACTTTTCCACATGCATAAAAGAGAGAACCAAAAGTGCATAAAAAAATAAACAACCATACAAAAGGAGAACTCATAACACCATATTTTGTTAACTGGGAAAACCCTGGCCAAGCGAAAAGTCCAATGTGGTTGAAACCCACGAGATGATTCACTTTATAAACTATTTGGTTAAGGATATTAACCCTGTTAGGAGTTTATGAAGCATGTATAGTGTCTTGAGTCCCTATTAGGATATTAGGCCTTGTTAGAAGCCTCAACCCTATTAGGAGTTGCTTCAACTTTGGTAGGAGTTGGTAGATCATATACAAATGTGTGCAAGAAGAGCCCACTACCCTAACAAGCAACTATAAAATAAGTTATTCAAGAGATAAGTAAACATACAATACTAAAATGCTTGATGTACTTCGCAAATCTTCTAATTGTCAATTCTTCATGCAAAGACTGATTGTGCACATATCAATCTGCATCATATCTTGCATAGTATTTCTTCACATCACAACTCGTAACATTGCATTCACTTATTACTTGCATATATCAACTTTACAATTATAGGTTACACATTATCATCAGATTACACACACTAACTTTGCAAATGAAGTTTTTTATTATACCAAACATATTGGTAAACTCTTCTTTTAGTCAGCTCACATAACATCCTTAGAGTCATTATGTCGATATCCTCTATTCTATGTTGTAACATCACTACATCACTAATTCCTTCATAACTCGAACTCGATTGGTCATACAAACATTTGCATTGGTATATGTCATCAGTATGATGTCATTCATCTTTGGTTAACTATGCACAAGAATATTCCAAGGGAATATTCTACTATCAATAAATCTGTCATGTTGTTGTAATGTTGTCTAATAATTAGACAATTTTCCTTCACAAATAAACATGACTAAACTACAAAACAAATATGTTGCCATAAATGAAAACCATATGACTTATCTTATCTAATTGATTGGTCATATTTCCAACAATCTCCTCCTTTAGCATTGATGGCAACATTTTGGAAAAATTGGCTAATTCCCAAACATGTTGTCATACCAATCAAAATAGATAATCATTACATAGTAGAACATTGTATTCAATGACAAAGGTTCCAATAAAAGGAAAAGAGTTCTAAGAAATGTCAAAAACTAGTAGCTACATCAAAACTTGGAGAAATAATCACTAAAATCATTTCTCAACTGTGCCAAGTGTTTCTTCCAACTATCTTTCAGTGCATCAAATATATTGATTAGTGCACATAAGGCATATGCAACTAATTCTACTGTGTTCAAATCTGTAACCACAAATTTTTCATATGAGGTATTTTCTACCAAGAATTCCTCTAACTAATTTCTAGTAGTGTTACCTATGGTGATAAGTGATCTCTCAAAAGAGTGAATCTTTTCAGAACTTTCTCTTTCTTTGCTTGTAAATCCCTGATGTTGTCATGAAGTGTTTGCATTGTATGCTTAATGGTATTTAACTTCTGATTCTACTTTAGAAAGTTTTCAATGAGTGTCTAAAGCTTAGTTACCTTTTCCTTGATTTGATCATCAAGTTCTTGAAGATGAATATATGCCAAGTTGTACTTAGCATAAGCATGTTTTCCTTTGCTACCAAGCATTCCTCTAACTTATTTTCTAGTAGGGTTACCTATGGTGATAACTGATCTCTCAGAAGAGTGAATCTTTTTAGAACTTTCTATTTCTCTACTTGTAAATCCCTAATGTTGTCATGAATTTTCTACATTGTATACTCAATGCTATTTAACTTTTGATTCTTCTTCAGAAAGTTGTTAGTGAGTATCTGAAGCTTAGTTACCTTTTCTTTGATTTGACCATCAAGTTCTTGAAGATGAATATATGCCAAGTTGCACTTAGCATAAGCATGTTTTCCTTCTTCTATACACTATCTTAATACCTTAATGCATATATTCAAAGTTTCTATATCATTCCTCATATTAGTGCACATGGTATTTAAGTGTTTACCATCATGCTCAGTTTATACTTAAATTGAAGCTACATTAGAAAGTGTTGAGAACTCATTATCAAAAGCTCTACACAAAATGGTTTTGCACTATTGAATATTAGTAGGTGTGTCAACAAGGCTTATTATCTTTTCCATTCTATCTAGAACTGAAGTGAAATTCTTTTAAATGGACTTGACTAATTTCTTCTTCTCAGGAAATTTACTCAGAGAAGATATGAGATTTTGCACTTCATCTAATTGAACTATTGTTGATGTGACCATTGTTGCTTGAGTAGGTGGTGTAGAGGGTGTTTTTGTTTCTATTGCCAAGGGCATAGTTGAGGTAGCTACTTCAATGCTAAATTAAAGTTTCTTTTTAGCAGGTGCATCTTCTTCCTTAGGCTCTTGATCTTCTTCTTCATCAGATGAGTTACTATAGTCCACAATATTGCCAACAATGTTGGCACCAAAATCTTTGAATGGGTCCTCAATTCTATCAACTGTCACATTGGTGTTATCTACTTGCATAGATTCACTACCAATGGTGATATTTGGTGAATCACTAGAAATTGGTGTTGCTGCTGGTTGCTCAAAACTATGAGGTGGACTTCCTATTGTAGTACTTACTTCATCTATTTTTACACACTCCTTAGACTCCTTATGCATAGGGTTTGCCTTCTCTACACTCTTTTTCAACATAAGGCTTGCCTTTTCTATCTGCACACTCTTCTTTATCTACTTGAATCTCTTCTTAGGAGGTGTTCTAGCCCTTTCAAGTCTTCTAGACTTCCTAGGTGTAGGAACTTCCTTAGTCTTTACTATATTCCTTGGTGTTGTTGTTGTAGAACTGCTATATATGGTACAGTAGGTGCTTGTGCATGGAAACTATGACCTCTTCGGTAGGTACTGGCACTACAATGGGTGTAGGGGTCAATAGCTCAAATTGACCACTAGCCTTCATTTCTATGGCTATCACTTTCACCTCATCAAATTATTTTCTTGTCATTCCTAATTCTTCCAGAATAGATTCAATTAGGTTTTCCACCTTCTTCTTCTTGTCCTTTACTATCTAACTTGTTTTAACTTCACTCATCTTTTCAATATATGTCCCCCATCTAGGAAATTTAGAATCAACTTCTAAGAGAAGGATTATTTGCACATACCCTTCAATCAGCTCCTCACTCATTTCATAACCCATAGGTTCAATGAATTTAACTCGAGGAACTACTGCCTCCATACAAGTGAAATTAGTTTCTACCATCAAGCATAGTTCATCCTTGTATTTTTCCACTAGTGTAGGAGGTATAGAATACCTTTGTTTCATTTTTGCTTGGAAGGATCTCATTATTCTATCAATATCACTATCCCTAACTGTTTAAGGTCATGTTCTATATGCGCGAGTGATTTCCTATATTATGCACTCACTTTCACCCCAATTCATGATTTTAGGGAACTTTTTAGATGCATAGAAGAATATGTGTGTCAATAGGGATTCAAACCTAAATACTAGGCTCCTAGACTTCTTGATTCTTGATATATTATCCAACAGCTATGTTTGGATAATGTCACATAAATTAACATCTTCACCTTTTACAGCTAGGTAGGTTGCATGAAGGAATTCTGTAGGTACTAAATCTATCCTAGATCCATGATTGAATTTGTATCCCAAAATTTTCCAAATCATTCTTACTCCATCATCCTAAATTTTTTTGACCTTCATATTACTACCATCAAAATATGCATTCAAATTTGCCTCAACTATCTTGCGAACATTCTTAATGTTGACTAGATTACATCCTCTATTGTTTAAACATGTGACCTTGTGAATTAGGTCATTATCAATACATATGATAGAATATCCTAGCCATAGAACATCATCATGTACTCTACTCAAAATTATCCTTGTCCATTCGTGATTATTGAAGTCCATGTAGAACATATTCTTAACTAAGTTAAGTTGTTATAGGTATCCATGTTCAGGTTTTAGTGACAAATCATTTCTGCACATTTTCTCCAATTCCTCATGAATTTTTGTATCACCTATGCTTTCAATTTTGTAATGGATATAGCCTCTTATATCCTCGATGTGAAGAAAATTTTTTGCAACTTGCAAAAATGATCCAATAGGGTCATCAAGCAAAGAAACAAATGGATGTTTCTTGAAATTGTATCTAGGTCTATTACTCACATTAAAAAATTCTTGTCTTTCCATTTCTAAAAAATTATGCTCAAAAAATTCATAAAATACATTAACTTCATGTATTAGGGTTTCTAGTGACTTCACATGTTTGCAAACTTCTTTAACTCTTCAAATATTGATTCAATCTCACACTTAGATTTCACAAAAATAAATGATGTATGCAAATCAATTTGTGTCCTTTAAATATTTTGCAATTTGTACTTTGCATTAAATGCATATCTGTCACTAGTTCAGTATACTATCTCTATATAACACAAAGGTTATTCTTCTTATATATCCTTATTATGATCATATTAAGCAATGTGCACTTCACTGAAGACTCCTTTCAATGTCTAGATCATACTGTTAATTGCACAACCTATGATACTCTTTCTAACATCAGTTATCAATAACTAATGCTCTATTCCACTAAGAATGCTTAATTCTGGTAGGATGAGTCATAGACAATAAGTGACTTTACTATCTTCTCAAGTACAATAGGATGAGCTTCTTCCTGAACTATGTGAGAACTTTCTAGTTCTTTGGCCTTTACAAATGATTCCTTTAATTCTTCTATCATTTCCTCCTTCAGACTATCAGTATTCCTTCTATTGTTCCTTTTGTAGTTTTGATTCCTATTTAGGTTTCTTCTATCCATTATATAGAACTTTCTTGTGTGTCCAAAGTTATTACACAATTGATATACCAGTACATTCCTTCTTTGTTCATTCTATTGGTCATCAAGTGCTCTACAATTCCTTGCAATGTGTCCAAGATTGTTTCATCTATAACAAACAATTTGTCTTCTTTATCCACTTTCATTGTTGTGCAATCTTCTTATGTTTCCTACATGGTTAGTGTTTCTAAACATTCTACTATTTGTATTATTATTACTCTCAAATGTAGGTTTCTTACAATCTACTGCATAATTTCCATATACATGACAATTATGACAATAAATATTTGCAATAGGTTTGAAAGACTTACCTTTGCAATCATCTTCAATGTGATCAAGTTCATCACACTAGGCATGAGATTCCTTTCTTTTGTTATCCATATCTTGATCAAATTCTTTAACTTTCTTAGAGTGAGTAACATTCTCTTTGTCTTTAGATGTATCATCTATCTTTCTTAGATCCTTATTGACTTTAGGAGTATTAGGTTCTTTCCTCTCAATAGATTTCTTAGCGGATTGTCCAAGAAAGAATCCAAGTCCAGTCTTGTCATAACTGGGTCTTTGTGCACATATTTGTTCTTCAATCTTTTCACTGCTGGTATATAATTTCTCAAGTTACTATTTGGTTTCCACCAACTCGTCTTTCACAATAGTGTTTTATTTTTGTAATTCTATATGTTCTAACTTGATAGATTCCAATTTACATGTTACCTTTCTTAATTGGGATCTTAGATCTACATTTTTAGCTTTAATTTTAGAGTCATTCTTTCCTCCATTTTTCTTAAGACTTAGCTTAAGTTCAACTATCTTTAATTCATGTTTTAGGATCTCATTTTCTTTCTTCTGATCTTCAATATCATCATCACTGGTTTGCTTACTAGGTCCTTTTTGCTTCAGATCATCTATCTTGTCCTTTAATTCACCAATGTAAGCTTTTTCATCTTTGTATCTATCTCTAAGACTATCTCTTTCATCTATAAGTAGATCAATCTATTCAAGAGCTTCTTGAAGATTCTTCTTCAAGTGTTGCATATCCATAGGGATCTTATTCAAGCTATTAAGGCTCTTTTGAATAACTAGGCTCTGATACCAATTGTTAGAAATAGATAATATTGGGGGCGGAGGGGGGTTGTGTGGGATGAATCAATATTTTCAATCTTTTTGCCCACAACTAACTTTTATTAATTAATTTTCCACATGCATAAATGAGAGAACCAATAGTGCATAAAAAAATAAATAACCATATAAGAGGAGAACTCATAACACCATATATTTTGTTAACTAGGAAAACCCTGGCCAAGGGAAAACCCTAGTGGAGATGAAACCCACAAGACGATTCACTATATAAAGTATCTGGTTAAGGATATTGACCCTTTTAGGAGTCTATGAAGCATGTATAGTGTCTCATGTCCCTATTAGGGGACTAGGCCTTGTTAGAAGCCTCAACCCTATTAGGAGTTGCTTCAACTCTATTAGGATTTGGCAGATCATATACAAATGTGTGTAAGAAGAGCCCACTGCCCTAACATGCAACTATACAATAAGTTCGTCAAGAGATAAGTATACATATAATACTAAAATGCTTGTTGTACTTCACAAATCTTCTAATGTTCAATTCTTCATGTAAAGAGTGACTACACACATATCAATTTGCATCATATATTGCATAGTATTGCTTTGCATCATAACTCATAACATCACATTCACTTATTACTCACATATATCTATTGTTCTTAGAATGATTTTGACAATTTAGTGTCAACACACTTAACCACCTTTCATATAGGAGTCGACTACACTATGTCTACTGAGCTACAATATGTGTCGAGCTAGAATTCCAATAGGTGTTGAGCATTATACAGGTGCCAACTGATATAAAGGTGTCGAGTCATAGCTAATGACAAGAAAGTTAGAATGCTTCATGTGTTGAGTGAGCTAGAACTATGCATGTGTTGAGCAAGATAGAATGTAATAAGTGTCGAGCAAACCAAGATCAAACATGTGTTGAGCATCAATAGTCTAGTATGTGCTAAGTAACACAGAATTAGCATATGAGTTTGTGGCCTCACAAACTTAGATGTAAATTATTTTTTTGAGCTGACATAGAAGGTTTTCAAAGGATAATAAGGATAAGAACAAATCTTTTATATTTCCTATACAATCAACATGCAACCAATAAGAAAAATCAAGAAGGCATGCAACCAATGCGAAAAGTGCAAGGAATGAGTGGAAATTCAAGATTCAATATGGATTGTAGATCTATACCTAACACTAAGTCTATGAAGTCTTTATAAGAAGGCTTAGACCCCATGATTTTATGTTGCTAAATAGAAGTTAAGGAAGTTGTTAAGTAGATAGAAAAATTTTAGAATAGGGAAAACAGCAGGGGCATCATAGACTTAGTGAATTGAGCAACAATTACATATCCAGTTGATCAAAACAAAGCAAGGGATATCAACAAATATCAAATCAAGCAAGGATCACATCAGAATGAGTAAATCAAGTGCCTGAAATCAGCAATTGAAGATTTTAAGCAATCAAATCAAAGTTTCTAATACTCTCTAGCAATTGTATTAGATAGTGAAAACAATATGATGATAGGTTAGCTTAATAGCTATTTTGTAGATCCTTTGAAGAGGTGACTAAATCCTTTAATAGGGTGACACTTCATGTAAAGTGTCTTAAATCCTAAAACTAGGTCACTATTGACATAGTGTAAAGCCTTTAATAGGGTAGGCCTTTCATAGTGTAGATCACTAGAAGTGGTCAAATAATTATTGATGTAGTGATTTTGTGGGTATCATCCCCACCCCAGTTCTACCTTCTTATTCCTAGAGGGTCTCTAGGTTACCAAATTTTAGTGTCATGTGTTTACTTGCATGTGTTTACTTTATGTTTATTTGATATGTTTACATGCATGTAGTATACTTTTAGTTAAAAGTTTTAATGGTTAAAATGCATTACTTCTAATTCACACCCCTCGCCCCCCACTCAGAATTAATCTTCCCATTTGAATATTCCAACAATATCAACTTCACAATTATAGATTACACATTATCATAATATTGCACACAATAACTTCACAAATGAGGTTTTTTATGTATACCAAACATATTGGTAAACTCTTCTTTTAGGCAGCAAACATAACATCCTTAGAGTCAGCTCACCAAGAAATAATAACTAAAATAATTAATCAGGTTGTTTAACATATTCTGTTGATATGCTTTGTTATGCGTTGTAACATCCCTGCATCACTAATTCCTTCATAACTCAAACTCAGTTGGTCGTATGGATATCCACACTTGTATACGTCATCAGTATGATGTCATACATCTCTAGTTAACTGTGCAAGAGAATATTCCAAGGGAATATTCCACTATCAATAAATCTATTATGTTGTTGTAATGTTGTATAATTCTTAGATGATTTTCCTTCACAAATAAACATGACTAAACTACAAAACAAATATGTTGCCATAAATGACAACCATATAACTTACCTTATCTAATTGATTGGTCATATTGCCAATAGGATTGGTATCTTTGGAAATACCAAGAGCATGGGAAAAGAATTGTGTATGAACCCATTCTTCCTTTTATTTAAATATGTACAAACCCATTCTACTTTTTCTTTACATCATTTTATTTTCTTTTGCTAACACTTGATATCTCTTTCTAGGTTTTACTAGACAAATGGTAGAAAGAGAAAGATTTTGTATGGCAATATAAACATTTTGTCATTAGTAAATATTTTGTATGGCATTGTAAACATTTTTCCATTGATGTAGTATGCAGGGTTCTTTCTTATATCTTCATTCCAATTTTTCTTGTCTACCATTGAACTTATATTAATGTGGATAAAGTTTTTGTGGAGCTATTCTCTTGTAGGGAAATCTTATTCAACAATGATTCATGGCAAGGAGATCATGTTGTAGAGTAGTCCTAAACAACATGATAAAGGAAAATAATGTAAAAAATGGTATCATGTTGTTGGAAATCTGATTGAAAAGCTCATTGTTGAAGATCAAAGAGGGAGATTGTTGCAAAGAAAGAAGATTGTTATTTTCAATCATTGTTTTGTCATTGATGTCAAACCCACCAATTGTAGGGATGATATTTTCTTATAAGATCCAAGTACTATCACTTAGTTGATTGATGAAGAGGATTTGATCAACAAGATGTAACAAGAGAACCTAAGGAAAAGGTTGAGTAATGATGTTGCAATGTAGTGCAAGGATCAGTTAAGACAATGGTTAAATGATGTATTGATAACATACTCAAATATACAAAGGTTGGTCACACTTAGAAACATTGGAGGAAGAAGTTGTAACAAGGTGGAATGCAAAGCTTAAACTGAGATCATTAGGGGGTGTCGATCAAGTTAGTTGAAGCCGAGAAAATTCTTAATAGGAGTCAAGTAATAGTAAAATTCTAGTGTGTGCCAAGTGAAGATCAAGTGTCGAGCATCAAAAAATCTTAGCTGGTACCGAGACATCTTTAGGTGTCGAGCATTAGGAGAAACACAATTGATGCCAAGTAACACAGTATGTGTCAAGCACTAGTAATTCAATAGTGTCAAGCTGTTGCATTATTTTAAATGATGAAGACTCACCAAATCTAAGCTAACAAAGTGGTTGTCTTAAATTTTGTGAATGAGTTGGAAGATAAGGATGATGAGCTAGTGGCACAGAATTCTATGTAAACTATTTTTGGGCAAATTCAAGAAGATTATTCAAGAAGTTTCTAGAGGAAAAAAAATATGGGTTAGATGCAATGAATCCTACCTAATCCATGTGAATTGAAATTAAAGGATGGAAGAATCAAGTAGGAAAAGAACTTCAAGACATCTATTTAAGGTATCATAGACCAAGAAGAAAAGAGTTGTTGATCTTGTTGTTGTTGAAGAGCCAAACTATGAAGCAGATAGAAGGGTGTCAAGAAGGTGATATCTAGGAGAAGGAAGAGCACAAAGGCTCTACTTCTACAAGTGGTCATGAAGAGATGATTTCACTGGTACATTGAGCATGGAGACTCAAGGAGACTTAGCTTGAAAGGATTGAAAGCTGTCAGAGTTGCAGTGATTGAAGGCTAGGAAAGAGTATGAGCTAAGAAGTGATATGAGATCTACAAGATAAGTTGTATGCTAGAGTCAAGTCAAAGATTTTCTAATACTCTCTAGCAATTGTATTAGATATGAAAATCCTATGGACTTAGGTTGCTTTAATAGCCATTTGTAAATCCTTTAATAGGGTGGCATTCCAAGTGAATGTTCTAAAGTCCTCTA
This sequence comes from Cupressus sempervirens, assembly GCA_028749045.1. Taxonomy (NCBI): domain Eukaryota; kingdom Viridiplantae; phylum Streptophyta; class Pinopsida; order Cupressales; family Cupressaceae; genus Cupressus; species Cupressus sempervirens. The sequence goes on along the minus strand of CM053784.1, from coordinate 35,875,185 downwards.
AGTAGGCCCACTTCTAACAGTGTGGTTAAATCCTCTAACAAGGTCACATTTAACATTGTTTTGTAAGCCTTTAATAGCGTAGGGCTTTCATAGGGTATCACTTCAGAAGAGTGAGAATTGAGTAGCATGTTACTAGTGGTTTTTCCCAAATTGGGTTTCCATGTAAATCAGTGTGTTATGTGTTGATTTCTTATGTGTTATTCTTGCATGTTGATTTACAGTAACTTGCTGATTAGAAAAGTTAAAGCTTGGATGAATGAATAGTGGAATGGGCTGACTAAGTGAAAAGTTTGAATAGGACATATGGACCTTAAATAACTGATTCACCCCCCTCTTAGTTATTCTAAAGCATTTCTAACAATTGGTATCAAAGCCATCTATTGATTTACTTTCAAGGTACTAGAGGCAAGAAGAACAAGATATCCAAGAGAGAAGTTCCCAAGCTCAAAAAAGACAACTTTGTTGCATGATTGAGTTTGATAAAATTACAACTTGGATCTATAGGTGACTATGTACAAACCTCAATCGGAATAGAAAATGTAAATACAGCATGACTTCTTACTACATATGATTTGAATAAAAAGAAGGAGCACAATCAAGCAATGTTGGAGATTGCTTCTGCACTTAATTATACAAAACATGATGACATCACAGATTGTGACATTGAATTCAAGATGTGGAAAGCCCTATCAGATATCTATGGAGGAGATCAGAATGTCTAGAGAGAAAAGAGAGAAAGCCTAAGAGAAAAGTTTGATGACATGAAAATGGAGGAAGGAGAAAATGATGCTCAATATGCTACAAGAATGAAAGAAGTGGTGAGTGCAATAAAAAGTCTAGGTGATCGATTGGAAGAAGAAACTATCATCAGCAAATACTTAAGAACTATGTTCCCTATCTATACTATCAAAGTTTCAGCCATCCAAGAGCTGAGGTGTGTACAAGGAAACACACTAACCTTTGAAGGAATAGTGGGAAGACTTACTACATTTGAGCTATCCAATTTTGACAACTACAGACCTGAAAACCTTGAATCTACTTTCAAGGAAAAAATGACAACAAAAGACACTAAAGAGGATACATCAAACAAGAAGAGAAGAAAAGGAAAATAGGCATCCAGTGATAGCAATGTAGATGAGGAAGATGTAGAACATTTAGAGGCACTAATGGCTAGGAGATTCCATAGAGGCAAAGGAAATTCAAAGGTAAGCTCCCTATCATATGTTTCAATTACAATGAAGTGGGTCATATTACTACAAGATGTACATAGAAGATGAACTACAAGGAAGGAAACAAGTACAAAAAAAAAAAGAGAAGATGACAACAAAGACTACAAGAAAAAAGGGTAAGAGATGCTACATTGTTGAAGAAGATTCTGATGAGAATGATGATGAAGTATTCTATGTGGCCATGAAGGATGAATCAGATAAAGATGAAGATGAAGCAACAACATTGGTTACCTATGTGAACAAGAATAAAAAGTGGATCATAGATAGTGGATGTTCACATCACATGACAGGAGATAAAAGTAAGTTCATTACCTTTACTCAATATGATGGAAATAGTGTTAGATTTGGTAATGATGCTCCATGTCAAATCAAAGGAAAAGGCTCTATTAAACTCATAAAGAAACTTTCATGTGATAATGCATATTCCTATGATGTTGAAACTTTCATGTGATAATGCATATTCTTATATGAAGCATGGCATATTTGTGACCCAATCCAAATACATCAAGGAGATACTCAAAACATTTGGATTAGAAGACTCAAAACCAGTTAGCACACCAATTACAACTGGACATAAATTATCCAAGAATGATGAGTCTACTGAAGTGAATCAGACATTTTATAGATCAATGACTGGAAAGCTGCAATATGTTGTACATAGTAGACCAAATATATCATTAGCTATTGGAATAGTAGCAAGATTTTTTGCAAATCTAAGAAAAAAATCACTTAATGGCAGTGACGAGAATACTAAGGTACCTGAAAGGAACTGATGACTTTGGTTTGTACTACAAGAGGAGTGAGAAATTTGAACTCAGAGCCTAAACTAATGTAGACTAGGGAGGTAACATTGATGATAGAAAAAGCACCAAAGGAGGAGCAATTTTCTTAGGAAAAAAGTTGATTACATGGACCAGCAAAAAGTAAAGCTACACCTCACAGTCTACTGCTGAAGCTAAATATGTTGTAGCTACTATAAATTGGACCAATATTGTATGGATCAAACATTTGCTACAAGGTGTGAAGGAAGAGGTAATTGAGCCTATGATACTCTATTGTGATAATACAAGTGCTATCAACATATCAAATAATCTTGTATTGCATGCTAAAACCAAGCATATTGCAATCAAATATCACTATGTAAGAGAGTTGGTGGAAGACAAACAAGTGAACATGGAAGACAAACAAGTGAACATGGAATATGTTAGCTGAAAGGAAAAAATTGTTGATATCTTCACAAAAGCACTACCTAAAGATGCTTTTGAGTATCTTAGAGGTAAGTTAGGGGTGATACCCCTAGCCAAGGCTACTTGAAGCAAAAGCAAGATTGCCCTGCATCAAATGAGCTAATTGTAGAAGATTTTACACATTGATGCAGAGGATGTTTACTTTGGGATTCATGCCTAAAGTAGTAGATGTGTTGAAGTTCAAAATTAGTCACAAGCAAGGCGATAGAGGGAGAAATTGAATGAACCTACGAGAGCTACATTTGCATACTAAGATGCTAATATGTTTTTGGCATTGTTGTCAAAGAGGGAGAAATAGCAAAAAATTGAGCAACAATTGTAGAAGATAAAGAATCAAAAAAGAGGGAGAAGTTGCAAGGAACTGGTTACATGCTGATAATCTGGAGATCAAATGAAGATAGAGGGAGATGTTGATTAGAATAGCAAAAGATGAGCAATACAGAGAAAGAAAAAAAAAAGAACAAGGATACAACAGGAAAGAGGGATGAGCTGAAATGAAGCAATCAAAATAGTAGAAGGATATGTGAAGCTACAATTACATTTTGGCATTTGACTTACTGTTCTAACCTAGTTAGCATTTGGTTAAATAGTTTAGTCTAATGGTTGATCAGTTTGGTTAGCCATCAATGCCAAAGAGGGAGATTGTTGGAAATTTGATTGAAAAGCTCATTGTTGAAGATCAAAGAGGGAGATTGTTGCAAAGAAAGAAGATTGTTGTTTTCAATCATTCTTTTGTCATTGATGTCAAACATGCTACTTGTAGGGATGATATTTTCTTATAGGATCCAAGTACTATCACTTAGTTGATTGATGAAGAGGATTTGATCAACAAGATGTAACAAGAGAACCTAAGGGAAAGGTTGAGTTATGATGTTGTAATGTAGTGCAAGGATCAGTTAAGATAATGGTTAAATGATGTATTGATAACATACTCAAAAATATAGAGGTTGTTCACACTTAGAAACATTGGAGGAAGAAGTTGTAACAAGGTGGAATGCAACACTTAAACTAAGATCATTAGTGGGTGCCGAGCAAGTTAGTTGAAGCCGAGAAAATTCTCAATAGGAGCTGAGTAACAGTAAAATTCTAGTGCATGCCGAGTGAAGATTAGGTGTTGAGCATCAAAAAATCCTAGTTGGTGTCGAGTGATCTTCAGCTGTTGAGCATTAGGAAAAACACATTTGATGCCGAGTAACACAATATGTGTTGAGCAACAATATTTCAATAGTGTCAAGCTATTGGATTATTTTAAATAATGAAGACTTTCCAAATCTGATCCAACAAAGTGGTCGTCTTGAATTTTGTGAATGAGCTGGAAAATAAGGATGATGAGCTAGTGGCACAGAATTCTATGTAAACTATTTATGGGCAAATTCAAGAGGATTATTCAAGAAGTTTCTAAAGGAAAAAAAATATGGGTTAGATGCAATGAATCCTACCTAATCCATGTGAATTGAAATTAAAGGATGGAAGAATCAAGTAGGAAAAGAACTCCAAGACTTCTATTTAAGGAGTCATAGACCAAGAAGCAAAGAGTTGCTGATATTGTTGCTGTTGAAGAGCCAAACTATGAAGTAGATAGAAGGGTGTCAAGAAGGTGGCATCTAGGAGAAGGAGGAGCACAAAGGCTCTACTTCTATAAGTGGTCATTAAGATATTATTGTACTGGTACATTAAGCATGGAGACTGAAGGAGACTAAGCTTAAAAGGAGGGCAAGCTATCAGAGTTGTAGTGATTGAAGGCTAGGAAAGAGTATGAGTTGAGAAATGACCTAAGATCTATAAGATAAGTTGTATGCTATAGTCAGGTCAAAGATTTTCTAATACTCTCTAGTAATTGTATTAGATATGGAAATCTTATAGACTTAGGTTGGTTTAATAGCCATTGGTAAATCCTTTAACAGAGTGGCATTCCAAGTGAATGTTCTAAAGTCCTCTAACCAGACCCACTTCTAATAGGGTGGTTAAATCCTCTAACAAGGTTACATTTAACAATGTGTTGTAAGCCATTAACAAGGTAGGCCTTTCATAGGGCATCACTTTAGAAGAGTGAGAATTGAGTACCATGTTACTGGTGGTTTTTCCCAAATTAGGTTTCCATGTAAATCACTATGTTATGTGTTGATTTCTTATGTGTTATGCTTGCATGTTGATTTACAGTAACTTGCTGATTAGAAAAGTTAAAGCTTGGATGAATGAATTGTTTAATGGGCTCACTATACTCAGTGAAAAGTTTGAATAGGACATTTGGACCTTGAATAACTGATTCACCCCCCCCCCCCCCCCCCCCCGCCTCTCTCAGTTATTCTAAATCATTTCTAACACATGTATGATTGTTAATCACATCCATGTTGTGTTTCATGAATATTTTATGTTGACTCCTTTACCTTAACAAAATATACCTTCCACATTTAGTGCTCTACTATTTCATTATAATCATGTGTACATCATTAAAATTATCTCTTCATTCATTATCATGTGCCTTCAGTGAATGTAACTTTCTCACTACTTCCCTCTCAACAGTTTAATCATAATATTATTTTTGTAATCTTCTGCATACTCGTATATGTGTGGAAACATAAAATGTTCCCACTTATAAAGCTCACACTTATTTTCAGTTACAAGGGTAGAGATTATCAAATTAAGTTCATTCCAAGTTCTAGGAGTCCCATAGTAATCTCAAGTGTTAGTTTCTATTTTTCAAAAAGCTACAAGATAAATACTCAATATCTTGTTTACCACCTCATTTATCTTATTTTATATTTTTTTAAACTCCTAACTCTCTTGGTTTCTAATTATTATTATTTCCATCCTCAATTCTCAAGTCACCTACCATCCCGTTCATTTTATAGTTAATGTTGGATCTACAAGTCTTATTTTTTTGATCTCTTTATACACTCTTAATCATCCTAATGATGAGTCATGGAATGTGGTCCAAATGTTGTTGAAAAAATTCCTATACAATCTACCTAGAAAATTGTAAAATAATATCATCATGGAATGTGATCCAAATGTTGATGAAAACATTGCTACCCAAAAAAATGTCAAATAATATCTTGTTTATTAGAAAATTATCAAATAATATCTTGTTTACCAGTTATGCATGTTTGATATCTCAAAGTCCATCCTAGCATGGTAGACATCTCCAAGTGCATCCTCTCCATATATTTTGTAGTTATAGCTTTCATAAATTGTCCAACACTTTATATAGCATAATAGTTTATCAGGTAATATTTTCATGAATTTTAATTGCATAGTCTATAAGTTATTGAAATTTGCATGTGGACTAGTAAAATTGAGAATTAAAAATATCCACCAGACTCAACTGAATTAAGAGCACATGGTTTTTCCTTGTACATGTACTTAACCAACCTTCTATATATGCTGAAAACACCAAAGGTGAATAGTGCTTTAATGTGATGAAAAATTCCATTCTTCTCATAGGAAGGGGTGAAGAGAGGCCTCCTAGAGTGTAATATTGGGCAAAAGTGCAAAATTTTTGACAAATAATGAACTCTATATCATTATAAAACAAAATTTGTGGCAATATAGCTTCAAGCTCTTTATAGGGGCAACTAGACCTTTTTCAAGCCCTATATTGAAAACATATCATAGTACTTGTGCTACTTTTTCATGACGATTGACTTGCAAGTAAAGTAGAAATATAGTGTGAACAAATACAATGACTTAAAACTTAGAGACACTCAAAGATAAGCACTGCAAACAACAATATAGTCTCAAATAAAAAAGTTATATAACATATCGAGATGGCTCAACCATAGGGAAGGTTCATATCTAAAATTAACTTGGATCTAGGAATGTTGTGTCACCCTAATAAATTTAGGTTACATCCTAAAATTAATCAAGAATTGAGCTTCACATATTTATCAATCTTGATCATACACTCATAAATCTTCAGTACTGGATTATAAACCAATAAAAATTTAACTAGATATACAATAAATTTTACAGCATTTTTACATTATACAAAACTATTGCACAATCGTTCAATTCATGTAAAAAGAAGCTACACTTTGAGATGATCTAAAATAGTAAAAATAGTGAGTTGGTGTGTAACCTCTAAGCTTGGGCATTATAAATTAAGAGATTCATCTGAGAACTTGGAATTTGAGGATATTAATGAAGGAAAATGTCTTGTAACACTAAAACCCATTAACAAAATTAGTAAAGGTAAGGGAGTTAAATACCAAACTCTGCTATAACAGGGTTCTACATATGTAGGAGCTTTTCTCCAACCTGGTCTTCTCTTCCTACAAGGACAAATACAACAACCATATTAGGAAAGATAAGGAAAAAAAATATTTAAAAAAGAGAAGTATTGTGATGTGCAAAGACAATAGAAAACAAATAAAAAATCCCTATACAATAATATTGTGATGTTTATCCTTCTACACAAGTGACAACAAATGGCCACAAAATTTTCTTAGTGCCCACTGCTAGAGCTTGACACAGAAAATTTTGACTCTCTTAATCTATGAAAACAAATGACGGCCACACTAGTGAGTGGAGTCCTCAACACATTTCCTTAAGGATACTCAATCTAAAACAAGGCAAGGAGCCAATCTGCACTAGTTGGGAGATGGTGGGTCCAAAGAGCTCAAAAACAAATATGAATGTGATGCCAAAAGTAAAAACTGATTTCATGCTATGTAATTTTCTATGAATGCTTCCTAATTTGCTTCCTATGAAACCCAATTTCATAGAAATTTTGACCAAATTGGAAAACCCTAATTTGGCCAAAATTTCAAGTAAATCAAAAAAAAAAAAAATTTAAATGCATTCATAGGCCAATATTTATATTGGTCAAAAAGTTAGGTAGAAAAACAAGTGGAAATGTACTAGTGTCGCAATCCTTACCTGGACCCATTGTAGTGTTACACTACTGGATGATGGATTTTTCATCTATCAATGTTGCTCCATCTTTGTATTTTAATTCTTCATGAGCTAAGACTCTTTTGATGAATGTGCCTACACCATCATGCTCTCCCTTTCCATGAATAGCCTCTATGAAATTCATATATTGAATTCTAGACAACCTATGCATCATGCTCAACCAATATAGCATCTGTACATTCTTGAATTAAGATGCACAATTGTTTGACCAAATAATGTGTTGGAGATATGGTATGCCCATGTTAGCCAAATTCCCATAAAATAGTTGAAACAACCATGTACAAACTTTGTAGAATGTGATCAATTATCAATGATGTAAAAATGGTACTCCCTCAATATCTTTCTATCATCCTCTACACTTGTAGGTGAATGCATGAATATTATGTGAACAAAAATGGAAACCTATTGAGAAGTATAATAATTTTCTTGTACCTCATTTTGGTTGTAGTGTGTAGTTCTCTACAATGTCTAAAACTAAAATAATGGTATCCAGTGGAAATGTATCCTTGCATAAATTGAAATGTAAATCTAGCCATCAAGCTCTATGTGTATGCCTTGCATACTCATAAATAATCTTTTCACAAAAAATCTTTATGAACTCATACACTGGAATCCTTTAAATGGCTAAATCACATCTTTTTCCCTATTTCTCATCTTTTAGAACATATGTTATTATCTCATATTTTCCATAATCTACTATTTGATTTCTAATTTCATGTGTGCTATCCATATGTTCACATGTTGATAAAAGCTACAAAGAACTACAAATTAAGCATGTAGCATTCAAGAATGTCAACTTGTAATATTGTTGACAATCCCCTATTTCACATAAAATGTTGGATATGAATTCCCTTAAAGATCTAAGTGGTTTATTTATGTCATAATCCTGCAAAACAAACTTAGAAATGCAAAACACACATTTATGCCTAAAAATATCAAAATGGTTAGAAAATTCAATATGTATCCTAAAACAACAAGTTGTGCATGTGTGATTTATCTTCACATAAAAATGTTTACCCATCTCAAAAAATCTTTGACTTATTTGAATTTGAGGATATATACCAATAAATTTTGCAAAAAATTGTGCTTAAGTTGAGTCCAAATTTTTTTTTGCATATGGATCATGATTTCTTCTACCAGTTCTCCTTCTTATAAAAACTCTTTGATTAGGGGAAACACGTGTGTTATTTGTCCAAAAATATTCAATCAACAATTTCAAAGCTTTAGTAATTTCTTTATTTTTTTCATAGTAGTCTACCACTAAATGCCGAGAACTCATTTTTTGTTGGATCTCCCACTCTCTCATGCCTCACCATGGCTCTCCTTAGAGTACCTCTACTAATTTTTAAATTTTTGCTTTTCTTTCTCACGAGTCGAGCTTTCTTCATTTGGGTAGTTACTATTGTTGATGTAACTATGTATCTTGTTATATTACTATCTTTGGTGCATGATTTAGAACCTACTTTTTCATATGCACTCATTAGATTCTTTGCAATATTTTTTTCATTTGAATCATCCATCATTCTTAGCCTTATAATCTTCATGATGGGCCTAAATTTTAAATTCCTCATCATTTCAACAAATAATTGGCATTTACCTATCACATTTAATTCTTCAAAGAATAATCTCCACATATGATTGACTTTTCTTTGAAAAGTACACTTGCTAATCTTGTAAGGTGTTTATTTCAAATTGTTAGTATCAATATCAATCAAATATTTTTGTATTCTAAAAAGAATTCTAGAAGGTATTATAATCTCTTTCATTCTCTCAACATTTTGAACATCAACATAAGGTTGAGTTAATTCTGTACCTTGAACCAAATATGATGTGCCTTGGCAATAAGATGGAAAAGATGGAATATCACCTACTTGATATGTTGATGTTGTACCTTTGACATGACATGATGGAGTGTGTACATCGTTAGACATAGAAATTGGCATCTCTTTTACATGAGATGATGATATGAGTCCAACATTGGAAGATGGTGTAGCTTCAATTTTCAACTATCTTCTTGAGCATAATAGTCTCATCTCTTCTCTTTGTCTTTCCAATTCTTCCTCTTTGTTTCTTTGTATTGGTGTTCATGTTCTTCTTGAAAAGAAAATTCTTCATTATTGCATTGCAATTTTATTTGTTCACATAGCACTTTCATTTTATCTCTTTTCATTTCTAAATTTCTCTCCCTCTCTTCCATTGTTTGAATTTTTGGCTTCTTCTTTGGTATGATGATGATTTCTATATGTCAAATTATTCAAACAACTAAATTACTTATAATTTGTAAATAATAAATTATTCAACTACACATATAAATTACAATTATTTCAATGAATACACAATTTATATTTGTAAGAATTTTTCTTAGAGAAAAAGTCACCCAAGATCAAGAAACTCAAACACAAGCACAATAGAAGACTAGAAAGAGTATGATCAAATTAACAATATGTATTCAGTTCAATGTGAAAGTACACTAGGAGTGCATGTATATAAAGGTTTCTAGAATGCATAGGAATCTGCAACATGATAAGTCATACAACCAGGCACATAACCACTAGGTGTGGGTTATCCTACATTAAGCACAAGAGTAAGTGTGATGATTAGAGGATAAGCCTACAAAGGTTTAGAATGCAAAATAATGTTATAGACACCATGTGCTAAAGTAGGAGTGTGAATAATTGTGTTATCTACATGAGAACTCAGTTAATTATGCAAACTCCACTATTGCAGACACCATGTGCTAAATTAGAGTTGCTTACTTCTATGTTGTCAACATGACAACTCATAAAAGTATGCAAACTCCTAAGTGTCTCACCTAAGAAATAATAAAATAATGCATTAACCTAAGTAAACTTAAGTAAAGTGTAAATAGTAAATACATATTTATACCAACACCCCCCCTTAAGTGTAACTTAGGAGAATGCACTTAAGCTCACAAAAACTTGGATGAAATGCATAATGGGTCCCAGCTACTAGGCCATGTTAGGTACCCATGTACATAATGAAATAAAATCTCTCATAAAGTACAAAAAGAGGGAAAACCTCATGGGAAAATCCCTCCCCCAAAAAGAGAGATAAAAAGACAAGATGCATGGATGGATAGAGTAATCAAGACCCCCTCATTATGACATACATCAAGTATATACAAAAGAGAAGTATGTGAAGGATAAAACCCCATAAGAGGAAAAAGTCCCCCACATAAGAAAGAAGAGGAAGAGAGACAAGGTAGTCCCCCTTCCCCCCCAATGTAGAGTGCCAATTAGTGATAGCCACTCCAAGGAAGAAGCCAGTCCATGAGTGTTGTATAATGTTCCTCCCCTTTGGAAGAAAAAATGGCAAAGGTACAAGTGAGATGCTTCCCCTATGTGTAGAAACAATCACGATGATCAATGATGCCCTTGAAACCTACTCAACTGTCCCTATGTTGATACTAATGGTTGCCCTTGCCAACAATGCTAAAAAGAACAAATGAAAATCTAGCAAAGATGGATGTAGAACTTGTCCCAAAGAACTAACTATCTCCTCAAATGATAAAGAGACCTCCTACAACTACTGTACATAAGGATCCACAATCATATCAACCTCTGAAGATCGATCATGTAGAGAATGGACATGAGGGTCAGAGTGATCCCTCACAACAACTGAAGAAGGATTGTCATCATCAAAGAGAAGATGTATATTATTAATGATGTCCCCCAAATCTACTATGTATGACTCCACAAACAAACCTAAAATGTTTGCTATGTAGTCATCCCCTATTGTTGGAGCTAGAAGACAAGATGTACCCTACTATGTAGGACCTATCATTGTGGCAATGTATGCATTTGGAATGTGCTGATGATGTGACCTCTCACTGCATCTATCAATAGGATCCCTCAAATCTAAGTCTATCGAATCACTATCACTGGTGTAACTATCAGTTTCCACATTATATGAAGTGTGGAGAGGAATAGAGGATAAGCTAGGTGAACTTTCCTCAAAGTGAGCATCCTTCTCCACAAAGATCTCATGAGTCTTAGGATCCATGAGTCTGTATGCCTTAACACCATCTTCATATCTAATGAAAGAATAAGGCCTTGGTGGTGGTGCCTTGCATCCCCTAGAAGATATGTTTGCCCATGCTGGATAATTGAAGACTCTAAAGTGTTTCACTACTGGTTTTCTACCGCACCATGCCTCAAAAGGAGTCTTACCATCTAAGGCACTGTGAGGAGACCTATTAAGTATGTGAGTGGCACAGCTTATAGCTTCAACTTCAAGTGTAGGATCCAGAGATTTGTCTTGTATCATGTAAATTGCCATGGACTTAAGAGTTCACATCCTCAGTGCTGCAACATATGTCTTGTACAAACTGAATGCTTGTGGATTCTAAAGATCAATACCCTCAAGTTTGCAAAAGTCTTTAAGTCTTGTGTTCACATATCTACTTTCATTGTCCATCCTAAGAACATTGATGGCTTTCCTTGATTGTTGTTCAACATGACTCTTGAAGGCTTGAAGCTTATCAACTACTTCATTCTTATAGTGAAGAAAGTAGACCAATGTGTAGCGTGAAAAGTCATCAACGAAAGTAAGGATGTAGTGGCCTTGGTTGATTGGTGTCACTACAAAAGGACCTGCTAATACCATGTGAACCAACTGAAGAAGAATTGGTGCTCTTGAAGACTTCCCTTTATCAAACTTCTCCTCTAGATACATATCCACTGAACATGTTGAACATTCACCCTTAGAAAAGTTCAATATAGGTAGACCTGTGACCATGTTTTTGGAGTAAAGTTGTTGAAGCAAAAGGCAACATGACCATACTGCTCATGCCATAATTTGGCTTATGAATGTAATTGAGTCAACAAGGCTTGTGAAGGAGACTTAAGCACAAAGTGGGAGAAGGAATAAAGCCTCTTGTCATGATTGACTTTCCCCACTGCAACCAATGAATCATCTTTGAGACTTCACACCATTACTCAATCTAGAAGGAACTCAACTTTGTTGCCATCTCCAAGGTGAGTGATTTGGTAAATTGAGAAGAGATTAGAGGTAAGGTTTAGAACATAGAGAACATATTTGAATTCCCCATTTTCCATCTCCACATGTCCTTTCCCTTCAACTTCCATTTTTGTATCATCTCCTACAAAGATGTGCAGTACCTGTGACTACTTCAATGAAGAAAAGTCTCCTTTTGAAGAACTCGTATGATATGAGGCACCTGAGTCAAGAATAAATTCCAATGAAGAACTTGAACTAGCCATAAGTGCTTGCTCTTTTCCATTTGAAGTGGTTGGAGTTGAATCCTCGAAAGCATTCGGCACTTGAATTTTGTTCTTCTTGAGTAGGTTGGAATAACTCATTGATTATCTTAGTCTTGCAATGATGCTCATCATAATTTGATTTCTTGCAATATGCACACAAAAAAATTTCCTTCTTTTCATTACTTCCCTTCTTGTTGGAAGAAGAATTGTCTTGTTGTGAGGAGGATTGTTGTTTCTCAGATTATGATTTTTGCTTCCACTACTTTTTCTTGCTATAGTTAGAATTTTTTTTAGAATTTTTTCCTCATTGACTTGATTGGTTCTCATCACTAGCCACCAATGCTTTGGTCTTTGATAACATGAGAAGTCTCATATCTATCAAGTGGGATTGTTCAAAAATCAACATTTTTGCAAATGCATCAAATGCAGGCTTTTGGAAAGTACTTCCCATGGTCAACCTATGAGTGTTATAACTCAAAAAAAAGGAAGCATACTCTGAAGGTAGCCTCTTTAGGATGTGATAAATCAACCAATCATCCTTCATGGGATTATCACAATCTTTAAGTAGTGCTCTAAACTCAGTGGCTTTGTTGATATAATCTTGAATTGTGTCAAAATTCTTAGGATCCGAGAGATGTAGGTTATCCTCAATCTGGTATCCATTTTCCTCATCTACCTAACCATACAATGATTCAAGTTTGTCCCAAGTAGGTTTGGCTTCCTTGAAACTGGAAATGTGGAAGAAGAGACCTCTATGTACACAATTCCTGATAATTCCTAAAGCATTTTGGCCTTTAATTTTCCAATAAGAGAGTGTTGTAGCATTAGTGGGTTTGGGGATTGTACCATCAACATAAATATTTAAACCTTTTTACATTAATCTACTTGATACAATATCTTTCCATGTAGAATAATTGTGTGAAGTTAGAAGTGGACCTTTAGGTGAACCCATGATGTAGAAAAGTAAAAGAGCACAAAAAAGAGACACAAGAACACAATACACACACCCCCTTTCAACTCAATCAAAAGACACCCCCCCCCCCCAAAAAAAAAAAAGATGCTTTTGGCACTTTACATGTAGTGCATGTACAATAGGCCACTTGTCAAAATGTACAAAGTGGACTTCTGATTTTGTTGTTTACAACTGCCTTTTCAGGCTCAAATCTATCACCAAGCACTGTAGCTCAGATGTACAACAATTTTGAGAAGTAATCAAAGCAATATAATGCAAACAAGGCCCTAATTTTGAAAGTGATATTTTTGTCCACACAACCCTTTAATTTGATTGTAGATTTGGAAAGTAGATGAAATTATGCATTTTCAAAAAAATAGAACCTATTTTTGAGTCCATATGAGTCTGTACAAAGCATTTCAAGTTGTAAAATGCAAGATTAGACAGGTATAGTCACCAAAAGACGTAATTATTGACAAATCTATGCACCAAAACCATAAAAGAACACCACCACTAAAACATTTAGGAAATTCTACCCAAACTCAAAAAAACATTGCACCTAATTTGGACTCTAGATGGCTGAGTTATGGCCTCCCAAAGTCAGACTGTCAAATCAAAACTGCATCTAGAGAGGGATTTGGATAGCAAACTACTGTGTTAAATTTGATGGTCAAATAGTCATCACATCAGTTCAAATATGCTTGGGAATGATGGTCAGATGGATATTAATTTTAGCACCTTGAAATGTTGACATCAGCAAAAAATTAGCCTCCCTGGATGACATGGCCAATGACATTAGTTGATGATGTCAGCACTACACTATATAGATAGTATATACCCAAGCTGGTAGTTGTCCAATGTGGTAGTGCCACATGACACGATGACTAGGACATCTATGTTGACATTCACTATAGTCAACAATTCAAGTTGACATGGTTCAAGGACACATGGACCATGTAGAAATGTCTCATGTGGTAGTCCAAAGTCTGGCCAAAAGTTTGTGCAACGGTTGCTAGATAAAATAGTGGGCGTTGAAACTCCCATGTTAGTGGTTGGTGGAGCAATTTGGCGATAGTCGACAACTATTTTACGGCATCACCATTGCCAAGAGATGTGATTGGACCCACGGTTGGGAAACTGTAAAGTGGCCAAAAATTGCTATGAACTACCAAAAATTAAAACCAGCACCAATATGTTTGGGAAATATCCCACATTGACCCTGTGCAGTGTTTTAAAACATTTTAAAACAAAAGCTGAATAAATATTGAGTAAACCACAAACTGTCGGTAGTGTTTGGTCACCATTATTATGTGTGCCTACTGATAGCTAGTGAGGTCACTAATAAAATGCCACCATAAAAATTGGAATACTTCTAAAGTATGGAATGAAATATTCCACATAGAGTGTAGGGCTGGGGTGTCACTACCCAGTGCCTATACAAAAAATATTCTTTAAGTCCTGAAGGGCAAAAAAAAATTGAAAAATTTGTATGCAAAAATCATAGAGAAAGAAAATAAATACTGATCTGAAAAAAATTTGTAGATCTAAAGAACGATCATACCCGAGTTACAAATCCGGCCTTTAGGTGCTGGTTTGAAAAAAAAAAATTGCCTCAAAATTGACTTTGGCCCAATATAGGCAAATTTATAGTTGATTTCACTGAATCGATGTTCTGGATGCAATGGTGAGGTTCATTCTGGCTCTAGACACTCCCAATGACTATGATACTGCAAATTTGGGTTGAGGTGTTGAAGCAAAAATGGTCTCAAATGGCTATTTGAAGAGAAACTCTCCAAGCCCTGATACCATGTAAGAATTTCCCTTACGGAAAAATTCACCCAAGATCAAGGAACTCAAACACAAGCACAATTGTAGACCAGAAAGAGTATGATTAAAATAAAAATATGATTCAATTCAATGTGAAAGTACAGTAGGAGTGCCTATATATAAAGGCCTCTAGAATGCATAGGAATCAACAACATGACAATTCATACAACTAGGCACATGTCCACCAAGTGTGGGTTATCCTCCATTAAGCACAAGAATAAGTGTGATGATGAGAGGATAAGCCTACAAAGGTGTAGAACACAAAATAATGTTGTAGACACCATGTGTTAAAATAGGAGTTTGAATAACTATGTTCTCTACATGACAACTCAGTTAATTATGCAAACTCTAGTGTTGTAAACACCATGTGTTGAATTAGAATTGCTTACTTCTATGTTGTCAACATGACAACTCATAAAAGTATGTAAGCTCCTGAGTGTCTCGCCTAAGAAATAATAAAATAATGTAATGTAAAAAAATAATGCATTAACCTAAGTAAACTTAAGTAAAGTGTAAATTGTAAATACATATTTACACCAATAATATTAAACAACTTGTAAAATTATAATGAATTATTCATACATTAAAATGTTTAACCATTTCCAAATAGCAATTCATACAAAGATAAAAATTTCAATGAATTCACTTTATATTAAACAACTTATCAAATTATAATGAAATTTGTCTCTATAGTAACACAGAATATTTAAAAAGAAGTGCACTAACCTTTTCTATACAAAGAATGTTCAAAACCCCTTCAAATAGTGTATCTAGTGATTGAATTTGGTGTTTGCTAGCTTCCAATACCATGAAACCCATGTTTTTTGTCAGAACAGCAGAACAGACAATAGAGAAAAATAAGAAAATATGTTACACACTATGTTAAATCTCTCTCTCTCTCTCTCTCTCTCTCTCTCTCTCTCTCTCTCTCTCTCTCTCTCTCACACACACACACACACACACACACACACACACACACACACACACACACACACACACACACACACACACACACACACACACACTCACACACACACATTAACTTTTTAACTCCTGATATATTTCTCTCTCACAAAATTATAACCTCTATCTAACTCATAATCGTTAACCCCCCCTCTCTCGGCATCTTATCTCATGCTCTTTTCCCATCCCCTTCTCTCTCCATCCTCTATCCTTTTTCCCCTACTCTCTTCCTATCCTTTCTCTCTCCCTACATCAGATACCCTACTCTCTCTCCATCCTCTACTCTTTCTCACTCTCTACCCCATCTCCCTCTCCACCTCTCTCCTTTGTTTTCTCCCTGTCCATCCTCTCTATTGAAATACAAGTCTTACAAAGTGTTTGCATGCTATGTAAGCCTTGAATTAAAAAATGTTTTACATTGCATGCAAACCCGCTATTCAACACACATGCTATATAAAGCATTGGATTAAGCCAAGCCTAAGGCTTGGATTTTCCTTGGGGATCCAACCTAAAGGTTTGGAGGCTCTAAACTGGTATTAGATGTGTTCTACAGCAAGCATACAAAAAATACTTGAGTTTTCTTATGTACTCTCCTTCATGTTTCCTTATGGTTGAGTATTGATAAAATCAGGTTACATGATATTATAGATCTCTATGTTAGTTATATAACCATATAATTGTTTCTAATTCATACTATTTCAAGCCTTCAACTATAATTTATTTTGAAAGTATGTTCATTTTCTCTCAAAACTCAGCATGCACTAAATTGGGTATAGATTTTAGCTAGGTCATCAAATTTTGCAACAAGTTAGTTTTTTAGAAACATGACTCTATTCTATACACTTTGAAAAAAAATGTTTTGATTTTAGATTAGTTTTCAATCATTTCTAGGGGGAACACACAGAAATTTCATATTTTTGAGATGTGCCCACTTACAAAATTCATTAAAAAAAATACACATTATAAAATTACCTGAAAAATATGGGATAAACTACACACTGTTAGGTAACTTTTGACTAGAGCAATTAAAAGATTTCAAAAAAAAAATTACACACTTTTAGCGGGGCCACAGTTTGAACTATGTTATGCTTTTTTTGAAAAAATAATACCTCTTTCTATGGCCCCCTTTTTTTAGGGCCTAAAAGTAAACCATTTTGGAAAAAAAAGTTAGTAGTGTAGAAACTAGATTCAAAGGAATACTACTTTTTTTGTCATGTCTTAGAATTTTGAGCATAACAATCTTCAAATTCTTGTAGAATTTCAGAAATTTCTGATTTTAGAAAAAAAAAAAGAAAAAAAAGTGGCCACTTATACCCCACTTTTGGTTCCACAACTTTGTGCAGATACCCTTAAGTATTGTGGCTATTGAAGATTTGTATTTAGAGAAAAATGATATTAAAACAACTTGTCTTCATGGCTACTTGGATGAATAAATATATGTCATAGCCACATGGATTTGAGGTCAAAGGTAAGGAGATCGTAGTGTGCATATTGAAGAAAAATTTGCATGGCCTAAAGAAAGAACCTCAGTAATGGTATCTTAAATTTGATAGTTTTGTGCATAAGCATGGTTACACTATGTGTCACTCAAACCATTGTGTTTACTTTAAGAGTTTGGATGATCACAACTACATTGTTTGATGTTTATATGTTCATGATATGCTTGAAGTTGGGTCTAACATGGCTTACATCAAGGCATTAAAACAAAAGTTAGCCCTTTCATTTCCTATAAAGGATTTGACGGTAGCAAAAAAACTCCTTGGTATGAAAACTTGCAAACATGAGAACAAAAAATTGGACATATCCTAGGCCAATTATATTGGCAAGGTGTTACAACATTTCTTTGTGGAGAATATTAAAGATGTCAACACACCTTTGCCTAGCTATTTGAAATTGACTAAGGAGATGTGTCCAAAGACATAACAGGAAGATAAAATATCCAACGTACCTTATGCTTTAGTTGTAGGAAGTTGAATGTATGATATGATATACACTAGGCCATGTATTACACATATGATGAGGTTTGTTATTAGGTATATGATTTATCATGGGATTGAGCATTGGAATTTAGTCAAATGGATTCTCAAATATTTGAGAGGAACTTCTAGTAAATGTTTACATTTTGGGGGCTCTACTAATGATTTACAAAGCTATGTTGACTTAGATTTGGGAGGGGATTTTGATACTAGGGGGAGTAATATACGATATGTATTTACTATTGGTGAGACAAAAGTGGTTTGGATTTCTTAGTTGTAGAAGGTAAATTCTTTGTTTACTATTGAGGCCGGGTATACTTCTACTAGTGAGGCAACTAAGGAGATGATCTAGCTTTAATTCTTCATGGAAGAATTGGGACACCAAAAAGGGGACAATTATTCATTTACAGATAGCTATAGTATTATTCTTCTTGCAAAGAATTTTGTTCTCCAAGTGAGTGCACCAAGATGGTGTACAAAAAGGGGGGTATAAGTGGATGCCTTTTTTCTAAAATTAGGTAAATTTGAACTTGGATGAGACATTTGAGGTTCACCAACTCAAAATGACAATATGTGTAAAATATATATGTTGTAGTTCTTTGAATCTACTTTCTAAACTACTAGAGTTTTTACAAAATGGATAAGATTAGGTGGGTCAAACCTTGTGCACATGAAAAATAGTTCTTGAATTTTTTACACAACATAACATAGCAGTTTTCAAGTGAAGCAAAAAAGATATATTTATATTTAGTATTTTGTATAACCCTTTGATCTGATGATAATTGATAGTCATATCTAAAATTTGTGTATTTTTTTGCAATTTTCTTATGAGTATTTTTTTATATTAATTATTGAACTGACTACATCATGAAATTTTGGTATGTGTTTATGTGTTGAGCATAACTTGCATCAAAATAATTGAAAGTGGAAACTTTATTTAAAAAAGTGTATAGAATCAAGTGTACAATAATAATATATAATTTATTTTGAATTTGCTTAAGTATATCAAAATTTATTAAAAAAGGTAGACATATGTCTATGAGGAATGTGAAGGCATTGGTAAAAGTTATTAAACTTTACATTGTTAATATTGTCCAAAAATAGAAAAAAATTATATGGTTAGAAAGCTAAGAAGACATCTTATATTATGGTAGTAATTTTAGAGATACCCACTTCACCATTAGCAAACTTGATAAAGGAAAATATGAGAATTCATTTTATAAGATGAAAAATGTATGAACGAAAAAAAATGCAGGGAAAATAGTCTCCCAAGCCTTTGGGTTGTTTCCCTATGCTATTACCAAGCCATAATCCAGTCAGGTTTCTAAGATTCAAATAACCCGATCAGGTTATGAAAATGAAAAGGAACATTCAAAACCCAATTGGATTATTAAAAACCTGATTAGGTTTTGAAGAAGTACAAATTACTTGTTCAAAACCCAATCGGGTTTTGAAGAACTAAAAGCACGCTTTACTCTGAAGGCCATAGCTTTCACATATAGAGTCTAATTGACTCTATTCAAAATGCATTGGAAATATATTGAAGATCTCTACAAAATGATGTTGATAAATCAATCGTATCTCATAAAAATTGTATTTGAAATTAATTTGAATTAAGCATAATCTAAAATAGGTAGTCATTATTTTCCAAATGTGTAATCAATAGGTAAAGACAAATGGTAACGTATTTTTAATCCTCTCTCAAACACATGTACACACAATCACTCACTAACTGAATAACTCCTAAGACATATCTCTTACTAACTCCTAACCTCTCTCTCTCTCTCTCTCTCTCTCTCTCTCTCTCTCTCTCTCTCTCTCTCTCTCTCTCTCTCTCTCTCTCTCTCTACAAAGTTCCCATTTAATGGATTAGAGGTTAGGGAGAGAGAGGAGGGTTATTACAGGTTAGAGAGATGGATAAGGAGTTAGAGAGAGGTTTGAGAGATATAAAGAGAGTAGGGGTAGGAAGAGAGAGAGAGGGGATATGATAAGATATATTGAGAGAGAGATGGAGAGAGTGATAAAGTGATAGGGGATAAGATGGAGAGAGTAAAAAATGTGGAGAGAATGGGATAGGATGGAGAGAGAGAGAGAGAGAGAGAGAGTGGGTGGATAAGATATATATATATATAGAGAGAGAGAGAGAGAAGGGGAAGAGAGGGGGGGGTAATCATATGGGGAGAGAGAGGGAGAGGGAGAGAGAGCAGGTGGGATGGAGAGAGATATTAGGGGTTGGGATGGTGTGTGTGTTTGTGTGTGTGTGCATGTGGGCATGTGCGCATGCATGTGTGTGCATGTGCGTACATGCATACATGCATGTGTGTGTGTGTGTGTGTGTGTGTGTGTGTGTGTGTGTGTGTGTGTGTGTGTGTGTGTGAGAGAGAGAGAGAGATTAGGGGTTAGTGAGGGAGGGGGTAGGTCTTAGTCAAAGAGGGGGTAGATGTTAGTTAGAGAGACAAAATTTATGGATTAAACATTATATAGAGGGAGTGTTTAGGAGTTAGTGAGATAATAAGATACATTAAGAGTTATTAAGATAGAGAGGGAGATATTTTGACTTAGTAAGAGAGTGATTTTAGGAGTTAATGTGCATGAGTGTCTATGTGTGTGTGAGAGAGAGAGAGAGGGGGGGTTAAGGATTATGAGTTAGAAACATGTTATAATTTTGTGAGAGAGAAATATATCAGGAGTTATAGAGTTAATGTGTGTGTATGAGAGAGAGAGAGAGAGAGAGAGAGAGAGAGAGAGAGAGAGAGAGAGAGAGAGAGAGAGAGGTTTGGAGATGTGAGAATGAGAGAGGATAATAGTTAGTAAGAGAGTGAGAGAGATTAGGAGTTAGTGAGTGATTTTTGTGTGAGAGAGGGAGAGAGGTGATAGAAAGATAAAAACTATGATAGTACGCTTGCCTACCTATTCACTCCATGTTTGGAAAATAATGACTACTTATTTTAGACCATGATTGATTATAATGGATGGAAAATAAAATTTTGATTTCCTACTATTATTTTAGTTGCATTATTTTGTAGATCTCTTCAATATCTTTCCAAAACAGTTTGAACAAATTTAATCAAAGTCTAGATGTGAAAGTTATGGCTTCTGGAGTGGAGCCTATTTTTACTTCCTCAAAACCTGATTGGGTTTTGCATAACTTGATTGGGTTTTGAAGAGGTTTTTCATCCTAGAAACCTGATTGGGTTTTAAAACCCAATTGGGTTTTAATTTTTATGAATTTTTTCTAGGCTTGGCAACCAAACCTAGCTGCTTTTTAAAATTTCATATAACCCAATCAAGTTATTGACATTTCAAGTTCTTATTTTTGGGACATCCCCTAAATTGTACACTATCTTGGTGCACACACTCCTCCACTAGAAGAGAAAACATGTACAATTATGATACCATTTAATTTGATTAATTCTAGATGATAGATAATTAAATCTAGAAAAGATACATAGAAATGATAAGCTAGCAGATATATTTACAAAGAGACTGACAGGCAAGAAGTTGAGCTCCTCTTCATCTATGGTTGGTCTTCTAGACTTAACAGAATAAAAGATCAACAAAGTCTAGGTTGGTTTTACATTCCAATAGGAGCTGCAGATTTAAGAGTTCTATGACCATTCTCCAAGTGGGAGGTTATTTTTGTGGAGCCTGATTAGTCTCCAAGTGGGAGATTATTCTTATGTGGAGCCTAATCAGATACATAGGTTAATTTTTTATGGTTTCCTCCAAATTTTTCTATGGGAGTTTAGGGGTAGTGTCCCCAAGATATGGTTAAGGGATAGCACCCCTTGTAGATTCTTGTAATAGAGCCCCAAGTGTGCTCCCAATTGCAGTAGAGGATAGGGTCAAGGGGTAGTGCCCCCATGGGATAGCTCTCTCTCTCTCTCTCTCTCTCTCTCTCTCTCTCTCTCTCTCTCTCTCTCTCTCTCTCTCTCCCTTCCTCTCTCTCCGATAAATCTCTCTTTATTTATATCTTTATCTCTCTCCATCATAACCCTCCCTTCCCTCCTTCTCTCCTTCCTCCCTTCCTATCCCTCTCTATCTCTCACATTTGTAAATTTATTAAGTAAAGCACATGCCCTATAGCATAAATTCTCTATAGTGCATGCATGTTATTATTTATATAGAATGCATGTGTTATATTGGGATCATGATATAGGGAAAATGTGCTTCATAATGTATTATAATTCACCAATCCTAAGGCTTGGATTATCCTTGGAGATCCAACCCAAAGGCTTGGTGGTCTCAACAAGATTTGAGACTTTTTTTTCAATAAACATACCAAAAATGCTTTATTTTTTTGCGTACCATCCATCAAGTTTCGTCATGGTTGAATATTGAGAAAATCAAGTTATATGATATTGTAGATCTTTGTGCTAGCTATCT
Organism: Cupressus sempervirens; assembly: GCA_028749045.1. Taxonomy (NCBI): domain Eukaryota; kingdom Viridiplantae; phylum Streptophyta; class Pinopsida; order Cupressales; family Cupressaceae; genus Cupressus; species Cupressus sempervirens. The sequence goes on along the minus strand of CM053784.1, from coordinate 35,852,448 downwards.
AATCATATAATTTGTTTTGTACTTAGACTATTTTAAGCCTTTCAACTGTAATTTTTTTAAAATTGTATGCCATTTTTTTTTGTCAAAAAACAACATTTAGTATTTTTGAGTTAGATTTTGGATCGTTCATCGAATTTTGCAACATGTTAGCTTTTGAGAAACTACACTTCATTCTACGCACTTTTAAAATAAAAGTTATTTTTCCAAAATTATTTTTTGATAATTTTTAGTGGGTTCACACATATATTTCAAGTTTTTTGGGATGTGTCCACTTACAAAATTCCTAAAAAATAAAATATACATTAAAAACTATCTACCAAAATATTTGGGATAAACTACACATTGCTAGGTAACTTCTAACTAGAGTGATTAAATAGTTTCAAAAAAAAGGTTAGCATTTTAAGGGGAGCACACCTAACACTATGTTATGTTTTTAATGAAAAAATAGTACCACTTTGTGTGCTTCCCCTTTTTAAGGGCCTTTAACTCCACCATTTAACAAAAAATAGTAGTAGTTTAGAAAATAGATTCAAAGGACTACTACTTTTGTTTTTGTTGCATCTTGAAATTTTGAGATTAACTATCTTCAAATTCTCATTGAAATTGCTGATTTAGGGGGGGGGGGGGGGGGGGGGAATGGCATCTTAAGCCCCCCTTTTGGTACCACATCTTTTTGCACTTATGCAAAAATAAAAGTAATAATAATAATCCCCTTTGTTAAGGATAAAATATCAATGATACCTAGGGCTAAGTGTCTCTAATGATTTATCACTCATCGATGCAAATGAAAGAGAGAGGGATAATAGTTAATGATTCTACCTATCATCCCACTACTTTGGTAGAATCCATATTGTCGACCAAATCCATCCTTCACACCTCAATAGTAGAGGTCTTGACATAAGAAATAGGCTACAAATTTTCTTTTGTAGAATGACACAAAATATAGGAGAGTGAAGATAGATCCACCCATCAATAGTAGCATTATTTTTGGGTGAGTGGAGAACCCCCTCTTTCACAATGCAGAATCAAAAATCCCTCACCTCTAAAAACATTAAAAAAAATCCTACAATGAGTGGTGGGGATAAGGAGCCAAGGGCATCAGACATAGTCTCAACACCCTTAGTAGCACCCAACACCACCAAAGTTTGCATTGTGAAAGAGGGACATAGATGCATATGTGCTAGATTAAAATCATGATTTGGGTAGGAAACCACAACAACAACATCATTTACCTTGGTGTTAAAAATTTTTGAAATAAATTATGTCAATTTGTGTGCATGTAGTTAATTTTTTTAAAATTTCACACAATGTGTAGAGTATTCAATAAAATTAACATCTTATTAAGATTAATTTTTTTTACTAAAGATGATATGATATTTGATGGTTTAAGCCTTACAATACCTAGAATAGGCCTAAATTTTAGATTTTATTATGTTGAATTATTTAGGATTTTCTTAATACTTTCTCCAATCATGACTTTACACATAAGAATAAGCTTACATTTGTAGGCTTCTAACTACACATTTCACCTTTGAATTACAAATATGCATAAAGTATAATTTTTCTTCTTTATTAAACTACACTATACATAATGACATATAATATTGGTATGCATTCTTTATATACTTATTGTTCTACCTATAATTTTTGGTATTTATACCTTACTAATAACTAACACAGTATGGATTACTGACAAAGATGTTAGATTTATATCTATTTCTTAATGGCCTAGTTAGAATTTTGTGAGTTCTAAAAAAAATGATAAATAAGTATATATTTGTCAAAGTTTATAAGAATAGTGGACCAAAATTAGCATGCAATATCCATGTGATCTTAATAGAAACACATCATAAGGCTTACAAAATTTAAACTTTAAGAGATGATATCTTCTGTTGCCATACACTCATGCATTCATTCATTTTGATCATTAAATATTGTCATTAGGATTCTAAAATACACAAGATACTTGGTAAATTCTTCAATGAGATTCTTAAAAATAATTGAGAATATTGAATAGATAATCAAAATCACCAACACAAAATAAATATGAAGCACTTTAAAACAAGATTGTAAAACTTGGCATATAATCCAACAATGCTTTATCTCTATGTGATAGATAGTCAACCTACCATCTAGATTCATCTTTTTCTACTAGATGTTATATCTCATGCCTTGAGTGCCTATATGCAAAACAAGGATTGTACTAAGAGTTTACAAAGTATGTTATGTGTAGAGGAAATCTTTTAATTTCCTTAATAGCGAATCAAACACCTTTACATTGACCATGTAATATTAAAGACACAATGCAAAACCTATGGTGTGTGTGTGTGTGTGTGCGCGCGCGCGCGCTCGTGTGTTCAAGTCACACTAGAGCCAAAGCATGTATTCTTTCAATCAAATAACTCCTAATAACTTAGGATCAGTTGTAACTAACATAATATACTATCAATATGTTTGGTGCATAAACTAACAAGCATGATCAAATTTTAATAGATATAATTCAAGAAAATAGATTATAAATGATAAAATGTGATCAAGTTAGGTCAAATGGAACCAAATATGTAAATGATGGTACCATACACCTACTTTGATAAAAAATGAAAATCATGAAAACTAAATAAATATATCTTTCCAATTAAATAATAAAACACTTTTTTTAACACCAATATGATATGGATAATTATGTGTGCCAAAGGAACTTTATAGAATAAAAAGTAATTACATTTTTTAAGTTGTTGAGCTTTATGGGTTAAAACATGAGTTCTCATTTTAGATGTCCAAGTTCAATTCCTTATAGAGATGGGACTCTAAATTGACACTATTGCTCTTCAATATAAAGTGGTTTCTATATAAGAATAGAATTATAAATCCTCACTCTTAATCTTTTATAAATGAATTCTAAACTAGTTTTTGCTAAGAAAAATTGTATTTATTAATACTCATTTAAGCAAGTTATTTATAATGGATATGCAATTAAGAGGAGTAGCAATCTTATGCCTAGCCCTACCCAGCCTCACAAGCTCCCCTACTAAATAGATTTAAAAGTGACGTGCCTTGTATAGAGACACACACTACTCTTTGACAGTTATACGTTAGGGTTTCTAGGATTACAAAATTTCAAGAAATTAGGTCACCCAACATGATGGGAAATGACTTTTTCAGTAGAGCAAATGATGGTTGTCGTTTAACGGCTCAAAGGATTCAACGAATCTAAAAATCATTTCATCCCACGCTCGGACATGAACCTGCTAAATCATCATTGCTCTATTGCTAAATTTACCACGGCAATGGAATCTCTGATAAGAAATCTCAGTTAAATATAACATGTTTCTGCTGCCATACTATACTTGGTCAATGATGCAGAAATTTTGCTCCAATCTGATTTGTCATGGGAGTCTGAATAAAAGAAGGAAAGATTCGGTGGAAGTTGGTGAACAAACCAAGTTTAAGAGAAGGATCTTCAGGCTTTTGTTATCGCCCCCCCTTTTTTGTGCTAAACTTACGTTCTTTTACAGTTATATTTTGAATCAGATTGGTTGAACACGAAAACTGGGATTAAACAATATTTGTTTTAGAGGAAAGGTCATAAGTTTACGTCACCACAAATTCAGTTCTTACATACATTTGTGAAAAATAATAATAATAATCATCTCACTGTGGGAATACGGAAGTCATTATTTTGGATCAATTATTTTGTTCCCTAGTTTATCTGATTGAAGAGGAAAAAGAGGGTGACTTTAAAAAAGCGGCTGATTCTCTTATGGTTTTGTAGTTGACAAGGACTGTAAGTGATTACAAACGAAGACCAAGTGTGGAGTTCTACTGTGATGAACGTAATCTTGTTATATTCTATTTAATATTGATTGACTATGGGCCACTTGCATGTTTCTAGGCTTTTCGATATGCAAATCTACATTGACATTTTGTGTATTTGTTGATTATTTCATTTAGAAAATTGCCTGAGGATAATGAATTTATTTATTTTAACAACATTTTGGTCATTTTAGTTATTTTTTCATACATCCATTCAATTTTTACCGGTTTATGTCAAAATTTTCTATTAGTAAAAGTAGGGATGGAATAATATCTAATGAGATTATGAGTGACATAGCAATAGGTACTAATAATTGCTGGTTATCCATTATATGTGATGAGCATGTATCTTTAGCAAGAAGACAATTAACATTGATTTATATCGAGTGGTCAAATAGGAGCTATGGAGTAGAACATATACTAATTAGTAATATCATATCTCCATTATCTATAAAACAAATTTCTTCAATAAAATTCTAAGGAAATGATTATATTAATAATTATAGGTCCAACATCTATAGAAAAGAAAAATATCTTTTAAAAGTAAGTAAAAAGCTAGCAAGTATAGAAAAACTATAGTTAAAGTTTGTTGCTACAACAACTAAAATAGGTTAGTCCCTCCATAAGCCACTACTATAGATCATCCACACATATGAAAAAAAAAAAAGAGTGGTTAAGAACTAGTCTATCATGGATGCATAAAGCTCTCTACTTCAAATAAAAAATCTAATTCTCAAATTTTTAACAAAAATAAAAATAAACATTTTGATTTGAAACTTCAAGAAGAGATTATCTCACCTTGCCTTGGATATCTAAAAACTCTTCCTCTTCTCATTCTACCCCCTTTGGTTGCATCCACCACTTTATTTTTTGTTCTTTACAAGTTAAAAATTCACAATCCTCTCCGCACTTTAATTCTCACATGTTCTTACTCCATTCTTTAAACCACATACTCAATGCTCCAATCTAGATCCAACTCTTCAATATCCTATAATGGATGACCTTGGGAATTGAATATTGTTAAAAGAGATGTCTGCATGTTTCACATTCTTTGAATCATCTACTAGTATCCCTTTTCATTTGACCAAATTCATATGTTATGTTCCTTGTACTTCTACCAATACAATTGTTCAGTATCTCCTCTATAATTGAAGTAGTTGCTAGAGTACTCCACTACGCTTATGTGACTACATCTTTATTGCCTCCATGATATTCTATTAGATCTAAAATGTTAAATACTAGTGAAATATTTAACTCAATGGAAAACTCTACTTCATAAGAATTTCTAGAATCGTACTTTTTCAAGATCTTGCATGGTCCAAACTTTTTTGTTTTCATCTTATTATATGTACCCACTGAAAAATGCTTCTTCCTGAAATGAACCATGACTTCATCCCCAAACTAAAATTCCTTATACCTACTTTTCATCTATCTTAGCCTTATACTGTGTATTCATCCTTGTGATATGCTTCCTCTCCTCCTTGTGGATGTTCTTCAAATGTTCTAAAAAATTATCTACTATAGCACTACTTATCTCTCCTTCCAACTTCCTCGACTCAAAAGAATTTCAAGGACTACTCCCATATATAATCTAGAATGGTGATTTACCAGTACTCCCATTGATAGAATTATTATATGCAAATCTTTTCTATTGTAAAATTAGATCCCATCCTTTTGGTTGATCTCCAACTAAACATCTCAAAAAGTTTCCCAAACTCTAATTCACACCTATGTTTGTCCATCAGTTTGTGAATGATGTGATGAGCTCAACATTAAAAATTTATTCAACTTCTTCCACAATTTATGCCATAAATACCAATCAAACTTGGTATCATGATCTAAAATTATACTTTTTTGAAGACCATGTATTCTCACCACCTCATTGAAAAATAACTCTACCACATGAACAACATCACTTGTCTTCTTGTAGGGAATGAGATGTGGCATTTTTGAAAATTCGTCAACCACCACTAATATTGAATCATGCCCTCAATGGGTCCTTCGTAAACCAAAAATGAAATCCATATGACATTCTCCTATGACTTCTTTGGTTTTCTTCACTCATTTTTCCATCTGACATAATTTGCAACTTTGTACAATCTTCTTAGCATCTTGCTATAATTTTGGCTAGTAATAATTCTCAACAACGAAAGAAATTGTTTTATCTCTACCAAAATGTCCATCAAATCCTCCATGATGCTTCTCCTTGATTATTACATTCCCTCTCAAAGAACTTCTTGGAATGCACAATTGACTTCCTTTGAAAAATATACCATCTTAGATTATGAAATCCAACCACTTCATCCTTTCATTAAGTGTAACATGTTATTTACAAGATTTCCAAGCTTCACCAAAATCATGATCCTCAAGATAAAAATTCTTAAGTTCCTTGAACTCAACCACCACAACCTATATCTCTATTAGCAAAAGTTGTCTTATGTTGAGAGAATCTACAACTCTATTAGACTTCCCACTCCTAGATTTTCAAAAAAATGTACAGCCAAACTCACTTCAAATGCCTTTGGTTTAAATTTTCTCGGCAATTGAAATATTATAGAGCTTGATGATCAGTATACAAAAAAACTCCTTAAGAAGAAGATAGTGTCTCTGCTTCTTCAATGCCTAGACTATAGTATAAAATTCTTGATCATAAATAGAATACTTTATTTTGGTATTATTTATCTTCTCACTGAAATAAGCAACACATCTATCTTCTTGACTCAAGATAGCTCCTATTGTAGTACCACTAGCATCACAGTCTACTTTAAATACCTTATTAAAATATGGAAGTGTTAAAATAGGTTGTTATGTCACTTTCTATTTCAACAAATTGAAACTCTTATCTACTCCTATAGTCTACTTAAACTCTTTTCTATCCCCTCTCATTATTTTAGTCAAGAGTCCACAATATAGCTAAAACATCTAATAAATATTTTTGTAAAAGTTAGTCCATAAAAATATCTTACCTCTATAACACTTGTTGGAGTAGTCCATTCAAGGATAGCCTTCACTTTCTCAAGGTCCATTTAAGACCTTATGCTAAAACTACAAATCTCAAGTACACTAGCTCCTTCTTCATAGAACTAAATTTCTTCAGATTTGTTAGTAGCTTTCAATCCTCAAATTCTCAAACACATTATGTATATGTATTATATGCTCCTCCAATGTCTTGATAAAGATAAAAATATCATCTAGGTAAGCAATGAAAAACTTACCAAAAAACTCCTTAATACCTCATTCATGAGCCATGTGAAAGTTCTTGGTGAATTGGTTATCCCAAAAGGCATAACTAACCACTCATACAATCATTCTCTTATCTTGAAGGAATTTTTCCATTCATCCCCTTCTTTGATCTGAATCCGATGTCACCCACTCTTCAAATCTATCTTTTTGAAATACATAGATCTACTCAAATAGTCCATAATATCATCCATCCATGCCAATGGAAATGTGTACTTGATTGTGATCTTGTTGATAGCTTGAGAATTTCTAAGCATACCCCATTCTGCATTCTATTTTGGTGCTAATATTGGGTAAGTGCACCAAGTTGTGGTGCCAAAAGAGGGGCATAAGTCGACACCTTTTTTTTGAAATCAGCAATTTCTGAATTTCAACAAGAATTTGAAGATAGTTACGCTCAAAATTTTAAGATATAACAAAAACAAAAGTAGTAGTCCTTTGAATCTAGTTTCTAAACTACTAATTTTTTCATAATGGTTTAGTTTTAGGTCCTCAAAAAAGGGGGCCATAGAAAGTGGTATTGTGTATTCCAAAAAAACATAACATAATAAAAAGTGTGGCCCCTCTAAAATGTTAAATTTTTTTTTGAAATTCTTTAATTGATCTAGTCAAGAGTTACTTAATACTATGTAGTTTATTCCATATTTTTAGGTAATTTTATAATGTGTATTTTTTTTTATGAATTTTTTAACTAGACACATCCCAAAAATGTGAAATATCTATGTGCTCACCCTAGAAATGATTGAAAACTAATCTAAATCAAAAATTCTTTTTTCCAAAGTGTCTAGAATGGAGTCTAGTTTCTAAAAAACTAAGTTGTTGCAAAATTTGATGAACGAGCTAAAATCTATAGCCCAATTAGTACATGTTAGTTTTTGACAAAAAATGAGCATACATTTAAAAGAAATTATAGATGAAAGGCTTGAAATAGTTCAAATTAAAAATAAATTATATGGTTATATAGCTAACATAGAGACCTAAAATATCATGTAACCTAATCTTATCGATGCTCAACCACAAGGAATCTTGAAGGAGAGCACACAAGAAAAATCAATCATTTTTTGTATGTTTACAGCAAAACATGTCTCAGACCAGTTTGTAGACTCCAAACCTTTGGGTTGGATCTCCAAGGCAAAAAAAGCCTTAGGCTTGGTTTAGTGAAAAGATTTGAATAGCACGTGCATCCTAAAGTGTGCACACACTATAGTGCACACACGTTATTTAAAGCTTTTTGAATTTGGGTCTCAATAGTGCATGCATGTCATAGAGCACACACACTATTGAGACCTAAATAGTGCATAGAGAAGGAAGAAGAGATGCAGAGCAAGAGAACGAGAGGGGGGATGGTTGTGTGTGTGTGTGTGTGTGTGTGTGTGTGTGAGAGAGAGAGAGAGAGAGAGAGAGTAGGGGATGGGAGAGGGGAGAGAGAGAGTAGGGGATGGGAGAGAGGAAGTGAGAGAGGGTAGGGGTGGTAGAGAGAGTACAGGATGAGAGAGAGAGGAAGTGCGAGAGAGAGTAGGGGTGGGAAAGACAGAGTATGAGATGGGAGAGAGAGAGAGAGAGAGAGAGTAGGGCACGAGAGAGAGTGTGAGTGTGAGAGAGAGAGAGAGTAAGGGATGGGGGAGAGAGTAGAGAGGGAGAGGGGGAGAGAGAGAGAGAGAGAGAGAGAGAGAGAGAGAGAGAGAGAGAGAGAGAGAGAGAGTAAGCAATGGAAGAGGGAGTGGGAGAGGGAGAGAGATAGAGGTGGGATGGGAGTGTGTGTGTGTGTGTGTGTGTGTGTGTGATCTAGAGAGTAGGGGATGAGAGAGGAGAGAGAGAGGGGGAATGGGAGTGTGTGGTGTGTGAAAGAGAGAGATTAGGAGAGGGGAGAGGGGAGAGAGAGATAGAGTAGGGGATGGAAGAGAGAGAGTAGGTGATAGGAGAGGGAGTGGGAGAGGGAGAGAGGGGGGGATGAGAATGTGTGTAAGAGAGAGAGAGAGTAGGGGACGGGAGAGAGAGGAAGTGTGAGAGAGAGAGGGCAGGGGTGGTAGAGAGAGAGTACAAGATGGGAGAGAGAGGGAGATTGAGAGTAGGGGATGGGGAGATAGAGAGAGATTATAGGATGGGAGAGAGAGAGAGAGAGAGAGAGAGATTGAGAGTAGGGGATGGGATGGGGGAGAGAGAGAGTAGGTGGTGGGAGATGGAGTGGGAGAGGGAGAGCAAGAGAGAGGAGGATGGGAGTGCATGTGTGTGAAAGAGAGAGAGTATGGAATGGAAGAGGGGGGAGAGAGAGAGAGCAAGGGATGGGAGAGAGAGAGAGAGTAGGCAGTGGCAGAGGGAGTGGGAGAGGTAGAGAGAGGTGGGATGGAAATGTGTGTGTGTGTGTGTGAGAGAGAGAGAGAGAGAGAGTAGGGGATGGGAGAGAGTGTGAAAATATGAGAGAGAGTAGGGAGTGGCAAAGAGAGAGTAGAGAGGAGAGAGTGAGAGTGAGAGAGAGAGTGTGTGAGAGAGAGAGAGAGTAGGTGGTGGGAGAGTGAGTGGGAGAGCAAGTGAGAGACAGAGTAGGGGATGGGAGAGGAGAGAGGGAGGGGGGATGGGTGTGTGTATGAAAGAGAGAGAGTAGGGAATGAGTGAGGGGAGAGAGATAGAGAGAGAGTAGAGGATGGGAGAGAAAGAGAGTAGGAAATGGGAGAGGGAGTAGGAGAGGGGGAGAGAGAGAGGGAGATGGGAGTGTATGTAAGAGAGAGAGTAGAGGATGAGAGATAGTGTGAGAGTGTGAGAAGAGTAGGGGTGGTAGAGAGAGAGTGAGAATAGGGGATGGGAGAGAGAGAGAGTAGAGAGTGAGAGAGTGTGAGAGAGAGAGAGAGAGAGACAATAGGAAGTGGGAGAGGGAGGGGAGGGAGAGAGAGGGGGGATGGGAGTGTGTGAGAGAGATCTAGAGAGTAGGGGATGGGAGAGGAGAAAAAGAGGGGGGATGGGAGTGTGTATTTGTGAAAGAGAGATTTTAGGGGATGGGAGAGGGGAGAGAGAGAGTAGGGGATGGGGGAGAGAGAGTAGGAAGTGGGAGAGGGAGTGAGAGAGGGAGAGAGAGGGGGGGAATGGAAATGTGTGTAAGAGAGATAGAGTAGGGGATGGGAGAGAGTGTGAGAGAGAGTAGGGGTGATAGAGAGAGCTTGTACGAGATGGCAGAGAGAGAGAGAGAGAGAGTAGGGAATGGGAGAGAGTGTGAGAAAGGGAGAGAGAGTAGGGGATGGCAGAGAGAGTAGAGAGGGAGAGAGAGTACCTAAGAGAGAGAGATATTAGGTGGTGGGAGAGGGAGAGAGAGGGGGGATGGGAGTATGTGTGACAAATGTAGAGAGTAGGGGATGGGAGAGGAGAGAGACAGGGTAGATGGGAGTGTGTATGTTTGTGAAAGAGAGAGAGTAGGGGATGGGAGAGAGAGAGACGGAGTAGGGGATGGGGGAGAGAGAATAGGTGGTGGGAGAGGGAGAGGGAGAGGGAGAGAGAGAGAGAGGAGGAATGCAAATGTGTGTAAGAGAGACAGAGTAGGGGATGGGAGAGAGTGTGAGAGTTTGAAAGAGAGTAGAGGGTGGCAGAGAGCTCGTACAAGATGGGAGAGAGAGAGTGAGAGTAGGGGATGGCAGAGAGTGTGAGAGAGAGTAGGGGATGAGAGAGAGAGTGTGTGTGTGAGTAAGGGATGGGAGAGAGAGAGTAGAAAGGGAGAGAGAGATAGTAGGTGGTGGGAGAGGGAGTGGGAGAGGGAGAAAGGGGGGGGATGGGAGTGTGTGTGACAAATCTAGAGAGTAGGGGATGGGAGAGAAGAAAGAGACGGGAGATGGGAGTGTGTTTATCTGTGAAAGAGAGAGAGTAGGGGATGGGAAAGGGAGAGAGAGATGGAGAATGGGAATGTGTGTAAGAGAGAGAGAGAGAGAGAGAGAGAGAGAGAGAGAGAGAGAGAATAGGTAGTAGGGGATGGGAGAGAGTGTGAGACTATGAGAGAGAGTAGGGGTTGGCAGAGAGAGAGTACAGGATGGGAGAGAGAGAGAGTGAGAGTAGGGGATGGGAGAGAGTGTGAGAGAGAGTAGGAGATGGGAGAGAGAGAGAGATAGTAGGTGGTAGGAGAGGGAGTGGGAGAGGGGGAGAGAGAGAGAAGGGGATGGGAGTGTGTTTGAGAGATCTAGAGAGTAGGGGATTGGAGAGGAGAGAGAGGGTGATTGGAGTGTGTATCTATAAAAAAAAAGAGTTTAGGGGAAGGGAGAGGGGAGAGAGAGTAGCTTGAGAGAGAGAGAGAGAGTAGCGGATGGGAGAGAGAGAGACTAGGTGGTGGGAGAGGGAGTGGGAGAGGGAGAGAGAGGGGGAATGGGAGTGTGTGTAAGAGAGAGAGTAGGGGATGGAAGAGAGTGTGAGAGAGTGAGAGAGAGTAGGGGGTGGCAAAGAGAGACAACTGGATGGGAGAGAGAGTGAGAGTAGGGGATGGGAGAGAGAGAGAGAGAGATAGTAGGCAGTGGGAGAGAGAGGGGGAGAGGGAGAGAGAGGGGGGATGGAAGTATGTGTAAGAGAGAGAGTAGGGGATGGGAGAGAGTGTGAGAGAGAGTAGGGGGATGGGAGAGAGAGTGAGAGTAGGGGATGGGAGAGAGGGTGAGAGAGAGACAGTAGGTAGTGGGAGAGGGAGTGGGAGAGGGAGCGAGAGGGGGGATAGGAGTGTGTGTGAGAGATCTAGAGAGTAGGGGATGGGAGAGGAGAGAGGATGAGAGAGAGTAGGTGGTGGGAAAGGGGGAGAGAGAGAGAGAGAGAGAGTATACTGTGGGAGAAGGAGAGTGAGAGAGAGAGAGAGTAGGGGATGGGAGAGGGGAGAAAGAGTAGGGAGAGAGAGTAGGGAATGGGAGAGGGGAGAGAGAGTAGGGAGAGAGAGAGATACTAGGGGATGGGAGGGAGAGAGTAGCTCGAGAGAGAGAGAGAGAGGGGGGGATGGGAGTGTGTGAGACAGAGTGAGTAGGGAATGGGAGAGGAGAGAGGGTGAGAGAGAGTAAGCGGCGGGAGAAGGAGAGAGAGAGTAGGGGATGGAAAAGGAGAGAGAGTGAGAGAGAGAGTAGGGGATGGGAGAGGAGGGGGAGAGAGTGAGAGAGATTAGAGGATGGGAGAGGATAGAGAGAGAGAGAGTAGGGGATGTGTGTGTGTGTGTGTCTCTGTGTGTGTGTGTGTGTGTGAGAGAGAGAGAGAGAGAGAGAGTAAGTGATGGGAGAGGGAGTAGGAAAGGGAGAGGGAGAGGGAGAGAGAGAGAGAGAGAGAGAGAGAGAGAGAGAGAGAGTAGGCGATGGGAGAGGGAGTAGGAGAGGGAGAGTAAGAGAGAGTAGGGGATGGGAGAGGAGAGAGAGACTGAGAGTAGGGTATGGGAGAGGAGAGAGAGTAGGGGATGGGGGATGGTAGGATAGGGAGAGATGTGTTTTGACATAGTGCACATGCACTTTATAGTGCATACATGTTATAGTGTGTACGCACTAAGTCAAATCACCCAAAAATGGTCAAAAAGCAAGTTTGGGTCCATTTCATCCATTCTCTACTTTTTGTCTGTTGTGCATTCTATTGTTCGGATAGAAAACATGGGTTTCAAGCTATTGGAAGTTAGCAAACACTATTTGAAAAGATTTTGAAGCTATCAAACACCAAATTCAATCATTGGATATGTTATTTGAAAACTATTTGAATACTCTTTCTATAGAAAAGGTTAGTGCAATCCTTTTTAAATATTGTTTGTTGATATATAGATACAAATTTGATTATAATTTGACATGTTGTTTAATATATATTGAATTCATTGAAATTTGTATGTTTGAATGAAATGTTATTTTGAAATGGTTAGAAATTCGGCAAGTTTTTTGATATATATTGTGTATTCATTGAAATAATTTTAATTTTTATATGTATTTGAATGATTTGTAATTTACACATTGTAAGTAATTCAGATGTTTGAATAATTTGACATGTAGAAATCATCATCATGCCAAAGAAGAAACCAAAAACTTAAACAAATGAAGATAGGGAGAGAGATTTAGAAATTAAAAGAGATAAAATTAAACTACTATGTAAACAAATAAAATTGTAAAGCAATAATAAAGAATTGATTTTCGAAGAGGATCAAGAACCACTGATACAAAGAAAAAAAGAGGAAGAATTGGAAAGACAAAGAGAATGAGTGAGACGGTTACACTCAAGAAGACAATTGAATTGTGAAGCTACACCACCTTCCAATGTTGGAGTCATATCATCCTCTCATATTAAAGAGACAATAATTTGTAGATCTGACGATCTACACACTCCATCATGTCATGTTGAAGGCACAACATCAACATATCAAGTGGGTGATATTCCATCTTTTGCATCTTATTGCCAAGGCACCTCATCTTTAGTTCAAGGTACGCAATACACTCAACCTTATTTTGATGTTCAAAATTTTGAGGGCATGGAAGAGATTATAACACCTTTTAGAATTCATTTTAGAAGACCAAAATATTTGATTGATATTAATACTAACATTTTGAAATCAATACCTAACAAGATTAGCAAGCATACTTGTCAAAGAAAAGTTAATCGTATGTGGAGATTATTCTTTGAAGAATTAAATATTATAGGTCAATGTCCATTATTTGTTGAAATGATGAAGAATTCAAAATTTAGGCCTATCATGAAGATTCTTGGGCTAAGAACGATGGATGATTCAAATGAAAAAAATATTGTAAAGAATCTAATGAGTGCTTATGACAAAGTGGGTTCTAAATCATGCACCAAAGATAGTAATATCACAAGATGAGTACTTAAATCGACAATAGTAAGTACCCAAATGAAGAAAGCTCAACTCATAAGAAAGACAAGCAAAACATTAAAAATTGGTAGAGGTACTCTAAAGAGAGTCATGCTAAGGTGTGAGAGATTGGAAGATCCAACAAAAAATGAGTTATGGGCATTTAGCGGTAGACTACCGCGAAAGGATAAAGAAATTAGTGAAGCTTTGAAATTATTGATCGAAGATTTTTGAAAAATAACACACATGTTTCCCCTAATCAAAGAGATGTTGTAAGGAGGATTGGTAGCCAAAATTGCAACTCACATGCAAAACATTTTTTGGACTCAACTCAAACACAATTTTTTGTAAAATTTATTGGTATGTATCCTCAAATTTGAATAAGTCAAAGATTTTTTGAGATGGGTAAACCTTTTTATGTCAAGATAAATTACACATGCACAACTTGTTGTTGTGGGATATATATTTAATTTTCTAACCATTTTGATGTTTTTAGGCATATATGTCAGTTTTTGCATTCTAAGTTTATTTTATAGGATTGTGACATGAATGAGCCACCAAGCTCTTCAAGGGAATTCATATCCAACATTTTATGTGAAATAGGGGACAACTAAAAATTTTACAAGACATCATGCTTGGATGGTACATGTTTATTTTTTGGTTCTTTGCAACTTTTATCAACTTGTGAACATATGGATAGTACACATGCAGTTGAAAATGAAATAGTAGATTACAAAAAATTTAAGATAGTGACATATGCACTAAAAGATGGGAAATAGGGTAAAAGATTTGATTTAGTCATTGAAAATTTTTCACTGTATGAGTTCATTGAAGATTTTTCATGAAAATATTATTTATGAGTATACAAGGCATACACATAGAGCTTGATGGCTAGATTTGCAATTCAAGTTGTGCAAGGATATGTTTCCACTAGATATCATTGTTTCGGTTGTAGACTTCATAGAGAACTACACACTACAACCACAAAATGAGGTGCAAGCAAAGTATTATACTTCTCAACAAGTTTTCATATTTGTTCACATAACATTTATGCATTCACCTACATGACAAGAAGATTCATGCATTCATCTTGTTCAGAGTTGTGAGTGAATTGAAAGGGTATTTTCTACAAAACCCTTGGTTTCTTGTTAAAATAGTGAGGCTTTTATTATTTGGGAATTTGATGAATGGTAATACTTTGCGAGTTTGATAATATTATGTCTTAAGAGGTCTAGAAAGACTTTTTTAGGTTGGGGAGTCTTGGAGATTAGTGGAGGATAGGTAATTTTGTTGGGATAGGCTAATTAGGCCTAAATGCATGTGCAATCAGCAGTAGAAAGGTTCACTAGTCAAGAGGTGAAGGTTTGAGATTGATATGGGCTTTATAACTCCCAAAAGAGTATTTGAAAAGATAACTATTTACCAGGTTGTTTGGAAACATTTCATGGAAGTTGCAGATTTCTATCTGACAGGGCTACTAGGTAGGCCTAGGAGGGCTAAAGTGTGAAATTGTGAAAGATGAGTTGGTTGGAGTTGGTGAAGAGTTGGATCATGGTAAATAGGCCTTTAAAAGGTTATCCAAGGTGTTAGGGTTAGTTTGGGAAGCTTGATTAGATATTTGGTATGTTGGAGGCACTAGGTACACTAGGTGCACTAGGTAACCCAGGAGAGTATTGGAGTTTGAATAGATTGGATTGAGATAATGAGATGATGAACTCATGAGCATGGTTGAGGAAGTAATCTACCAAGTCAGATAACTCTATTTAATCTTTGAGTAGGACTAATTCATTGAGTTGATTCCAAGTTATGTTGTTGAATCTTCAAGTTGAGTTAGTCTATTTAAGGTGATAGTGGAGGTCTCTACATCATATATGTTCTTGAGGAAACCTATTAGGGACAACCTAGTGGGAGCCAAAACCACATTATATTTGTACTATAAAAAAGTACTCCGAATTTTTTATTTTAAATAGAAAATAAATCAATCCACTTACATCTAAAGGCATATGACCCAATTTATGGACATGCTATGTAGAGCACATTTCTTACAATAAATCTTAGATTTTTCCTTTAATGGGTTCACTAATATAATCTTGATTACAAGAGAGTGGACATAATATCCACTACAACCAAGAAGATAAACATCTCAAATACCAAGACAAATACAATGAAGCACAACTTCTACTTATTCATAAAATTCATACAATATATTTCCTTTGCACATCCTTTGCATACTTAGCATACTTTCAATTATAAAAAGGTTATCTCATTTATACATGTTACAAAGATTAAACATAAACTAGGTTGGCTAATGCCTATTACAATAAAAGATATAAATATTATGTTTAACCAGTAATATTATCCAAATCAATTCATCCAAGACTTGGACAGGACCCAAATGAGCATGCAATGGTATCACTAAAGTAGCACCAAGAATCACAACTTATTGCTTCATCAAATTAGTTATACCCTAAATAAATAAACACAAAAAAACCATCAAATAAATAAAAATTTAGTCTCTTCAATCATTTTGAACCATTAACATGATCTAAGAACACTAACAAGAAGCATGAATACCATTTAGAGCCTTCATATCATCACTAACTCAAATCTCAAATCATTTTCAACACTAATCAACAAGAACACTAAAATATTGAACTCAATCATAACAAAAGATAGATTATTATACTCTATCTCATGAAGAACACTAGCTAAGAAACAATGATAATTCCAATACAAACACTAGCATAAAATGCTATCATATTTCATTTTTTTTCACATTTTTCCATACCATCAAGAAAATAAATTGAATATTAGGATACCCATTTCGCTTCTCTATAACATATCAAAAGATGAGGTATGGTTGTTTTGGACCAAGTCTCTACTGTTACACTATGGGCTACTTTTTAGGAATAAAAATGACTAATATAGGTGATTTTTCAATGAAAAAAATATTTTCATATTTCTTAGAAGGTTATAAAGGTCCTTAGGGTCATTAGGCTAAGTTTTAGGCATCTAGGAGTTAAGATGTCAAAAATTACAAAAAATTGCAAAAGTTGTCAAGCAAAATTCAAAAATGCTTGCAACTTTGCAGGAGTTTGGGAATTGGTGATGGTTTGAACATTTAAAAATAAGTTATTTTAGTTTTTTCAAACCTTTTCTAATTTTTAGAATTGGAATCAAGTGAAAAATGTAAAAATTGCACTTTTTGTGCAAAGTTGCATTGTTGAAAGTTGTAAAAGTTGCTCAAATTTGCAACTTGGTGGAAAAAGGGTCATGGGATAGAATTGTTTGTTTTGTTAGGTCCAAGTGGCTAGGTAATCCCTATCCCCAACCTCATCCCATCCCATTGAGTTCTCAAACATTCTCAGGCATGCTGACCTGAAATGTCCCTAAGGGTCACTAAATTCCATAGGGCAACAATCTTTGACGAGGCATATCTCAAAGCTCGTGTGAGGTATGGATGAAATCCTAGTTCCTATAAGACCATGTTGGAAAGACATACAATATCCTCTCTCACTTTTTGGAGATCACTCCATTTTAATTTTGTAATGCCATCTTGGGTGATGCTGAAACTTGAAGTGTTGGCTAGTACAAAGTTGCCAACTGCCAAATCTCTCTCACCTTTTGTCGTGGGATTGAACTGTCTATTCTGTTAGGTCTAAGTGGTCAGTTAAACTCTATCTCCAACCTCATCCCATCCTATTTAGTGCTCAAACATTCTCGGGCATACCAAACTGAAATGTCCCTAAGGGTCACTAAATGACATAGGGAAGCGATCTTTGACGGAGCATATCTCAAAGCTCGTGCGAGGTATGGATGTGATTCTATTTCCTATAGGACCATGTTGCAAAGACCTGTAGTAACCTCTCTCACTTTTTGGATATCTTACTCCATTTTGACTTTGTGATGCCATCTTGGGTGATGCTAAAACTTGTAGTGTAGGCTAGTACAAAGTTGCCAACTGCCAAATCTCTCTCACCTTTCATCATGGGATCAAACTATATGTTCCATTAACTCAAAGTGGCCAAGTAAACTCTCTCCCCAATCTTGTCTTGTCTTTTTGAGAACTTGAATTTTCTCGAGCATGCCAAACCAAAACATCCCTAAGGGTCACTAAATGTCATAGGGCAACGATCTTTGATGGGGCATATCTCAGAGCTCGTGCTAGGTATGGATGTGATTCTAGTTCCTATAGGACCATGTTGTAGAGACCTATAGTAACCTTTCTCACTTTCTGGAGATTGCACTCTATTTTGATTTTGTGATGCCATCTTGGGTGATGTTGAAACTTGTAGTATTGGCCAGTACAAAGTTTCCAATTGCCAAATATCTCTCACCTTTCATTGTGGGACCAAACTGTCTATTTCGTTAGCTCTAAGTGGCCAGGTAAACTCTATCCCCAACCTTGTCCCATCTTATTGAGCACTCAAATGTTCTTGGGCATGCCGAACCAAAACATCCCTAAGGGTCACTAAATGCCATAGGGTAGTGATCTTTGATGGAGCATATCTCAGAGCTCGTGTAAGGTATGGATGTGATTCTAGTTCCTATAGGACCATGTTGCAGAGACCTACAGTAACCTCTCTTTCTTTTTAGAGATCATACTCCATTTTAATTTTGCGATGCCATCTCGGGTGATGCTAAAACTTGTAGTGTTGGTCAGTACAAAGTTGTCAATTGCCAAATCTCTCTCACCTTTTGTTGTAGGATCGAACTATCTATTCTATTAGCTCTAGGTGGCCAAGTAAACCCTATCTTCAACCTCATCCCATTCGGTTGAGCACTCAAATTTTGTCGAGCACACCAAATCAAAACATCCCTAAGGGTCACTAAATGCCATAGGGAAGCGATATTTGATGAGGCATATCACAAAGCTCATGCAAGGTATTCATACAATTCTAGTTCGTATAGGATCGTGTTGTGGAGACCTACAATAACCTCTGTCATCTTTTGGAGATCATACTCCATTTTGATTTTGTGATGCCATCTTGAGTGATGTTGAAACTTGTAGTGTTGGCCAGTACAAAGTTGCCAACTACCAAATCTCTCTCACCTTTCATCTTGGGATTGAGTTTTTTATTTTGTTAGCTCTAGGTAGCTAGGTAAATCCTATCCCCAACCTTGTCCCCTCTTGTTGAGTGCTCAAACATTCTCAGGCACGCCAAGTTGAATTTTTGGAATTTAACATGGTATCAGAGCCAAACTGCAAATGTAAACAACTATTTGAATAATGGAATCTTGCAAGCATGGTGTGAAATTAGGTCAATACAGAGAGGAGGATGGTGACAGATTTGGAATAATATGTAAACACACATGCAAAACATGGAGGGAATTATATACTAAATAGATAGAATGGGAACAATGGAAGAACAGAATGAAGTCCCAATCATAGAAATGATGATCAGCCAGCATCTTTTATCAAGCATTGCCCTTCCCTTCTCAGCATATGTTGACATAATGGATTGGTGGGTAAATTATGGAAAAAAAATAGAAGTGATTCAACAATAACTATTCATCATGGGGCAGACAGATCCTGTGCTAAGCAGATGTAACATGGCCAATACTAAATGCTCACAGCTTTCAAATTTTTTTAGATAAGAGAACAACAACTATAGTTTTTACTAATGAATATGGACTTGTGAAAATTATGTTGTTGAGTTACTAACAAATTCAAAGTACCATCATCTCTAATCAATCACCCGTGTTTTTGAGACACCCCCACATGGCAATTTGGTCATTGATGGGCACAAAGTTGATCTACTTCCTTCGGTAAAAAGATTAATATTGCACCTTCTTCAAATGTACTACTTCATGAATCACACATGGGATGGAAGTCTACTTTTCATTAAGCACAACTATGGAAAAGGTCTTCCCAACTCTACAAACCAAAACCCTTTCCATGTTACTCCAATTTCAACTTCTATAATTGAATGACAGGGCTTATCTCGTGCTATTATTGTTAGGATAAACCACGGACAGAAATAAAAACTACATGCAAATATAACCAATAACAAAAAAAATTAGAACACATAGAAATGAACACAAGGCACCAAGATTTAACGTGGTTCACCCAATCCCTGGGCTACGCCACCAAACAGCAAGTCTGATCTTATTACAATCCAGTGATTACAACCTGATTACAATCCGTAATCCCTTAAAGCTCAATATCGCCGCAAGAACCAATTTCATATCACCACACATAAAAAATACCCAACCCTAAGCCCTTTTTATACAAGTATTAAACCGCTTTAGGGTTATAACATGTCGGCCATATGTCAGCCATAATATGTCGGCTACCATGTCGGCTACTTCCAAAAAAAAAAAATTTGTATGTACAGTACTTTCCTGATCAGTCACCACAATCTAACAATCTCCCACTTGGGGACTGATCAAGCTCCACACTAAACAACAATCTCCCACTTGGAGACTGATCTTGTAGCAATACAACTACCGCATGGGGCTCCCACTGGATCAAACCACCCTGGACGTTGCTGTTCTTTTATTCACATTTAGTCTAAAAGACCAACTGAAGCTGAAGAGGAGTTTAGCTTCTCCCTTGTGACAACCTTTGTCAACATATCGGCTGGATTTTCATTGGTATGTATCTTCTCCAGCTTTAACTGTCCATCCTCCAAAACTGATCGAATGAAATGGTACCACAACTGTATGTGTTTGGTCTTAGAATGCAGAGCTGAATTCTTAGCAAGATGAATGGCACTCTGACTATCTGTGAACAAATAATTATCCTTCTGAGGATGTCCTAATTCTTCCAAGAAGAACTAAAGCCATATCATCTCTTTGGCTGCCTCTGTAGCAGCAACATACTCTGCCTATGTAGTGGAGAGAGCATTAATCTTCTGTAGCCTAGAAACCCAGCTCACGGCTGCCCCACCAATAGTAAAGACATAACCTGTAGTACTCCGCCTGGTATCAATATCCCCAGCCAAATCTGAGTCAACATAGCCCTGTAAATCAGTAGTAGAGCCCCCAAAGTGTAAACACTTATTGGATGTTCCTCTCAAATATCTGAGAATCCACTTGACAGCATTCCAATGCACAAAACCTGGATGACTCATATACCTGCTAACGACTCCCACTGCATGTGCAATATTTGGCCTAGTGCATACCATAGCATACATCAAACTTCCCACAGCTGAAGCATAGGGTACCTTGGACATCTTATCCTCCTCTTCCTGTGTCTTGGGACACATCTCCTTAGTTAATTTCAAATGACCAGGTAAAGGTGTGCTGACAGCTTTAGCATTCTCCATAGAGAAACGTTGCAACACCTTCTCAACATAATCAGCTTGAGATAGCATCAATGTTCTGTTCTTCCTATCTCTGCAAATCTTCATACCAAGGATTTGTTTTGCTGCCCCCAAATCCTTCATAGCAAATGCATGTGCTAACTGGCATTTTAGCCCCTTAATATGATGCATGTTAGAGCCAGCTATAAGCATATCATCAACATATAGACATAAAATAATGTAGCTATCATCATCCAACCTCTTAAAATAAACACAGTAATCTGAATGACACCTGTTATATCCATGCTCATGCATAAAACTGTCAAATTTCAGATACCATTGCCGAGGTGCTTGCTTCAGGCCATATAAACTTTTCTTCAATTTGCACACTAAGTTCTCCTTACCTTTGACCTCAAAACCCTGTGGCTGAGCCATATATATTTCTTCATCCAAATCACCATGAATAAAGGTTGTTTTAACATCCATCTGCTCTAAATGCAAATCTTCAGTAGCCACAAGACTTAAAACAGTACGAATAGAAGTCATTTTAACAACAGGAGAAAATATCTCATCAAAATCAATTCCTTTTTTCTGTGCAAATCCTTTTACAACTAACCTGGCCTTAAATCTTTTCTTACCTCCTTCCTCTTCTTTCAACCTGTAAACCCATTTATTCTATAAAGCCTTTTTACCTGCAGGCAACTTGCACAAATCCCATGTCTTATTTTTCAGCAAAGAGTCCATTTCATCTTTCATTGCAGACTCCCACTGAATCTTAGTATCCACCTGCAGAGCTTCATCATAACTTTCAGGTTCACCAGCATCAGTAAGTAAAATAGAATACAAAGAGGGAGAAAACCTTTGTGGAGGTCTAATTGGCCTTGTTGACCGTCTAACATTCACTGGTGTGTGTGGTATTTGTTGTTGCAGTTGTTGCACATCATGAGGAATGGCTGGAATATCAGCTTTTGGAGTATCATCCAGCACTACATAATCATCTTCTTTCTTCTCATGTTGCTGCAATAGATCTTTGTACAACACTTTTTCATTGAATATGACATCTCGGCTTCTTATAATTTTATGATTTTCAAAATCCCAAAGCCTATAGCCAAATTCATTAATGCCATAGCCAACAAAGACACATTTCTTTGATTTTGCTTCTAGCTTGGTTCTATTTCCAGAGTCTATATGAGCAAAAGCTTCACAACCGAAGGTCTTGAGAAAAGAATAACTCACCTTCTTACCAGTCCATGCTTCTTCTAGAATACCACAGCCCAAAGGAGTAGAGGGACCTCTATTAATCAAATATACTGCAGTATTGACAGCCTCCGCCCACATGTGTAAGGGCAACCCAGCATGCAACCTCATGCTCCTTGCGCGCTCCATTATAGTCCTGTTCATGCGTTCAGCCACTCCATTTTCCTGTGGAGTCCTTGCAACAGTTTTTTGTCTACGAATACCATTAGTGGAGCAATAATCTTCAAATTCATGACTGCAATACTCACCACCATTATCAGATCTGAGACATTTTAATTTCTTACCAGTCTCATTTTCAACCAAGCATTTCCATTTCTTAAAAGTTTGAAATACATCAGATTTCTGTCTAAGGAAATAAACCCATACTTTTCTAGTTGCGTCATCAATAAATGTAACATAATAATGAGAGCCACCAAGGGAAGATACCTGAGCCGGTCCCCATACATCTGTATGCACAAGCTCTAATTTCTCCTTTTTGTTTTCCTTCCCTGTCTTTACAAAACTCACTCTCTTTTGTTTTCCATACACACAACTTTCACAGAAATCCATATTCACACATTTTAGACCTGGTAAAGCTTTCCTTGAATGAACTACTTTCATACCTTTCTCACTCATGTGCCCAAGTCTATTGTGCCACAACGCTGTATCAGAATCTATAGCAGCTATTTGTTCTCCCTGCTCAACTGCAGTAATTGTTCCTGAATATTCATTTTTCTCTGAAACAATCAAAGTAGAAGGAACAATATGACCTGTACAAAGATATAAGGTGCCTACTTTCACACCTCTTGCTACTACAAGGGAACCTTTTGAAACCTTCCAATTTTTATCATTAAAAGTAACTACACAACCCTCATCACCGAGTTGCCCTGCTGAAATTAAATTTCTACTTAGTTTTGGAACATGTCTTACCTCATGTAGTAGCCAATGATTCCCGTTCTGCAACTTAATCTTAATTTTTCCCTTTCCAACAATCTGACAGGGTTCATTATCCCCCAAATAAACAAGCCCAAAATCCCCTTGGACATAATCAATGAAATAACCTCTATGAGGTGTAGCATGAAAAGAAGCACCAGAATCTAAAACCCATGAATCATCAACATTCTCTAAAGACAGAAGCAAAGCATCCTCTTCGGATTTGTTACTTACCACATTTGCCTCTTTGTCTCCATCTAATTTATCTCCTTCATTTTTCTTTCGAGTCCAGCAATCTTTCTTTTTGTGCCCTGGTTTCCCACAGTACCAGCAATCATTTGGTCCTCTCGATTGAGACCTCCTCCCCTTTGACTTTCCTCTTGATTTCCCATGATTTCCAAAGTTACTTCCTCTTTCAGTCGTTCTGCCCCTGCTTTGTGCATTTAAAGCACTTCCTGATGTAGATCCACCTGAGGATTTTCTACGAGTTTCCTCACTTAAAATAACATCGATCACATCATCATATTTTAGGGTACTAGATCCAGGAACAGAATTACTCACCGCCATTACCAAGCCATTCCAGCTTTCAGGCAAAGAACACAAAATCAAGAGAGCCCTAATTTCTTCATCAAAATTGATACCCACAGAAGATAATTGACTAGTAATAGTATTAAACTCATTTAAATGATCTACAACAGATCCACCTTCTGCCATTTTCATATTAAATAAACGCTTCATGAGAAATACCTTATTTGAAGCGGAGGGCTTTTCATACAATGTAGCTAGGGTTTTCATCAAATCTTCTGTCATCTTTGCTTTTGTAATATTAAATGCCACCGATGGTGCCAAGCATAACCGAATGCTTCCAAGTGCCTTTCTGTCCAAAAGATCCCATTCAGCCTCTGACATAGTTCCCTGATTCTTGGCTTTTCCTTCCAACGGCTTCCATAAATCCTTTTGATATAAATAGTCTTCCATTTGCATCTTCCATAACTGGAAGTTCTGCCTATTAAACCTGTCAACCCTCAACTTACCATCATCTGCCATTGCTCCCACTCAACCGTGAGACTCCCACTTAACCGTGAGACTTTCCTGCAGAGGATAACTGAGAAACAACCTGGCTCTGATACCACTTGTTAGGATAAACCACAGACAGAAATAAAAACTACATGCAAATATAACCAATAACAAAAAAAATTAGAACACACAGAAATGAACACAAGGCACCAAGATTTAACGTGGTTCACCCAATCCCTGGGCTACGTCCACCAAACAGCAAGTCTGATCTTATTACAATCTAGTGATTACAACCTGATTACAATCCGTAATCCCTTACAGCTCAATACCGCCGCAAGAACCAATTTCGTATCACCACACATAAAAAATACCCAACCCTAAGCCCTTTTTATACAATTATTAAACCGCTTTAGGGTTATAACATGTCGGCCATATGTCAGCCATAATATGTCGGCTACTTCCAAAAAAAAAAATTTTGTATGTACAGTACTTTCCTGATCAGTCACCACAATCTAACAACTATCCTTAGCATCAATTACTCTATCTTAAGACAAAGTTGAAAAAGCCATCAAATTCATCACACAAATTAAACAAATATAGCAATATATGCAAACCATTTTGTAGAACATAACTACCAAGTATAGGCAGCACCACAAGCTTGTCCACTACATTGTGAGCCCTATAACATCACCAAGTAAGTAGGATTAGACACCACCTTTGAGCTCAATCTTCCTGCCTAGCTTATTATGCACCTTGTTTTCAATTCAAAACGCTCACACCATTACTAGCCACCTCCATTAAAATCTAAAACGCTGCAAAGGCTCTATTTTCAATTGAACTCAATCCTCTATGTGCCACCCCAACCAATAGTAACTAGATCATCAACAATCAACATGTAAGTTTGCCAAAAAGAGGCACCCTCTTATTAATGATGGAAGCACAACAAGTTCCTTCCAAAGGACAGGGGTAGACAAAAGTGCAAATTGCTCAAAAATCTCCATGTCTCATTCTACAATTGAACACAATGGGTATTAATGGTTCTTAAGAGTTTGGGGGACTCAGGGATACATAACTTTGTCTGTACTAAGATAAGCCCTATGTTGCTTTGTCAAAAACATAATCATCACCTACAAAACACATCAGAGAAACATGATAATTTAAGTCTTCTAAAAACTTGCCACACACATCCAGTGGCACCTATCCTAACATATTTGTTAACTACGAATAGTTGCAGTGACATATCTAGCCCTACCATTCTCTAGGAGCTAGCTTAGTGGTAGATTAGGGGAATAGATTAGGCACCAATATGTACAACATCTTAGATTGTACCTCTTGGATAATAATAATGTGCATTGCAATTAAAGTTTAACATCTAAGTTATTCTGCTATTTGTTTTCCCCTCATCTTCTCCAGCCTGGTATGGTTCTCAGCCTCTGTCATTCATAATTATGCTTCTACTAACATTTAGTCCACTCAATGTGCATGTTCTCCAAGCACTATCCTTGACCCCAAATAAAATAGGGATATGACAAATTTGCATCATCTACTCAAATGTTTGAAGAGTTTTTCCCCATACAGTAACTTTGGTGCAATAATGTTTTTTAGATAGAATTTAATTGATGATTTTGGTTGCAAAAACTTGAAAAATTGTTGTAGGAGGCTTGAATTTTGTGTGGAGAGATTAAGAAACCTAAACTAAGCATTGTTTCCATGCAAGTGGGTGCACAATAATTTTCTCAGTGGGTGGTGCTGAAAATAGAATTAGCTAGATGCATCAAAGGGTCCTCGTGAAACATAAAACTTCTATCTGACAACTGCAATGTCTAAGATCCTGTATTCATAAAAAATTACCATACATAAAGCTTCCATTTGGGGAAAAAATCCTCTAATTCTCAATGGATTGGCTGCACAGTTGAAGCCTCCTCTCCAATGACCCTACAGAGTTTCCTACCAAAAAAACATAACCACTAATTTGTCAAAATGACAGAAAGAAAAACTAAATAGCTATTTACATAATTTCATGAGGCCACCTCTGGATGAAAAACATAGGAGTTCAAAGCCTCTCCATGAGACCAAATTCTTTGTAAGGTTTGACATCCCTAACTTGTTTTACATATTTTCACAAATTCTTTGTAATGCACATGCAAAAGAAACCAAAACATCCTACACATTCAACACCTTCATCATTTAGCTAGGAAACCTAATAAATTAAGAATTGGTGCAAAGAAACATTTCCTCATGTTTTAGTTTCAGCTATAGCACAAAAATAATAGTTCAAGCTTTTAAAAGAAACTAAATAATAATAATGGTTGAATATGATTTGTGGAGAATAAATTATATAATCCAGTTACATGTAATTCATAATTTGGATTGATAGTCTTTTGGTAAGTAGAGTAACCAATTAGTTGAATAGTAATCAACCAACACTTTTAAATGTTTTTGGTCTGAAACCTCTTTACTACAAAGGCATTTTGCACTAGTGAATAAATAGATGACTAATTATAATTGAAAAAGTGCATAACTTGGAGGCCACCCTATGTGAGGTTGTGAAACATTGAAATATAGGTCCGTGAGTTAATAAATTATTGTAACAACAAAATTTCAACCCTACAATCACAATATTACCTCCCAAACCTTCTGACTATAATATTAATTTATTAAACAACTTAAGTGTCACATAGCTATGGAAACAAGCAAAGAACAATAAACAAAAATAATATGCATGCTTTATTACCTAGGATTTCATGCCATCCAAAATGGCTTAACAGAACCTAAAGATTTCATGACACAAAATAATAACAAAGTGATGTAGCAGTACGCAATAGAAGTCTTCAAACAACAAGAAATGGTGGAAATGTTCAAATTCCCTCAATACCCAAGGTGAAGGTTCCTAGTGCCAAATACCTATCACAAGTATGGATATGGGCTTAATGGAAGGTTAGCACAACCCCACAAGACAAGGTAACCTAATCACTAGGTCTACCCAAGTACCAAGCACTAAAAACTCAATATGCGTTGTTGGATTCCCTTAGCCAAAAGAGGGATTAAACCCCAAAAACTGAATAAAAAGACTAGGTGTGGCCTAAAATCATTGATATGGCTTATTTATGTCCTAAAAAACATGAATCCATGATTCATTTCATCAAAGACAACTTATAGTATGAAGTTGCTTTGAAAAACAACTAAATTGGCTTGTAGCCCTCCTAGAATGAGGAAGAGGTGTAAATTTGGATTCTTCCAAAGGACATGGTGACTTGAATAGTTATTTTGATACCCTTTTGTGTCTTATGAAACATGCCAAAGTTCCCAAGCATGGAGAAGAATGGAGGTTTTTTCTGTTGCAACATTAGATCGAATCTGAAGGCCTAATTACTTCTCTATTTGCACTATAGGTACACTTTCTACAAATAGAAAATACAATAAAAAAATTAGCACATGTGGAGGCATGTAAATGAGACAAATTTCTAGGATCTTAGCCTCCAATGAACTCAAGAACTCAATCTAGAAGGACTGTTGTAAATGCTGATTTGGTGTACTCTTCATGAAGCACACCTAGGGTATGGTGGAAAAATCACCTCCTTGCATCTTCTGGAAAAGAAATTGTAGAATATGAAAATAAATTATTACACCCTGTATTCCACCAAAGGGCATCAATTTACCATGGTGGAATATGCCAAAATAACCTAGCCCTAGCAAGTTGTTGATTTGTAGGTTGATTTATGGGCAGCCAGCAATAAAAATTGAATAACTTTCAAACTATGAAGAGTTAGAACATGATACTTGTTAAAAAATGAAATAGATAAAATTCTCAAACTTTTATATCCATTGAGACATCTCCAATTGTCTATACACATCTGTACCAGGGTCTACAACACATGTTTATACAAGGAAAAATGTTGATTTTATTGCTTTCAATGCCAAAATTACATATCTATCCTATCACCTACCTATAATAGATTATATAGGATGCTTCCAATGGTTATATTATTTTTTTGAACCAACTATATGTTTGGGAGAATATTTTACAAGTTTTAGCAACTTTTTAAGAAGTTGCTCAAAGTTGCTTTGACAACTTTCAAAGCAATTTTTACATATTTTACAATTTTGCATATCTAGTGACCAAAATTGGTCCTAACCTTATTTTTATGATCCTTAAATGATGTTAACATGAAAAAAATTAAAATACCTATGCCTCGGATCATTAATGACCAATAGTTAGACAAGAGCTTATAAAATGCCAATCTTGTAATTATGGCCTTCTAATGAGATCTAGTGTTAAATCTATAATTATTAAGCAGGACTAAAGACCAAAAGGATCTTAGTATGAAATATTTATGGTTATTGTTGAAATTATAGTAGGTGCTCTTGCACCAAAAAGGAGCTATTGGCCCTAGAAATCTAGGTGGAGGCCTAATTGGGGGCTCTCCTTGTAGCCCTTTTGTAAAGAAATCTTGAAATCAGGTACAAACCAATTGTTGTTATCCATTCAAGCATAGTAAAAGTGTTAAAATAACACCTTAGGATATCATAGAGACCTTGATTGGACTGGAGAATGCTATGGTACCCTAGTAGACCGATAAAATGTTTAGAGGGATATTGTTCCTAGAAGAGTAAGGGAGTGATGTTGCAAGTTTGGATCAGTTAACCTAGTGAGGAGGATGGGGAAGGTTATTGGATGTTATAAGTGGCAAGAGATCCTATAGACCACATAGGTGTACACAAAACACCAAGATCCACTTATAATATACAAGGTTGCACGAGGATGGGGGTACTTGGTTACTTAGGGTATGGTTATGAGTACAGGTACGGGTACAACTATTTTTTATAATAGAGGATGGGGTTACTAGGGTATGTCAAACTTTATTTTTAATTATACTTTTATATTTATAGAAAACCAGAATTTATGAGTCATGAAAATGATTTTTCAAATCAAGAACAGTGATAATGTTTGCAATTGTAATGTATTGTTTTCAGTTTCAGATTTTTTATATGTTTGTAATAATAATTTATGATAAATGTTTAGATACATAATATAGAAGGTAGGCTTTAAACATGAACAAGAAGATCATAAATCATATGACAATGACATATTGCAAATGATAAATTTTTGGCTTTAACACTGATAAAGTTTATTGCTAATCAATATTGTATCAAAAATTCAAATTGATTACGTATTGAATTAAGCTTGATAAACAAATAATAGAGAAGGAAAACTTTAAACATGAATAAGATCATAAATCATATGACAATGACATATTGAAAATGATAAACTTATGCTTAAACAGTGATAAAGTTTATTGTTAATCAATATTCTATCAAAGTTTCGAACTGATTAGGTATTAAATTAAGCTTGATAAGCAATGAGCTGATACACAAGCTAAAAACTAAAAAAAAAAAATCCAAAATCTCAATCAAGGTCCTTAGCTATGATGCTCTGCACCGAGTACCTGGTACTTGGGTACGTGGGCATGAGTACTAGGGGTGTGGGTACAAGTACCCATGCAACCTCATAATATATTATTATAACCAATAATGTCATACATGAACAAACATATAATATATTATGATAACCAATAATGTCATACATGAACGAACATATAATATATTATGTTAACCAATAATGTCATACATAAAGGAACATGTATGTCTATCAACTATATCTTCTCCTTGGGAAGGAAAAAAATCTTTAGAGGTCTTTGATTGTCATGTGGAGGGAGACAGTGGTGATGATGGGGTCTTCCTCACACACTCATCCTCTTATTGAGGCTTTTCTCTAACTTGAGCTAATACAAACAAAGTAGATATGAATCAATAATTATTATACATTGAAATCAAATATATGTACACACAAAATTAATTATTTTCTTACCGCCATCACATAATTGCTTTGCAAGTCCACCTCGAAGGCTCGTGGATGATCGAGTGTGACAAGATCCTACAACAATTGAATCAATATAATCACTTATAAATAACATTAGAAATTTCAATACTAACTATTATAAACAACAACTAAAATTGAGAAAATTCTTTCATACCTCAGTCAATGGTTGTGAACTAGCCATAGCTGTAGCCACTCCACAATCGACGAACTGTCGAAGATGAGGAGGAGTCTCAGATTTCAAGAGCTGCATGTCATACAACACACAATAAATGTAATATGAAACATGAAACAAATATAATCAAATGAATTAAATTAACATGAAACAAATGTACCCCTACAAAGCTCATGTCACATCTAGGCTCGAGTCTATAGTTAATGTCAATGGTCTTGTAGAGAACTGATGCACATGCATAATTTTTTTGTCAATCCTTCATATGATTACTTAATAAATATATGTATTCATTTAAATGATTAAATTGATACATACCTTTAGACTCATCAATGGGATGAAAAATGGGGTCAAGGGATATTTACTAGGGCCACCAACACTCTGACCCTGAATTTTGAACAATGTTAATACATGCTAATTAATTAGTCATTCACTATACATATGAAATGTGATAAAATTAGTTTATTATAATTGTAATTTACCTGTGTGGCAATGCCAAATGTCTCATTCAAGAACTAATTAATCAATAGCCCATCATCCACACCATCTTCAGCATGATTGCCAAATGTACATAAAGATTTGCATGATGTACACATGTGACCGCAATCTGTAGAAGGATCCTCCTCAACTAGTAGACTTGTGCAATGAATGAGCTTCTACGTCAAAGCACTAATAGCCCCTGGAGTGTTGGCCTCTACATGTTCCTTCACAACTGAAGGAATAGTCACATGCCCACCCTATGGCTTGACCATAGGTGTCCTAACTATATTAGGGTCACAACATGCCCCTGGCCTCTCAAATGATGACCCCCCACCTCTACCCTGAGAGTCTAATATATCAAAATAATTGGGGATCTCCCCAAGGACAAACTCACAATACAATTTCCTTAAGAAATACATTGGGACCTCATGATTATTGCAAGGAGGGGCATCAAAAACCATCCACCATCTATCCCAAAAATTATTTCTAATACCATCGTGTATGCACCAATGGATGGGGAATCATTTAGTACCCTCTCTAACAATATCTTGTTCACCAAGCTTTCTAAATAATGCACAAATCCTACCTTTTGGTATATCTTTTTTTTAACATCTTGGTATCATAATTTATTTGCATAATATCTTTTTCATTCATCCCTCTTAACCCACCAAACATCTAACTAACCACTAATAGAAGCTATGTGGCTCTTTATGGACTCGAGGGAGGATGCTAATTGAGCTCTCATTGGATTGGTTTTTCCATGAGCTTTCAACCTACCAATGAGTGCCTCTAATTTGGTTTTGCCTATTTCTATTTCATTTAAAATGCCAGGAGGAGGTCTTGAAATTGGTTTAGGTTGTGGAATTTATTGTTCTTGTTGTGGAGGGTTTTTGTTTGGATCTTTTTGAGAGTTTTGGTTTTTATCTTCTTGGGGATTTGTCGGTTCATTATTCACATTTCTTGATAAGAAATCAATTGAAATCTAAATAAATAAATAAATTTAAAGAAAATTTAAAAAACCTACAAAACAATATAAAAAACATATAAAACAATGCAAAAATAAATTTAGATAACATACGTCATGCTCATGATCTCAAAATTCGATGGCAAGAAGGCATATTGGCAAGGCAGGTGGCAAAAACCTTCTAGTCTCTCAATCCGCGTATGCGCTATAAGGAGGGGAATAGGAAAATAAAGGAAAAATGAATGGGTTGTGGGTATGTAGCCCATTTATAATAATTTTTTTTTTTATAAAGCACGTATGTGCTATGGCTTAGGTTACCCAAGCCATAGCATGTGCACACTATAGTGCATACGTGCTATTGAAAATTAGAAAAAATAAAATAAGGTGTCACCTTTTTGGCACCACAACTTGGTGCACTTACCCTACTACTAGTACAACACATGGACTCAAACTCTCTTGAATCAACCCCTTTTGTAACAACTCATTCACTTGTTTGTTCAACTCTTCTCTTTCTAGGTGTGTCATTTTGTATGTCAACTTGTTCACAAAATTGGCTCTTGGAATCAAGTCCATCCTGTAACTGATCTTCCTAATTGGTAGTAATCCATTAGGCACATTATCAAATACAATACATGGAAACTCTTTGAATAATTCTGCAACTTCTATAGGTACCTCTTCTCTACCATCTTTTAGAATTATATCAAAACAAATATGTTCATCCCTCATACCCTCTAAGAACTTATTTCCATAAAAAAACATACTATAGAAAGACTACATACCACTTCATTTGTATCCTTCAATGGCTTTAGCTTATGTTTCACTCCATCCTTTGTTAGAGTGTAGGTATTCACACAACCATCATGTACAGTGCTCCTATCAAACTACTATGGCCTACCCAACAACATATGGCATATGTCAATAGGCATGATATCAAAAAGTATCTTATCCTTGTAGCTTTCAATCTTGAAATTTCATAGGCATTTCTCATTGACCATTACCTTGTAGTTATTTTGCACCCAAGAAATATGTTATTGATGTGGGATTTTCTACCTCTTGAGCTTTAACTTTGTGACCATATTTTCTAACACTTTATTTTTAGTGCCTCCACTAGAAATGATCACATCACAACACTTATCTTCACACTTGTATCTTGTGCTAAACAAGCTCCTTCTTTGATCAATTTCATTCTCACCACTCAGTAAGACTCTTCTATTAACTAGGACTTCTACTCTTTCAACATCTTTAGAATGTGATGATTTTGCATCTTCATCGACATGTAAAACTCTTTCCTACACTTTGTTTCTCCTATTATTCCTTCCTTGGTACTAGGGACATTCAAATTCCCTATGCCCTTCTTCTCTACAATGAAAACATGCTCCACAAAACCTCCTCTTAAAGATATTCCTTTCCATCTTCCTATGCATTTTTCTTCCAATTCTTACATTTTTCTCTAAAGGGCTTGAAAACCCTCAAGTGTAACACACCTAGCTCTTCCACCATGCTCTCTTCGTGGAGACATTTTCATGCTTCAGCTAAAACTCTAGTACAAAATGCCTCACAATTAGTGATATGTTTACACACATAGCCCAAATCACAGTCCTAGTGCTAACTACCTTACAGTTGGTGATTTATTTACACACTCAGAAAATCCTTCTCTAATACCACAAATGAAGGGTCACTTTATACCACCAAAAAAGGGTTTCTCTAATACCACTTGATGAAGGGTGCTCCCCTTAACACACTAACATAATAGAATAAAGAAACAAAAACAATTTATGAGAACAAAATATGGGTGTCTCATTATCGTTGCAAATGCAAAATTACATAATTTTGAAAAACTATATGCAAACCCACATGGGCACCTTCCTTACAATAATTTGCAAGATAGAGATGCAAACTATCACTCATATCTATTCTATAAAGTATTTGGGCATTTCTTATATAGAAAATCTTACACCACCTGGGAAGTTTCTAGACATCAAACCCTAACCGTTGAGGCCAACCAACCCAAAAATTACATATAAAGTTGGCTCAAATCAATTATGACATTTATTTTGGAAATTTTGGCTAGACCAACTTTAGAAAACCATAACTTACAAATTGTTGGTCCAATTAGCTATTATAGCCTCATTCCAAAATCCTCAACTTCTAATTTTAGAGCCCATTCGGGGCCTTTAAGCCCTTCAAAATTGAGCCTAAATTTTAAAATGTACTAAAAAAATTATAGCAAAATTTTGCAAAAAAATCACAAGTACTCATGATATGGTAGTGATCCTTAACTAGAGAGCCAATATATCTAAGATGTACCTCCACCTCTAATATTAGGAAATTTTGACCTCATATGACTGACTTACTAAGCAGC
Organism: Cupressus sempervirens; assembly: GCA_028749045.1. Lineage (NCBI taxonomy): Eukaryota > Viridiplantae > Streptophyta > Pinopsida > Cupressales > Cupressaceae > Cupressus > Cupressus sempervirens. The sequence continues at coordinate 35,818,328 of CM053784.1, read as the reverse complement.
AAGCCTCCATAGACAAAAACTTTGCACTAAGACACCCCTTTTTAAAGATATATAAAGAAAATATTTTTGGTTGAAGCAAGATTTCTCTTGCACCCAGATGCTCCTACATCAAAACTTATGGATGAATCACCTTCTATTTCTAGTTTCTTAAGACCCAATTCCATAAATAGATATAGACCTTCTATTTAAGTGAAAATTTATACCCAATTTCTGGTAGCCACCCCTATAGATTTGGATATACTGGTAATCTCTATCCCTTCATTATTATGAATGTTGCAACCTACACTAGCCCTACCTATATTCCCCCTAGAGGCTTCTTTGAAATTCAACTTATACCATCCCCTCTTAGGTGTCTTCCAAACATATTCTTGCTTACCTTTTTTACTTTTAGGGCTCCCCTTCCCAAGGAAGCAATGGATTTTCAATCCTATCCACTTACCAAACATCTTGTCCTAATAGTACATGTTTTCCCCTTCAGGTTTCAAAGACATCAAGGCTTCAATTTTATTGACAAGATGATCAACCTCCATCTTCTTGTCTTGAAAAATCCATCTATTTCTCTCCTTCCACAAATCTAAAATAACTATGGAATGAGAGGAGATCCAAAGGTTCTTGTAAATGCTATCTAATTTTAAAAAGGGCTAAGCTGAAAGAAAACTAATGATGGAGTTAGAGAAGGTTGAACTCCACCCTAACTTAGAACACAACTAATGCCAGCAGTAGTTCAAGAAAGGATAATTAAGAAAAAGGTGATATGTTGATTCCTCTTGTGATTCACAAATGGGGCATCTACTAGGACCCAAATTTCCCATTCTCCTAAGCCTATATGTTGTAAGGGCCCTATTGTGGAGAAAAATCTAAGTGAGCACTCCTATCTTAGGAAGGCAAAATTTATCCCAGCAAAGATTAGTACGAATATGACTCTTAGAGAATCCTAGAGATGATTCTATAAGCCTCTAACCCATCCTATGACTATAAAAATCACTTTTACATCCATCCAAATAAGGGAATATTTACCTCCTTGAGAAAAAAATTTCCTAGAGGATAGCAAAGTCTTCAAGAAGTCCTTATCACTTAAAGGAATATCCTCCCCATCCAAGCTATTCCAATGTCATTTAAGACTTGCTTATTCAAAAAACCACATAATCCTTAACTCTAGAACTCCGCTTAGTTTTTGAATAACCCATTAAATGTAGGAGACATGAAAATTCATCTTAGGCTTCATAACGACCCCAAGAGTCATTCCAAAAGAGTGCATCCTCTCCATTCCCTATATCCCAAGTTAACTTATTTGAAATGATAGATCTACATTTTAGCAATAAATTCCAAATTCTTGAGCCTTTAGGGGGATTGGAGAATCTAAGCAGGTTAGAGGGAACCAGAGATACAAGGTATCTGTGGTACAAGATCCTATTGAAGTTGATGAAAGATCAACCCCATAGCTCCCAAGAATCACCTGCTTTCAAACACCTATCACGGAAAGATAGAAGTAAAAGCTGTGGAGGCTAAAATTCCTAGATCCACAGATGAGACATTATTGATGAGAAAAAAGAGAGATTTCTATAATCAAAAGTAAATGAATTATTACAAAGAGATAAATCCCTATAAAGGATATCAAAACTTTAAAAAGTAAAACCTAGGTTGCATGATAATAATTAATTAAAGAATTAAATATTTTATGACCAAAGTTTCGCTTTAGTAAACTAGAGATAATAAGTGACTTAATAATTAAATCAATATGATTTAATAAATAAGAAAATACTTTATTAATCTAACAACCCCCCTTAAGATAAACTTCGGGAGGAGCTAAAAACCTAGAGACTACTGCTGAAAGTAGAATTGGGTCCTAGCAACAAGGCTTGATGAGGTGCCCAAGCATAACCAAATCTTTGAAAAGAGAAGAAATAGAGAAAATCACATGGGAAAAATCATACTCCAAAAAGAGATGGAAATAATGTTGAAAAGAACTAGTGAAGAACTAAAGAAGCCTCCAAACTGGGGAATGTCTCAAAGATAGGAACAAAAGATGATCATGAAGAACACCACTAAAATATGAAGCTACAAACATTGCCAAACTATTGATCTAAAGAACCTCCACTGTATAGAACATGAAGAGGTAGAGAAGAATAAGTTTGAAGAGTTAATCGATTGAAGATGGAAGGTATCTTCATGGCCTCTAAAAACAAGAGTGAAAGAATGACTATATGGTAAATCATCCATCTCACCAAAATGTATAGATATCCACCCACTATAATCACCTAGTATATAGGATCAAATACTAAATGCATACCTCACTCCATCAAAACAAGAAAGAAATTGAACCAACATAACCCCCTATAATGTTGAGAGGTAAGACATGAACACTAAAACTGAATGCAATATCTCCTATAGAAAGAAGAACCACGAACATTGAAAGTGCAAAAGAAGTACAAACATCTATAATGGCATGTTTCATTAACACATCATGAGGCTAACGTCATGGAAGGAAAACTCACTTAACAAAGGAAGATGATGAATATGGCCAATATGAAACCCCCAAGGCACTTTGTAATGTAGTGCAAGTACAACAAAACACAAAGATGTACAAGATCCTAAAATGTAATAAAGTGGCACTTTTTCTCACTGTGTTTTCGAAAATACTACAAAAGGATGTCAACAAAGTTCAAAAGAGACATAAGCTTTATACAGGACATAGTACAACCAATGAAAATTTACCTGAAGAAAAAATTGATCTTCAAACCTGAAACAACCAAGATATCCACTAGAATGCAAAAAAGCAAAAACCTTAATGGGATGTGCCTAGAACAGAATGTAGAAAACTGAATATTCCCAAAGTACAAAATAGAACCTATGACTTTGACTGCATAAAGTGGTAACTAAAAAATAGTAGAAATATGAATAACTATATCATCATGATGGGCTAAAAATAAGCTTTTCGATGATATCTCATTTGCGAAAAATGGATCTCAGATGAGCAAGTTACGGCCAAAAAACTACAGGTAGGTCAAAAATGAGTGAGAAGAGAAAACTACAAAATTATCATCTCAAGAAGTGTGACCGATAGCACTACAAATTACCTCGAGAAATGTGTTAGCTTATACTAGAAAATGTCTTAGGAAATGTCTAGGTTCTGTACCAAAAATTGAATCAGGTCATACCAAAATTACCTCGAGAAAAGTGCTAGTTTATAGAAGAAACTATCTCAATTTACATGCCAAAAAAACTTTTATTTTTGTAATAGAAAATCTCAATTTTTGTATTAAGGAATCTTGCATTCTGTGCCAAAAAACCTTGATTTTTTGAGCCAAAAAATCTCAATTTCTGTGCCAAAATATCATAAAATTAGTGCCTTAGGAAATGTGCCCAATATGTGAGCATTGTTTTTTCCCCTAGAATCCAATTGTGTCCAAATTAGACAAATTGTATATGAAAATAGGGATTTCTAGGCAGTTTGAGCTCAATGGTAATGTCTATTTGGGCTTTAATTGCACTGAAAAAAGGTGACCTCCAAATCTAATACCAAAAAAAAAAAAAAGACATTAAAAAATGAGAACCTATCATAAATAGAATAGGGGCATAAAGATTTGGAGCTCTGATACCATGTTGAAGTTGATGAAAGATCAACCCCATAGCTTCCAAGAATCACCTGCATGCAAACACCTATCACAAAAAGTGAGAAGCAAAAGTTATGGAGCTTGAAATTTCTAGATCCACAAATGAGACATTCTTGATGAGAAAAAAGAGAGATTTCTATAGTCAAAAGTGAATGAATTATTACAAAGAGATAAATCCTTATAAAGGAGATCAAAACCCTAAAATGTAAAACCTAGGTTTCATGAAAATAATTAATAAAAGAATTAGTTATTATATGCCCAAAGTTTATCTTAATTAAACTATAGATAATAATTGACTTAATAATTAAATAATTATGATTTAATTAATAAGGAATTATTTTATTACTCTAACACCCCCCTTAAGATAAACTTAGGGAGTAGTTAAAAACTTAGAAACTACGACTGAGAGTAGAATTGGATCCTAGCAACAAGGCCTAATGAGGTACCCAAGCACAACCAAATCTCTGAAAAGAGAAGAAATAAAGAAAACAACATGGGAAAAACCCTACTCAAAAAAGAGATGTAAATAATGTTGAAAAGAATTAGTGAAGGACTGAAGAAGCCTCCAAACTAGGGAATGTCCCAAAAGATAGGAACAATAGATTATCATGAAGAACTCCATTGAAGCATGAAGCTGCAAACAATACCAAATTGTTGATCTAAAAAACCTTCATTTTATATAACATGATCAGGTAAAGAAGACTAAGTCTAAAAAGCTAATTAATCAAAGATGGAAGGTATCTTCATGGCCTCCAAAAATAGGAATGAAAGAATGAATATATGGTAAATGATCCATCTCATGAAAATGCATAGGTATCTAGCCACTATAATCACCTCTAGTATGTAGGATCAAATACTGAATACATAGCTCACTCCATTGAACCAAGAAAGAAATAGAACCAACATGACCCCCCTATAATGCTTAGAGGTAAGACATGAACATTGAAATTGAATCCAATATCTCTTATAGAAAGAAGAACCATGAAAATTTAAAGTGCAAAAGAAGTACAAACACATATAATGGCATGTGTCATTGACACATCATGAAGCTGATGCCATGGAAGAAAAACTAACTTGAAAAAGGAAGATGGTGAATATGGCCAACATGAAACCCCCTAAGGAATTTTATAATGTTGTGTGAGTATAACAAAATACAAATATGTGCAAGATCCTAAAATGCAATAGAGTGGCACTTTATCTTAGTATGTTTGCAAAAATACTACAAAATGTTGTCAACAAAGATCAAAAGAGACATAAGGCTGATATAAGAGATAGTACAACTCATGAAAAAACATCTGAAGCAAAAAAATTGATCTCAAGACCTAAAACAACCAAGATATCCACTAGAATGCAAAAGCAAAAAACTAAATGTGATGTACTTGGATCAAAATCTGGAAAATTGAATGTCTCAAGATATGTCTCTCGAAGTTAAAAATAGAACCTCTAGCAACCAAACAACATCAAAAATCCAAATAAATGCACCATCATAATGAGTTCAGAATCAGCTTTCTAATGATATCTCATTTGTGAAAAATAGAGTCTAGATGAGAAAGTTACGGTCAAAAAACCAAAGTTAGGTCAAAAAAGAGTTGGAAGGGAAAAATAAAAAATCATTGTCTCAAGAAGTGCACCTGATAGTACCAAAAATTACCTTTGAAAGCGTGTCAGTTATACCAACAAATGTCTCACAAAACAAATATTCTCAAGATGTGCATTAGGGTGTACCAAAAATGCATTGGGAATCATGTTAGGTCTATACTGAAAACCATCTCAATTTTTTTGCCAAGAAATCTCAATTTTTGACCAAAAAATATTGATTTATGTGCCAAAAATCTCAATTTGTGTGCAAAATATCCTAAAATTGATGTCTTGGAAAATGTGCCCAATACGTAAGCATTTATTTTGCCCCAAATTCCAACTATATCCAAATTGGACAAATTTAATATGAAAAATAGGGTTTTTGGGTGTTTTGCGCTCAACGACAATGTTTGTTTGGGCTCAAAGTGCACTAAAAAAGGTGACCCCCCTAGATCCAATATATAAAAAAATCTCTAAAAAATGAAACCCTTTGAAAGCGAAGCCAAACCTCTCATAAATAAAACAAGGGCATCAAGATCTGGAGCTCTGATACCATGTTGAAGTTGATGAAAGATCAATTGCACAACTCCCAAGAATCACCTGCATGCAAACACCTATCACAGAAAGAGAGAAGCAAAAGCCATGGAGGCTAAAATTCCCAAATCCATAGATGAGACATTCTTGATGAGAAAAAAGAGATATTTCTATAATCAAAAGTGAATGAATTATTACAAAGAGATCAATCATTATAAAGGAGATCAAAATCCTAAAAGGTAAAACCTATCTTGCATGATAATAATTAATAAAAATAATTAATTATTATACGCCAAAATTCTAGCTTTAGTAAACTAAAGATAATAAGTGACTTAATAATTAAATCAATTTGATTTAACTAATAAGGAAATACTTTATTACTCTAACAAATCCTAACCCATTTAAGGTTTGGGAACTTTAGTATCCTCCATGCCAACCTAGATCCTAAATCCTTCCCTTGTAATTTGGCATTCTTGATACTAGCCCCTCGTTGCTCTTTTGGTTTGCAAACTTGATCCCAAGATAATGGGGGAACTTTTAATTATCATCTGAGCCCTACCAAAATAAAGATTGTAGAAAGCTATTAAATTCATCTAGTTTACTACCTAGTAGGTCTAGACAAGAAAGTTGACTAATAGGTTGGGCTAATAAGATTGATTGTACTCAAGTAACTCTTCCCACGGCTGATAGTCATTTGCCCTTCCATCCTGCCACTGTTTTTTGAAGTTTCTCTAAAATAGGGTCTCATAATTTAGTCGATCGAGTACCGAAATTTAAAGGTAACCCTAAGTAGTTACAAAGAAGGGATCATTTGTTTATGTCAAGAATATCACAAATCTAATCTTCCATACTTGGATGGGTATTAGATAAAAAGGTATCTAATTTATCTTTGTTGATCTCTTGATGAGAAGCCAAAGTGTAGTATGTTAAGATTTTATTTAGAGTTGTAACCTCCTCAATTGTTCTCTGGCCATAAAGCATGGTATCATCCACAAAATGTTGATCTTGTAGTCATTTCTACATCACTACTAATAGAAATTCCTTTGATTTGACCCAAAGATGTAACATTAGACAAAGTTCTACTTAAAGCATTTTCCATAAGGATAAACAAAAAGGGGGAGATTGGATCCCCCTACCTTCCACCTATTGAACTACTAAAGAAGCCCTCCTAGGAGCTATTAATGATGATAGATAATTTTGTTGCCAATATGCATTTAAAAATCAAGTTTATCCATTGCTTAGGGAAACCATAAGATTCCAAAAATTTAGATAGGAATCTCCAATCTACTCTATCATGTGCCTTCCTGATATCTAGTTGGATCAACATACTTAGATCTTTGTTGATTTGGAAAGAGTGTATCGCCAAGAATGTACTATAATAATTTTGTCATAAATTGATTTACTAGGAACAAAACTAGTCTAATGCTCAGTCATAAGGTTAGGTAAGAGTAATTGAAGTCAGTTAACAAAATTCTTGGTATGAAATTTGTGAAGAGTATTACATAGTGATATAGGTCAAAAGTCATCAAAAGACTTGGGTTTCTCTTTTTTAGGTATGGGAGCAATAAAAGTGTTATTTACTTCTCTCAAAAGTTTAACTAAGTTCCTAACCACTTCTAAAGTAGTAGTTATGTCATCCCTAAAAATACCAACAGTTCTAAAAGAAGGTTCATGGAAATCCATTAGGCCCAGACGATTTATCTAGGTTCATAATATTTAGAGTTGTTTCAATTTCTTCCTTAGTGAGATTTTGCATTAGCTTTTTGTTTTGCATACTATCTTTACTGTCATAGAGTGAGTGGCATAGAAAAATAGAGATTAAATTTATAATGACATTACATCTCCTTAATTATTTCCTACAACTTTAAAATCTCATGTTTGACCATTCAAGCATGAACTATTACTCAATGTTGAATATACCTATAATACAAATCAAAGATTATAATTTGCTATATAGCAAAGGTAGCTCATCTTCACACATCATGGCCTTCTTAGAATTACTACACAAAAAAAAAAAAAAAAAAAAATCTTATCCAACAATACAATTTCATTTTTTTCCTTGTAGATGCCTATTTAAAACTTCCCTTTCCAATGAGCCTATAAAAGAAATCCCTTGCTTCCATTGATACCAACTTTCTTGTCAATAATTTTTGAACCTTGGTCATAAGCTTAATAGGGAAGAAGCCTCATTGTTCCATCAAGGGTTGAGGTAAAGGCTCTTAATTGGTGATACAATAGAGATAAAACCCATGGATATTTTAACCTTAGTTAGTGGCACTACAATTTAAAAAAACCCCACCATCATTGAACTTTTTTTTAATGATTATTTTTCTTGGACTAGAGAGTGTGTGATTTTTTGTATTAAAATGTCTTGGATTACACTACTTGAGCTATCATCATAATTCTAGAGGACTAAGAGAGATAAAATGGCTACTAGCATTATATCATCATGATAATGGATCACAAAGTATCATTTGAGACATTAATGCAAAAGTTTGCACACTATCTAATCCATAAAAAAATGATAATTATGAGTTGTGGAAATATGAGATCAGTAATTTGTACATACGACATTATCTAAAATGAAAACATGTCATTATCAAGAATCCAATTCACATTTACGCAGAGCATGGAATAAAACATGAATTATCAAAAAGGGTATAGGCATGCAAAGAATAACAAAGAGAAGAATTGTTCATATATTTCAATTGCCTTTGCACTAGTGATAAACACCTTCCTTACTTATTATACTACATGCATGACCTAATTTCTCAATGTTTTAGCCATAATTTGTTGTATCAAAGTCAAATTCCTCTATACATTAATTCTTCTTCACTTCACAATCTTTAAACAAATAAATTTTCTTAAATTACACTTCTAAGCTTTTAAAATTTTTGCCCAACTCATCTCTCATGTACATAGTTGTATTGTTATGGAAATTGTGATAAATTATTTTTACTAACAAAGAATAGTATGTTCTTTGAGCCTTGTATTTTGGTTTTTGTTTACAATTTATGAGTATTTTTTCAGTCTTTCTTGATTTTTGTTTATTATAGATGTACAATCTCTTTAGTTTGGCAAAAAAAGTATAAAAATTAAATGAAGCTACCAATAAATTTTATTGAGTAGATATAAAGATGCATATGTTTAATTCTAGTAGGAAAGATATTTGACTTATATAAGACATTTTTCATGTAGATAAGCATTTTTCAAAAGAGACATATATGAAAAATGTTCATTTTTTAATGGAAATAGTCAACATTAGTATTTTTAACTTTTCATTTTAATGATAAATAATTTTATTATCAAATGGAAGTTTAATATCTTTTGTTAATTCAAAATTATATTGGAATCAAAATTGTAGGTGGTTGTAGTATGTAGAACCCACAAGCTAGTAAGTATGTGTTAATGACTACGGTTGTTGTTGCACCAAAAGATTGACTTGTCAATGCTTGATATAACCACTAAACATATAGAAGATATAAGAGGTATTTAAGTCATGTCATGATCATGGTCAACCTCACTACATTATCCCACAAGAGATGTTGGGGTACTAGCAATAATCCCCCTCCCAATGTTACTCAATGTGGCTTGAAACTTTCATACTTGTAACCAAGTTTTGATTCCACTTGTTAACTTAAAGGGTTTCCATTGCACCAAAATATCAAATTGTCACTCTTCAGTACAACTAATATACTTGTAGAAGCCATAAGAGGTAGTTAATCTATGTCACAATTTCGGTTAAGCTTGCTATGTTATCTTGCAAGAGATGTTGGAAACTTATCAACAATACACATCTAGTATAGATGCTTCATTCAAATTTGTGGTCACAAATATAGATATCATGAGACTGTGTGTGTCACTTTTAAGTTTTTCTTCTCTTTAACCATGAGAAATGTTTCACTACAAAAAAAAACATTTCTTTAAAGTGTAGGAATGTCTACTAAAAAGTGTAGATGGTAGGGTGATTACATAAGAGAGAAATGTATCCATCATTCACACCAGGTTGTATTCTTCAACCAACTATACATTATTATCATTTTTTACTAATTATATATTATTCAATTTTCAAAGGAATCAATCACTGGAACAATTCTGAAGTGGAATAATTTACATCATCAATCAATTGAGAAGGAATAAAGAAGAAGGAATTGTATCACTCATCTTCATTTGTACTTTAGAAGTTGGTAATCATGCCCCAAAACATTGTCCAAATAGGACAAGATGAGTGTTATGATACTCAAAGAAAATAAAGAGAAGGATGCAAAGAAAAAAGAAAAAAGAATGAGGATTTGAGAAATGAATAATAATGAAGAATTTTATTCTAGGAACATTGAAGATAAAATATTGATGATACCTTGAAGGATGGGGTGAACATATATGATGTAAATATATATTAGAGATGAATGTGGAAGATAATACAAGTATGACTGAAGAAATCATGGCATGTCTCCAAATCCACCCTTCAATAATACAAAGACTAAGCCAATAGTTCATGAATCTATGTATATCTTCAAATCCACCTTTAAATAATATGAAAAGTGGGATTATAGACACTATTTGTATTGCTAATTTTTAAAAAAAGTTGTATATACTAGTATTGCTCAAAATCAATTCTACTCATAGACAAGTTAAGAAACAAATAGCAAAAAAGAAATTTCTTGTGTGCAAAAGTAAAAATCATTTTGTTTCTGAAAAAAGTCATTGGGTTTCAAAAATATGAATCCTTTCATTGTTAAAAAATTTTACTTTATTTTTTTTAAGGTGCATTCATCTCTAAGGTGCGTGTAAAATTTTATGGCTTATGTGCTTTAAAGTTTTTTCAAGGAATAATATAAAATTTCCTAGTGTTCCCATGGAGTCCCTTACATTAATCTTAACTAATTCTTTTTTAATGGGATTAATCACTATATTTCCTTGTACCGTCTACATCCTCTAAAAATGGGCCACAAGCCATTTTATTAAACCCCTATAAGCCATGTCATATTTCGTAGGTCCTTAAACCATCATAATGGAATGATTTCGTCCTCTTTTTTTTGTTTAAAATTTCAAGCTTCTAACATTGTACACATCCAACCACTAAGAAAAATTAGTTAATCTCAATCTCCTATTTTTTTAACTCTAGAATTAAGGTGTTTAAATTCCCTAGAAATTAATTTGTCCCCTACGATATTGAAAATAAATAGTTATAAACATAGTTAAAGTATTCAATAGAATAAGGAAATGTAACTACAATATGAATGAGCATCACTAAGAAAATTGAATTGAATTTGATGTTGAGAATTTATTTAATGCAAACTATATTCAAATTAATGGAATGATTTTGTCCCAAGTTATTTACTAATGTAACCACTTCCTTTGTACTACTTGTGGGTTAAGAGAATTAATAAGTTTTTCCATGCACCAAAAATGCATCCTCTTAGGATGCATAAGTCATCATCTTTCTCAGATCCTAAAACCATCCCTTAATGAATGCTAAACTTTAAAAATGTGTAAATTATTGTAATAAAAATATAGAATGATATAAATATAATATAGACTACATAGAGATAAAATGAGGACTTGAAAAATATTAAGAGGACATGGAAAATTTGGAATTATTTAAGTGATTTTTTCTTAAGATGTAAAAATGAATATTAGACAACTTAATGAATACATAAGTAGATCTATAATCCAATAAGAAAATACTTTTCACTCTAATTCAAGGTGAAATATATAAATAGTTATCCTTATAAATGTTCCACATAATACCCATACATGAACAAGCTTTGTTTGAAGGTCCTCAACATTAAGCCACATAAAAATTAATTTAATAAATAGCACATGTATAATCGGTAATTTAAATGTCTTTAATGTTGAAAAAAGGGGATAAATTGTATATATATAAAGGAAACTTATGTCATTGTATCAACAAAAAGAGATCAATATAAACTATCAATAATATTTTGAAAAATCCACAATATGTACAACAAAGTGACTAGTTCTTTCATGTGTCACTATGATGTGCAATTAAGTCATAACACTAATGACATGTGGAGTTTGATATTTTTTCATAGCTCCTAATGTTCATTCCTCACGAGTGAGGGCTCACTTTGATTATCTTACAATTTTTTTCATGTCCTAAATTTAAGAAGTGTTATAAAACCAATGATGAGAGTGGTTAGCCAAATGTTTAGATTATATTGGAGAATCAGGAAGCATGAAATTTTTTTGAATTATCATGATGTACTACAAGGTCCATTAACAAAATTACCAAGTCACTACAGAATGATATCCATTATTTTTCAAAGTATTTTTAGGAGATTGATTTGGAGGGTGTTGTGTTTAATGTTCTCATTTGATTTGGAGGGTTTTGGATTTTTTTATCATGTAAAATTCATCAAATGATGAAATCAAAAACATTTTTAAAAAACTAATGTTTTTTCAAATTATAACTAATAAAAAATGCAAAATACACCAACCTACAGTGAGTTAGTGGTAATTTTTTGGTTTTGGGATCGATGTTCGTCCAAACATTTTTCTTTTAAACCAACAATTTAATTAAATTATATTCCATTTTGTAATTTTTGACTTGAAAAATAAGATATCATTCTAAATTTTGGTTCATGACGAAGAAGTGTAAGGGGGTCTCATTTCATAAAAATTGGGATCACATTTCTTTTGGCTTATTTTTTATAATTTTGGCTAAGTGTATGCTTCAATGAAAAGTGGACTCATATTCTTTTATTTACTTGAATGTTTTTGTTTGTCTCATACCAAAGGATCAAGAAACTTGATATGATATTTTTAAATCCTAAGACTTCTCTCTCATACATTTTGAGTCTTGTAATCTTGTGCAATTTATTTTCATATTATAGTCTTCATTAGTAGAATGTCATCTTTACTTTTTCTTTGTATGATGTGTTACATCCAAAAGGATTAAGTTATATTTGGATTGTTTCCCTCAAATAGCTACCATATGATATAGAATAATATAAATATTTGAAGGTCAAATTTGTAGAATAACTTTTTACTAGAGCTTTTTGGCCCAAATAAACCATGTCATGATTACACCCAATATGTCAAACATGTAAGTTTTGACTATAAAATATATTGTATTTTGTCTCAAGTATTTTGAGGTAAAATAATCATATGAAGGAGAATAATCTGACCCATTAGATAGGGATGTGAAGATTCAAAAAAATCTAGGGACCAAAACAAAATACTCTTTTTTAATTTTTTACTTTCTATAAGTTTTTAGAATTAAAAAATTAAAAGTTACAAGCATCCATGAAATCCTATACATTTCAAGATTTGTGTGGATAGTTTTTTTCATATAGAACTTGATATAGGAACATCTTGTAATGCAAGGGTAATCTTGTATCGCCTAAAAAAAAAAAAAATTGTAGTTCTATTTAGTTGCTTTGGACTCTATGATGTCACTACAAGGTGTAGGTTAGTCAAAAAATTGAAATGACAATAAATATTCACTTGCTACTTTTAGTAAGTCAACCTATTCAAGTTTGTACAACATGAAAAGTGACCTTGAAGAGAAAAAATTGAACAACAAAATGATTAAAGAAAAAACATCTCATTTAATTGTGTACCATTTCAAAGATATTAAAGCTTTTGCCCCAATAAATTTCTCCAATGAAGTTTCAAACTCAAAATTAAGGACCTTACAAGTCGCCATTTTTTTGAAAATTAAACAAATAGATCTTCAAATGTATTTAGAATTGTAGATCACTTTGCGATCTTTCAAACAATATGCTATGTAGCAAATCAAATGTCTAAGTCAAGATAATGAAAATCCAACTAGAGGAGAATATGAACTATTGGGCCTTGTGCACCAAAAACAAGGAATATTTTATCTTTCTAGATAATTTGTAAGTGGTTATTGGTACTAAATGAAGATGTGGGGGAATGTTACAAAGGATAGCTTCATTAGTACATATTGTGGCTCTAGACTATAGGGTTCTCTTAGAGATTTAGGGTTGTTTGGTAATGGTTTAAGCCAATGTGGTTGTAGTATGTAATTTTTTTAAATGTCTTCATTCTCATTTCAATATTTCCAATCATTTTTTATACATCTATTATTGTTATGTATTTGGGTTCGTAAGTAGTGTCCTTTATCAATGATGCTTTCAAGGTTACTGACTCGTTTTTCCTACTATGTTATTTTCTAAGGATTTCCTATAGGCTTCTACATATAACATAAGGATGTGTTTGACCCTACTTGTCTATTTTGTTGCTAGATTAGGTTCTTCAAACATCTAATTTAGTTTGTTTAATATGTTTAGTATCTTTGGAGTTGAATTCATTACTTCTTTTTTCCTCTTTTGACTAGAGCCTTTTTCCTAGCATATGCCTCTTTTGAAGGATTAGCTTGACATCTCTTTCAATTATTCTTGAATCTAGTATGTTCTTAGACTAAATATTTTGTTTTACTTAAGATGGATAGGAATGACATATTTATTTCTTGCAACTCTATTGATACTCTTGTTTTGTTTTGTAATAAAAACTTTATTGGTAACAAGGTTATGCTTTAGATTCAAGTGCAAGCTAACAAAGTGGTACTAGAGGTAGCCCACCTCTAGGAATTACTAGTTTACTAGGGTGATACCCCCTACATTGTGGTTGGATCCCCTTGGCTGGTGTTTACCTCATGGTGACAAGCATGGCTAGAGCTTTATGACTCAACATTCACAATCCTCCATATTTCAAGCACTTCACTACCACTCTAGTAGTAGGTCATTTCAATTAGCAACCCTCTACCTAATCTTGACCTAGAAGTTTCACCTCTAGATGACCTGTATGTGGGTGAGACAATTAGTCGTGGTGGCAACAATTGATTTCCAATTGCATGAAGTGGTGGTGATTTACCATATTTATTAAAATGGTTGAATCTAATATGAAATTGGTGATTTCATAGGTGAAGAATAGAAACAAAGACAGAGAAGAGGAAGAAGTTAAAATGAATGAGGGATGGTTCATGTTTGACATCACCCAAAATCCATTGATATATGAAGTAAGCCGAATGACTCAAATCTTCATTTGCCTTCCACTAGCATTGCCCTCACTACTTAGCAAACTTACTATTATTTTTGTTATTTAGCTTTGCAGATGTTATATAACTTTAAAGAGTAGCTTTGTATCCTACAATATTTTCAAAGCTTTTAACCTTAATATTTATAGATACACGTGTCAATGAAAAAAATTGTATAGCATTGGTAATATGTACTCCATTTATCCATCCAGCGACATTCACAAACTCGGGGTTCTCTTAGGCAGTTGGTACAAATTTGCTATTACTGTTGAAAACGTTGCCACAAAGACATTGCATGATCGCTTGTCTGGTACCATAAACATGTACTTTTTGAACATATAATCAATGACGAGAATTGAATGCGAACAATTTTGAACAAGACTAATCTCAATTGTAATGTCCTGATTTTGATCCAGCCGCTAATACAACCTAACATATGCATTAAGTCACGATTCACAACAATCAATGGTTGCTCTAAAATTTGCTAGTCAAAATTATGATGTCAATGTCTGCTTCATGTCGGCAGCCATGATCAAATCAAATCAGTGCTCGTGAAATGATTACATGACATGTAATTTCTTCATAAAAAAGGACTTACTATCCAGCAGTTATGATGTGAGATTTGAAAAACGAATAACACCATTATCTGCCCAGCTACGAAAAGGATGAGAAAACCAGTGCAAGCCGTCACAATTTTGTGCTTGAAGCGCTCGTCCTTGTCACAACTGTTTCATGGTGTTACTGACATCAAAGTAAAATTTCAGAATGCAATATTTTTCCGATACACAATCAATGATTTGAGAAATGAAAGAGAAATAAAGATGGAGAAATTATTTAGGAAAACAAAATTACGTCATCTTCCATAACTAGCATTGTAAGTTATTAACTCATATACAGTGATTAGTTTTGTACAAGGGAATCGCATATATAGCACTATTGCACAAACAACTCTACGAACAAACCATAATTAGACAATTTTCATGTGCGCACTACACTCAATAGACTGGTAGTTGGGCATGTCACAAATGTTTGGCTATGTTGTAGGAAATGGATAAATGGAAGATTGATTCTACTAACGTTTATAATGTAATAGTAATTTATGGGATTTCTTAAAATAGCACAGATTGTAGGTTAGGGTTCGTTTTTGGATGGTGAATGTTAAACTCAATGCTTGTTGTCTTGTCTACTTGTATTTCTTAAAATAAGATACTTAAATTGTCTACTTTTAGTATTCTTATAGTTGGAGTAGATATCATTATATGTTAGATATTCCATGATAAAGTGTCAATCTATCTCCACCACTCTCATGTTGCAAAACAAACATATTCACTATACCAATTCTTCATTAGCTTCATTAGCTATCATCTTTTTTTGTTAAACTCAATGCTTGTTGTCTTGTCTACTTGTATTTCTTAAAATAAGATACTTAAATTGTCTACTTTTAGTATTCTTATAGTTGGAGTAGATATCATTATATGTTAGATATTCCATGATAAAGTGTCGCTCTATCTCCACCACTCTCATGTTGCAAAACAAACATATTCACTATACCAATTCTTCATTAGCTATCATCCATCCATCTTTTTTGCACTTCAAATGGTGAGAGCTAGTTCTAAGTGCACTCTAAGCATTTATATCTCCATTTAATATTTGCTCCAATGTATGCTTTCTTCTCATGGACTCTAGTTGGGTTACATTCTTTGCTATAGTAGGCTTTTTTGTGCCCATTTTGTTTTGACTATATGTGTTGCCCCACTTTTCATCCCAAATCATGATACAAAGTGAGAAATGTTATGTCTCGATTAAGTCTAAGTGTGTCTAGGTCTAGTTTTAGTCTTTCTTAGGTACAAAGTTTCTCCATCGGATTATCCATTCTTCCCTTCCTTCGCATCACATGGTCGGGTGGGTTCCCTCTATGTCATGAATCTGTGGGTAGTCTAGGACCTAATCTGATGGAGTTTCTTACAATTCAGAAGGTGATCTTCGGTAATGAACTTGATTATGGCTTATCATGTTTTTCATGAGAAAGAAGGGAGCTTGCGAAGAATGAAGTATCATCTTCTCTTTAGCGGGTTTTCTACCCTTGAAGGTGATTTCTCGCAGAGACTAACAAATGAGGCTTGCAGGCTGAAGCAAGAAGGAAGTAAGTTGTTATATGGATAAGTCATATCTCCATTACAATCTTCTACCTTGGGAAGCATTTGAAATCCATCATAGTGCTCAAAATCACCTCTAGCAGAAAACTCTAAAGCAGGTTCTCCACGGTGGGCTATGAAGTCAATTTTTTGATGAAGGCATTGGTGAAAGAGAAAAACAAGTAAGTGGGCCCCACTTTGACTTTCATAGCCCTTTTGTGATTTTTTGAAATTGCCTTCAACTCGGCAAGTTTCCAACCCTTGAAGGTGATTTTCCACATCTAGTAAGAAATTGACTTCGCAAGCATGTTGGGCACACAAATTGATCACAAGATACTTAAAGATGATAACAGAAACAAGTTAATTACAGTTGGGAAGGTATTTTGAGCAAAATCTAACTCGGTGGATATTTCCTTATGGAGTACTCTATTTTCAATTCTCTGAAACTGCGTAAAAAATGGAAAGGTAAAGTTTAAATAAAGGAAAGTTACTATTAGACTAATGAAAATAGTGAAAAGACATGGAAATATCCGTTAGGAACTCCCGCATTTACTAATCTAATAGATTCATCCTTTAATTCATTCATGTGGCATAGATCCTAAAAATTAACGGATGGATTAGAATACCTATATAGAGGGAAATATAATGGTTTTACAAATCATCGCTTTTCTTGACCTTTTATATTGCCAGAATTGTGCAACATTTTCAAATTTCCTATGTTGTGAATTCAGTTCTCTATGCCTAATCCAAATTCGAATTTGTGAATTATCCTATATTCTGACAGAATGGCAACCAAATTCACTGGGTTCGATAGACTAAGTTGGATCAAGTCCACACTGTAAAGTTTCACAGATACTTCACTCCATTTTTATGACATGCAAGACTTTCAAAGGAGATTGAGGTCAGAGCCGGTCCACTCTATAACTTAGAAACACCGAGGGAGCATATTAGTGGAGGTAGTTGGTTTCCCAGTGGTCGTGCAAGCTCTAGAATTGATTTGTGAATGCATAAATCATTACAATCTAGAGACTGGGCAAATTTTGTTGCTGGATCATACCGTGCTAATCTCGATTGATAGGCAAACTGTTGTGAATTGCCTCAGAATCCCAAAACGAGAAGAATTCTTAGAATTGACAATAGGAGGGGCAATGTCTGAGTTATCTTTGAAGAAAATGGTGTGGAGAAAATAAATTATGAGGTCTTGGTTCTAAAAGTTGCGGGGTGCTAAGAGTAAGGTCCCTAAGACTCTTTTCAGCACCGATCTCAAGCCCAAGATCGTAGACATTTTGGTTCTCTTTCACAGATTGAAAGGCGAGGTAGAAGCACTTCATTTTGTTGAACACTATTTCTTTTTGGTGCAAATTATCTGTTCAGATACACATTATGTTGATTGGGCTTATAAGGTAAGTGAAAATCTGTCTAGAGCTCTCAGTGTTGCAAAGTTCTACAACACCTTTTACATGTCTTCATTTTTTATTTACATGTTAGCATCTCTTCAATTGTGGTTGGGTTTGCCGAGATTAGAAAATTTTCTTGATGATGTAAAATGCTATGAGTTCTACCCATGTTTGCAATTACAGAACAGTTATGCAGAATATGTCAGATTTAATGACGCGTTTACAATGAGAATTTGTAGGGAACTCCAAGGATGCCCAAAAAGGAGATTCAGCCCAGAAGTGATGGCGGCCATTAGTCAATT
Source organism: Cupressus sempervirens (assembly GCA_028749045.1). Taxonomy (NCBI): domain Eukaryota; kingdom Viridiplantae; phylum Streptophyta; class Pinopsida; order Cupressales; family Cupressaceae; genus Cupressus; species Cupressus sempervirens. Next base: position 35,799,743 of record CM053784.1, on the reverse strand, counting down.
TGGAAGTTATTTTATCCAGTTCTCAACCTTTTCCTATTTGCATCTTCCATCTTTTGATGGATTCCCTTTGAAGCTGCCCAGATACCTGAGTGACATGATCGTATTGATAGAGATCGTGAGGTAGGCAGTCCAAGTGAACGTCCTAAGTGGGAGCCTAAAGAAGAAAGGGTATGAATTCCCTATGAAGGTTGGGGCTTATAGTTGCGAGTCTCAATCTGATGCAAAGAACATGCTCAAGGCCTTTGAGATGAAATACAAATTGGAAGCATATGAGGTCATAAGACCTATGTTTTATCCTAATGGATACACAAGGGATGTGTTACAAATTGGGAGTGTGATCAAACATGTTACCACTATAGAAGATTATTGGGCAGATTGCAAGGATGAGTTGGAGAGCCCAGATCATGCTTTCGCCAGGCTCACGATGGAACAAGTAAAGACATATGGTATTGATCTCAATATTGAAGGATTGGAGGATGATGGAAAAAATATGTATAGAAACACATATATTTAACTAAGAAAAGGAACACTCTTATCAATTCGGAGCCTTACGTGGATATAGAAGAAGACTTTAATATCATGATGGCCTGAATCATTAAGAGAACTAGGAAATGGGTTGAATGGATCACTAGAAAGAGTCTAAGTAAGAGCACGACCACTCAAGCTTCTTTGGCAACTGCTACTCCCACTTCTTCTCAGAGTGCCACACCCAGTGTGATGACAAAAACCACTCAAGAACCAGCTCAACTTGCAAGAGGAGGTGATCAACCTCCAAACAAGAATGTTTCAATAACTTAGACTTGTCAGGATGGTTCTCTACCAGTTATTGGAACCTAGAGTGGTGCTAAAGAAAAGAAGACAAAGGAGCCAAAGGATAGTGTTTCCACTCCAATTCCATCCCCTCAGGTGACTCCAGTCCCATCTCCTCACACTAGCTCCAGTTCCATCTCCTCATACCACTCCAGTTCCATTTCCTCATCATAGCCATGTTCCATCAGTAAGTGCTTCACTTCTGAGACCAAGTGGTTCCCCTATACAAATAGTAGATTTGGGGGATGGAAAGAGCAGTAGCAGTGAGTCTACTAAATTTGATGAGGAAACAAAGAAAACCCAGGAGGTGGAGAAAACTCAAAGCTCTTCCAAGTTCATTTCCCAAGATCCAAAAAATCCTTTCTCCTCAAGTACAATGGTAGTGACCCCAGCTAAAAAGAAGATGTTTAGCATAGAATCACTTGGGATGGCCTCCAAGGTAATAGGTACTAATTCTTGGTTGGAGGACACTTTGGAAAGGAAGAGAAAAAGGAAAGATAAAGGTGCCCTTGCAAAGGATATTGTTTCTATTGTAGTTCATTATGGATCTGTGCTAACCAAAGTTAAGAAGTAGAAGACTTTGTCCATATTTGGGCAAGATCCAGAAACAGGGCACTTGACAATGGAAATAGCCAAGCCAAACAGAAAAGGAAGAATCGAGGACATGATAGCTAATGATTTCACTTTGCACTCAATTGATCTTGGAGAGGCCAGACATGATACAAAGGTTGGCTTGTGGAGGTCAAGTAATGAAGTAATAGAATGACAGTTAGAAAGTCTAAAGCTATTAAAGATCAGGATGAAGGCCAAGATAGAAGAGTTGAACAAGTTCATCAGGAAACTAATCACCCCATTGGCAACTATTTTTGGTATATTAGTGGCCAAGAATTCTACTACAACTGAAGTGCAAGCCCTCATTTCCCAGCTTTAGGAAGATAGACACTTCAGATAGATCAGAAGAGAATGGATTGAGAAGCTCAAATCAGAAGGAGTTTCTATCATAGAACAAATTGGTAATGTTATCCTTAGATTGGAAACAGAAAAGGATAACCTCATATCAAATAGCAATACTCTGGTTGGAGAAAGGGCAAAGTGTGACAATTGCATCTCCCTTCTAAAGATGATCATCTAGATGAAAGAAAAGGAAGTAGTTGAAGTGAAGATCTTGAAGAAGGGAAATGAACCTCTATTCAAGTGGCTTCAGAGCATGCAGTTCAAGCTAGAAATGATCCAGCTAGCTGAAAAGGGACTCAAAGAAACAGAGGATAAAACAAAGAAGACTCAAGATAGAGGATTTGAACTCATGAAAGGGTTACACACTAATTTGAAAACTAGTGGCCAAGGAAAGGCTCTCATGGGAATAGATGTAATGAGAGGTAACTTTTCTACATTTTTTGGATAATCTATCTGGAGTGACTTCCAGTAAATCTGAATAGGTTTCCACAATCCATTAGACTTTTTTGACAATTTGCTTCTGGATTTGATTGTGTTTGACAATAGCAAACACAATCAAATCCAGAAGCAAATTGTCAAAAAATGACTTCCAGTAGTCAAAACAGAGTTGCAGAACTCCAAACACTCAGTGGATGTATACGCGTGTCCATGGAGGAGTTGTTAATCACTTGAATGTTGTGAAAGAGCTAGCTAGGGAACATTCAAAATGGCTCTTGAGATTCACTAACATGTGCGTGCCCAACCATGAAGAGCTAATTCCAATTATAGTTGCTGCTAAGGCATGTAGAGAAAAAACAGAAAAGGGGAAGAAGTATAAATGATTTACATTATGCCCTCTTTTCATTTTCTCTTGTAATTTTTGTAATACGAAAAATTGGCATCTTTTCATTTGTCATTTTCAGCAAATGAACCAATTAAGCTTCTATTGTAATGGTCATCTCGAAACCCTATATGTATGAAATTTAAAGATTAATGAAAGGTCGACAAATTTTTGGTGTGAGATACTTGATGTTGCAAAGACAATTAATGGTAAAATGTGTCAATTACTTCCTATTCCATTTTCTATCATTTCTAGTTTGTGTTTTCTCTTTTGTCTGAATTGAAGCAAGGAAAAAACATAGTTTCATTCCCCTATTTCAAGATAGCGAAAAAATGTGATAAGACTTGTTATTGTTTGTTCAGAGAGAAATGTCTTTAAGTGTTTTTCCCCTTAACTAATAGTAGTTTAAATTTTAATTAGCTAAGTTGGATGTTGGCTGGAGTGTTGTTAAGCCTTTGTGAATGCATAATATGTGTGGGTTCATAAACTTAATCAAATCTTCAGAAATATTCACTTTGCTTGAGTTAGATTCTATTTAGGTCTGACTTGGTTTTACCTCTTATGTTCTTGAGTCAAGAACATACCCCTAATTAGCTTTAGGAATGAAACATAATTCACTAAATATCTATCATAGGGAGTTGTACCTATCAATTTAGAGAAAAGCCTATTTATCCATAAGTGGCTTTTCATCTATTGTAACCAGATATTGTTCCAAATTTGGGTATTAAAGGGTCATAATCAAAAGAAAAAATCTATTTACCAACAATATGATACTCTTGCATTTTCCCTTCCAAACTTATTTATTTCTTCATTATTATTCGAACATTCATGCATATTAGCATTCCAATTTTTATCCATTTGATGTTTTTCTTCATTCACATGTTCCTTCTTCTATCTAGTCTTTCCTCCATGGTTAACATAGGCCAAAAATATTTTTCCATACTTTGCATTTTATTTAGGTAGCCTAACAATTAAACCATTAGAATGTATATTTATATATGCAATGGTGTAAATTTATTTACATCAACATTTTGAATCATACTCAATTATCCATCATTAGGATATAAGAGAGTTGCATGAAGACTATCATGTAACTCTCTTACATCTTGATGATGGATCATGGAGCATGATCCACAATGTTGATGCAAATATAATTACATAGTTGAGTCCACAAATATACATTCTAAATTCTATGGACTATGAAAATCTAATAGTTTCAATTGAAACATGTAAAGGGGAGAATCTCATTTGTACCAAGATCTCATAATAATTGATAGTTTGAATTTTGAGGATGTTAATGATTAAAATCTTTTGGATTCTCTCCACCTCCCTCCATTTGTGATCTAACATGCTACTACCCCAAATCTCACATCCTTATTGGTATTGTAACCAATGGACCAAAAAAACATCTTGTTTTTTTATTCCTATAACTTTGTATTTCTACATAGATTTTGTAAGGAATATAATATTTTCTAACCCCACTAAATTATTTTTTCTCTATATGTTCCCAATTGATCTTGTTGTGAAAATCAATCCCAAGATACTTGTACTCACTTACTATCTCTAAGGGATCAACAATTTTGTGTATTCCTGTGTATTTTTTAAGATGAGATTGAATCACTTTAATTTTTCTAGTGTTGACTCGCATTCCAACCTCATGAAAAAAGGTATCATGAACCTTCGATTATTCCTGAACCCATTATTTTTTTAGCAATTAAAATGAGACCATCCTCATAAAGAAGTAGCGTTATCACATACTTAGCTAGTTCAACCCCATCACCATTAGTCTTGTTTAGCCATTTTTAAATTTATCAATATACAACCCAAATAAGCTTGGTGACAAGGGGAAACCTTGTTTTACACTTATATCACTACCAAAGTGCTCTGACATTCAATCTATATATAGTTTCAATTTTAGTCTTGACATACTAATAAAGTGACCTATGTACTACAACATTGAACTCAATGGTAATTTTCAGTTCTTCCATTCTATCCCAAATTTTTTTTTGCATGGTGTCGTGTCAAAGGTCTTTTTAAAGTCAACAAAGTAGCAAAAGGCCTTGGAACCTTGAGCGTTCCATATTTTTTCAACCAAGAATATAACTGTGACATTATGATCAATAGTAGAATATTTTTCTCTAAACATGCCTACTCCTTATTTGTTTTACTTTCTAATTTTTTCCACCATCTAGTTTCACTCTCAAACATGTTATCAAGAAGTTTCCCAAGGATGCAATTAATCATGATAGCATGTAATGCAGTGCAAGGCAGGAGAATCCCCAAAGGAGATGTCCAAACCCCCAGCAAGTAACCACACAGTAGAAACACAACAATAAATAATAATAATGCAAGATCTGATACCAAACAATAACTTTTTTATTCATAAATTAACTGATTACATGCAATATGCCCAACTATAAGGCTTTTTGGGTTAGGGCCAAATACAAAAAGAAAGTACAATATCAATTATTCAAGATTCAACTTGCAATCCCAATCCTAGCTAGTCCAAATCCACCACTAGATAAGACCACCAAGAAGAATCTGCACTTGTACCCTCATGTCCACTAAGCAATCCTCTAGTTCTCAAGCCACAACTACTAGCTCTTCAAAGTTTGCATCCTCTTCTCCAAAATGGATCCCCTAAATGATCCTTAAAGACTCTACAAGACATCCTACTTATACCCAACTAAGCCACAAGTCAACCCAATTATTACAAACTAAATTAAATCCCTCATATTAGATATATGTTTACCCACAAGTCAGCTACAACACAAATTAAATACCCCTACATAAATTAAATGCCAAAAGTCAACTCGCAGACAACTCAGCACCAACAAGAACAAAGACCAAGCCAAGTGTCAGAAAGACCAAGCTGAGCATCCACAAATTCCCAAGCATTGTCAAGTTCCCAGAGCATGTCAAGCTCCTAGACCACGTTGAGCTCTAAGACCATGTTGAGCTCCAAGACCATAACGAGCTCCACTGACCATAATGAGCTCCAAGACCATGCCAAGCTCCATAGTGTATATCAAGCTCCCTTCAAAGACCAAGCTACTTGACCAACACTAAACCCAAAAGTGACCAAACACCACTCCTTCAATGAAGTACCAGTCCAAGAACCCTCCAAAATAACTACCAAGCCTCCTCCTACGAACTCCAAATTAGTCACCAAGAAAACCCAAGATGCTCCTACATCAACATGACAGTTTGATGGATTAATCATATTGCCACTTTTATGGAGGGGAATCACAATGTTGGTCATCCAGTTTTGAGGAAATCCTTCTTCATTAACATCATTGAAGATAATATGACCAATATATGAGTCCCAGGACATCACTGCTCCATTTTAAATGCTCAACTTGCAACCCATCAATATCTTAGGTTTTTTCCATGTAGATTTTTCTATTACTTGGAAGGTCCATCTTCAAAGGTGAATTTAGCTTAGATGTGACATTGATTACCAGAGGTCTATGATTATCCTCCCTATGTTCATATAACACATTTTTATATATAAAGCCTTTGAGACCTGATGATGTTATATTGTATTTGCAAGTCTTCTTTTGTTGTTTCTCTTTCTATTTATTTATTTTTTATATTTTAGTTTCTGAGAGTAATTGACTACATCCTTCATATGTTGACATAATTTTTTTCCCACCTTAATGACTTTGCATATGATTTCATACTTTCTTTACTCATTCCTCCTCTTATACTTAATTTTGTTAACTTGTATTCATCATCAAACTTAGATTTCCTTGGAAAAATATTTTTTACCTCTCTTAAGGTTTATTTCTTTTACACTTCTCTAATGTCATGTTGTTAGGATTAAACCTTAAACAGAAATAATGATTACATGCAAATATAAATAATATCATAAAATAATAGATCACACAAAAGAGAACACAAGACATTGAGATTTAATGTGGTTCACCTAATCCTTGGGCTACGTCCACCAAATAGAAACCCCAATATTATTACGATCCAATGATTGCAACCTAATTACAATCTGTAATCCCTTACAACTCAATACTGCCATAAGAAGCAATTTTTGCATCACATCTTATGAAACAATCCCTAAATCAGCCCTTTTATACAAGTAATTTTTCTACTTTAGGTTAAAATTAGTTACAATATGTCAGCCATAAAATTTTGATATAGTACACCAAGGAATTATGGAGTATGTACAGTACTTCCCTGATCAGTCACCACAATCTAACAATCTCTGCCTTGGGTACTGATCAAGCTTCACACTAAACAACAATCTCCCACTTGGAGACTAATCCTGTAGCTATGTTACTACTCCACAAAGCTCCCACTAGATCAAACCACCTTGGACTCTATTGTTCTTTTATTCTTGTTCAGTCTAGAAGACCAACTGAAGCTTAACAGGAGTTCAGCTTCTCCCTTGTTACTACCTTGGTAAACATATATGTTGGATTGTCATCTACATGTATCTTGTCTAGCTTTAACTATCCACCATCCAAAACTAACCAAATTAAATGGTATTTCAACTAAATGTGTTTTGTCTTTGAATACAAAGCAAAATTCTTTGCAAGATGAATGGCACTCTAGCTATCTATAAACAAATAATTATCCCTCTGAGGATGTCCCAATGCTTCCAAGAAGAACTAAAGCCATATCATCTCCTTGGCTACCTCAGTAGCAAAAACATACTCTACCTCTATAGTGGATAAAGTGTTCACCTTCTGTAATCTAGAAACCTAGCTCACTACTACCCCACCAATAGTAAATACATATCTTGTAGTACTCCACCTAGTATCAATATCCCCTACCAAATTTGAGTCAACTTATCCTTGTAAATCAGGAGTAGAGCCCCAAAAGTTTAAACACTTACCAGATGTTCCTCTCGAAT